>OX438742.1:46844441-47173303 GCA_949316235.1 Oegoconia quadripuncta
TGCGAGGGAAGAGTGAAGATTATGGAGGATGGTGAAAAGGTGTGATTTATTTAAGAGCTGCTACCTTTCATTCTAAAAATACTCGTAGAGATTATTTTGTGAGGCTACGGAAGGGAACGTCAACATAAGCGAAGGTGGGACTCGTAACGACTTATCGGGTAAAAATCACATGCCAGTTTCTAGACACGTGAAAAACTCATAACATAAACCCAATTCTTGGATAAGCTACAGATCGACTCTCAAGTCTGAATCTTGATTTATATTATTGCCATCCGTTTCACCCCGCAGTGACGCATGGGCACAGCATGTGACAGCTGTATGTGAGTAGCCGAGTGAGACTAGGCCACTGTATAACAATGATGCACTACTATGTGAAGGTCTTGATTAGTGCGACTAGTTTTAAAACTCACACTCACGCTCTTGCCCCGCTCCAAAGAAAGCACCAATGGATTAGGGACAATCAAATTAAAGGAATCAGAGACAAGATGAAACAGTACCTTCGTGTAGTCCATTATAACTAATTCGATTGGCTCTAATTGGTCCAGTTTTTATAGTACCGTTAACGACATTTTCAACAAAATTTACAAATGGAGTCACTTATTTTTCTATTGCTTTGTTTCCCTTTCTTTGTTTATTTAGAATGCTTTTTATTGCCATGTGTTTTTGGTCCAAATGAATTTCAGTGTTTTTACTGCATCGGGGGTATTATAAAATTTCAAGTTTAAACAATATTGACATGGCGCACGTGACGTCGGGGCCATGTGTGTGACGCAGCTCGACCCGAATATGTGGCGATAAAATGATCGTATGAACGAGGCGCTCCGGTGACGGTGTTGGCGTGAGGTTTGCATAGCTATGTCGGGCATATACCCGCCGACGTCGCATCACTGCGGCGGTGTGCGGGAGCCAGCAGTGACGCGGCGCGCAACCCACAAACTCAAGCGAATCACATCTTCCTTACCTACTCGTCCAAATCCGGAGCTTTCCAACAATTGTTTTGGCCCCGCGAGCTCCATCCATTATTTACAAGATGCCCCTAAATCCCGCCCTGTGTTTTCCCTCTGAAGAATCGTTTTGTAAAGCAAAGGGAATGAGAGCTTTGTTTTTTCTTGAGACCTCGCGGGATATGAATGGAAGTATTATATAAGTGATTCCGTTTGTGTGCCTCGTTTAATATTCTGTCGCGATCTCAACCACGTTCGCGAAGATGTTGCAATCAAAGAACTATAACGACGCGATTCCTATATCTTCCTGGTCTTGTCCCATCTTAAATATTATATGAATGATTCATACAGAGTTCCAAATAGAAGACGCGTCAGACTAGTAGGGCAAAATATATATAAGTTATTCATGCGGTTGCACTTGGCATCAGAGTTGTATCAATTATGTCTGCTACTCGAAAAGATCCGCGAGACGCCGCCGCCGCCGGCGACATCAAAGTAACAGACGGAGACAACAAGTCGCAATTTCCACAACTACCGTCCTCCAGATGCAAACGTGGACTGTAATTACTTACGAGCGCCGTGAATAGTGAGCACTCCTGTGAGCTCTCAAATGCGAACAAGATTCACTAAATTACCTACGTCAAAATTACTCCAAATGAAATTCATAAGCAAATGTACAGGAATTTCTCGTGCATTGCATCATGTAACATTAAGTAACACAGGGAGAGATGTGCACACCCCAGGCTTTAATATGTGAATAGGAAATTCACGAGAGGAACCGACAAAGTAGGCATCTACACAATCAAGGGGGTTACAAGATTGTGATGTTGGACATGAATTTGTTTCGCTTTAAGAGGGACAACTCAAATCATAATGTCGTAAATCTAAATCTGCCGTAATAAAACGAGAAATGCAATAAAATCGTTGTGTGTATAGTTTATGAGCGCGTACAGCTGTTCTCGGCCGCTAACAATGCGGCGCGGGCGCACACGCGCTCTAAGCAAACATCTATAACGGACCGCGCAGGCGCTCACGTGGCTTTTCATTCAAAAACTATTGCGTGTCATAATTATTCAGCAATGGGCTTCTTCTTCGTGTCAATATGTCTAATTATATTCTCTTGTTGGTGAAGGGTGCACAGTGGGCAGGAGAGCGAGTGATGAGGCTCCACCATGACAGTACGTTAGTGACTGGACAAGGAAGCTCCACCTTGCCAGGATTGCTCTGTAGCAACCGACCTCGGTCTGCATGTGATTTAGAGTCATCGCGATCGATCACCGCAGTTTGTGATTCTTTGATAGGGTCACTCTTGATTCGCCAGACCTTAAGAAGTTCCTATGACCTTCCAAGCGCGCGCTGGGAATTTTGTGGTCACGTGGAAGATGCAGAGTCTACGCTGACTAATCCTCTCACCACAGTTCAAATACCAGCAACAGACGGACTGCCTTATTTTCTATAAAAATCCGGAAGAAATTCTCTAAATTACAGTGAAAATCGTATCCTTTGTTGCGTAATCTAGAACCGCTATGCGTACAAACAGACGCGGATATAGACTTTGTTTTATAATAAGGTTCCAGTAGACATAAATTTAAAGCAATCATAAAACAGAAATTATTATCAAAAGGTTATTATAAAATCACAGACTATTTGAATGATAAGCAAGCATGGACATAGCTGTCTTATTATTCATATAATTATCAAATCACAAATTGTAACCCATAATCTGTTTAAAAGAGCAACCCTAGAGTTTCTTGCTGGTTCTTCTCTGGGAGTCAGCTTTGTATTCATAAAGCTGACTCAGTAAATTTAAATGTAATATTAATAGTGACGTTTTCAAGTGATAATTTTATCCTATGTAATAAAATATTTTGATTTGACTTGATTTGACTGTTTAGAGATGGAGATAGCTATAGCATAAAGTAATTACCTCTATAATGGTACAGTCGGCGTCACAGTTATTTATCTGTAAAAATGTATAAAGACGCTGACTGTGGCCCTGTGAGCCCTGTGGCTCTTCTAAAGACCTTAATGATAGCAGCATGACTATTCAAGCTGCACCAACCCCATTTCTCTAAAAGTATCTTGTCTAGACTATCGTTTTAGTGAACGGCGCTGGTATCCATTTAAATTAGATCTGTAAGACTAATTATTCTGCCGACTGTACACTCCCATTGACGTTTTAGTGACTTTATATGTTTAATGTAGCGCCCCCTAATCCACAGCGGCATATACAAGGTGTAATCCAATTCGGGAACATCGCTGATACCACACGTTCTACTCCTGGTAAGTAATCTAATCCATGCCCCGAATAAGATTAACTCGTGAGTAGTGTCGTGGACTGTGTAATATAGTTTAATACCAGCAAACACTGTTAATAATGTAACTAGGTATGTACAGTCGCCTTTAGCTAAAAGTATAACCCTTGTTTCCCTAACGCGGTTGCTCTTTTGCATTAATTATTTCGTTCCAGACAAAACAAGCCATGGATATCAAAATATTACGTTCTGACAACATTACTCATGGCTTGGTTTTCCTTGAACGACTTAATTAATGTAATGAATGCTATGGATCTAGCGCTCCAGGAAACTTTAGGGAATCCTTTTAGGTATGAGTGGCTGTACAATGTTGTTTACTCTGCCAGATAATTTATTTTTCTCTCAGTATCATCTACAGTCAGTTTCCTTTAACTATAAGTAAATTTTTTGTAGGTCCTTCATACATTTCGAGTGCATCCTCCAGCGATCGTCGCCTCGATCTACTCATTTTCACATTACACATTCGATATTGTCAAATAAATATAAAAATGAGTATACACCCTGTAACGGTTAAGTGTAGTCATATTTTAAGGGCTTGTTCTACCCATCAATACGAACAACTTTTACTATGGGGGCAACTTCGAAATCGCGAAAAAAAAATGAGCTGTTCCATAGAAAATTTCAATAACCTCCCGATGCAATGTATGAAACAGCTGATTTTTTTTTCGCAATTCCATAGCAACCGACCTCGGTCTGCATGTGATTTAGAGTCATCGCGATCGATCACCGCAGTTTGTGATTCTTTGATAGGGTCACTCTTGATTCGCCAGACCTTAAGAAGTTCCTATGACCTTCCAAGCGCGCGCGGGGAATTTTGTGGTCACGTGGAAGATGCAGAGTCTACGCTGACTAATCCTCTCACCACAGTTCAAATACCAGCAACAGACGGACTGCCTTATTTTCTATAAAAATCCGGAAGAAATTCTCTAAATTACAGTGAAAATCGTATCCTTTGTTGCGTAATCTAGAACCGCTATGCGTACAAACAGACGCGGATATAGACTTTGTTTTATAATAAGGTTCCAGTAGACATAAATTTAAAGCAATCATAAAACAGAAATTATTATCAAAAGGTTATTATAAAATCACTGACTATTTGAATGATAAGCAACCATGGACATAGCTGTCTGTCGAAAAAAAAATGAGCTGTTCCATAGAAAATTTCAATAACCTCCCGATGCAATGTATGAAACAGCTGATTTTTTTTTCGCGATTTCGAAGTTGCCCCCATAGTAAAAGTTGTTCGTATTGATGGGTAGAACGAGCCCTTAAAATATGACTACACTTAACCGTTACACCCTGTATATCGACCAAAAAAAATTTTTGATAAAATAATTTAGTAGTGATAGCAGTAAGTCATTCATTTAAATAAGACACAGTGCTTCATATTAGGTCCTTACCTATGAAATTGGCGTTTTGTATGAAGAATTCCATTAAGACTGTTTTCTCCATACAAAGATTTTTGAAATTTTTTTGGGGAACGGCAAATCCAAATTTAGCTAAACTTTGTGTGTATTATCGGATAACATTGAGTTAAATACACCGTGTAACGGTTAAGTGTAGTCATATTTTAAGGGCTTGTTCTACCCATCAATACGAACAACTTTTACTATGAAACAGCTGATTTTTTTTTCGCGATTTCGAAGTTGCCCCCATAGTAAAAGTTGTTCGTATTGATGGGTAGAACAAGCCCTTAAAATATGACTACACTTAACCGTTACACCCTGTATAGGCAATGTTTTACTTTTTAAAAGTAACCGCTTTTCTAAAAGTTTCTGCGAACATAAGAAATAATGATTTAGCTCAGACATAAAAAAATATTTCACCTGAAACCTTGAAATGATATTCCATTTTCCAAATTAAAAAACAAATTTGGATATAGCTTTGAAAATCGCAGGAATTTGTGCATATGATTAACGAAGAAAAAAAAACTCCAGTTTCATAGGTAAAGACCCAATATATTATTTATATTCTACTGTTTTTTTTTTTTTTTTTTTTTTTAATTAGAATGGGATCGCTCTTGACCTTAATCTGGACTAATGTCGAGATAACTATATGACACACTATATTAGTACCTAAAACTTTCTAAAATTTTAAAATTCTTTCATTTACCGATGTTCTTTAGAGGCGGAATGGAAGGCGAAAGTAGTGAAATATGAGGCTCGTTACCCTCCCCTCCTGCTCCTCCTCCGGTCGGTGACGTTATGGCGCCGCGTGTTATTAATGAGTTACAACTCATTACCCCACAACAAACCGTCCGTGGTTACTGCAGGTGAACTTCTGTGCAATCCAATTATGTCATGTTGTTAGACCCGCTAAAAAGTTTTGTTTAATGCCGTATAACGCTTGGCTAGCTGTGCTTTATAATAATAATAAATGTACAAACACACACCGCCATCTAGATCCACAGTAAGCATCTAGGCTTGTGTTATGGATACCACATGGTTGATAAACTACACAAATACATTTTTTTTTGTAAATAAATACACATATAAATGAAAAACATCCATAACTCGGGAACACATGTCTGTATTCATCATACAAACATATGCCCCTAGCGGGATTCGAACCCGCGACCATTTGGTATAGTAGCAGAGTTTCTAACCACTACACCAAACCCGTCGTCTTTATGAACTGTACAACGTCCGTAAATTACACCCAGTATATGCAATAAAAACAAAACTTTAGAAAAGAACTACTGATCTCATTTGCATGATGGCTGAGAGGAAATCCCATTTGGACAAAGTCGCGGGTAACTTCTGTTGAACGCGGGTGAGATGAATAAATCAGGCTAAGTATCCGACTTACTCCGACCCCCGGGGCCCCGGCTCCAGCTCTACGGAACTTTTGAAGACGGTCAAACGATTCAGACTCTCATCGGCCCTCTGGACCTGCTCCCTCAGAGCATCCCAGCGCATCCAGCTTTTAAGTATTTATAACTTGGCAAATACTTCTTTTCAGAGACAGACCATTACATTAATTTATTAGTAGGACGAAGTTACATATACATATTTTTATTGTATATGTATTTAGGCATATTTAATTAAATGATTAAGTTTAAATGGTGTAAATAAATAAATAAATATTTCGGACACTTACACCAATCATCTAGTCCCAAACTAAGCAAAGCTTGTGCACATAAATATTTATATAAACATCCATGACTCGGGATGAATACGAGCGTTTATGCTCGTATTCATCACACAAACATTTACCCCTCGCGGGATTCGAACCCACAACCGTTGGTTTCGCTGACAGGGTCACTATCCACTACGCCAACCGGTCGTCACGTAAATGTCCCAAATATTTTATTACTTTATTTATATTAGTAGAGTGTATTGCTTTATTCCCATAAACAACACTCGTGCAGCGCACCGAGCGCTGCCGCCATTATGAAATCTACATACGTTTTTTTATTGTTTATTTGGAAATATTTCATGTATGCTGTAAATTAAACGAACATACCAAAACATAGAAGCTCTAAATAAAAAATTAAGTATGTACATGAAACAACAAATTTATAAAACACAATTAAAAATACCAATATCTTATAGAAAAAATACGCCGTCCAACTCGCTTCCGTGAGGCATAGTACCTAGTACGCTAGCGCTATTGCCCCGCTGAATGCATAAGCTCAGCTGCTGAGCAAAGTAGGTACCAGCTCTCACATCTCCAGAGGCGTGGACCAGTCTAACGGATAAATCCTTTACAAAATGTTTCATGTCAGAAGACCACGGGCCCAAAGTCTCCACTGCAAGCGCCGCAAACTCGTCGTTTATAGAAATTGACGCATATTTACGGCGCTTGTTACTTTGAGCTTGTTCAGCCGCGGTTCCAGCTCTTTGCGCAGTTCCTTGTATATGGGACGGTGCCAAAGTATCCGCACAAGTTGCGTCCCATACCAAGGTACGCCCCAAGCACCAGGGTACCAAGGTGGCTCCATCAGGTCTTTTCCCGTCGTCCCTGAATAAGCCACAAGGCTCCAGAGACGCCGGGACCGCTGCAGTGGCGAGAGCGCGCCTAATTAGTTGATTAATTGCACCGTGGAGATATGCGCGGCCGGCACTCTTCACGCAAGAGAGCCCGTGGCGTCCTAATTAAATCATTTTCTGATTTCAACAGTTCAATACTACTTAAAAATTTGATATCACGTAAGTGTCCTAGAAATAAGGATAAGGAGATAAACGTCTAATGGATAGACCATAATTTACTTAGCTTAGGTACGTACTACGTAGGTGGTACCTAATGGCCTAATGGTTAAGATACTCTCTTACAAACGAGACGGTCGGTGGATCGATCCTCGCTCGCGCCGGCTAAGGAATTATTTCTTTAGTTTGTAGTTTTTAAATGTTTACCAAGAAGTCCCGAGCAGGAAGGTGTTCCGTTGTGTTCCGGAACGCCTTCTGCGGAGCGTGAGGAGGTACACCCCTGAACCAAACGGAGAGCCCGCAAGGGCAACTGCTGATGAGGTCGCGGAAGTTTGCAATCACGTTCCCGTAACCTCGTCGCCAATAGCGGCTGAAGACGGAACAACCCAGGGGTTTTAGTCAGTATACGGAGTCTGACATAACCATCCCGACCTCCCGGTCGGGTGGCATCTATAAAGGATTTCCCCTGGGCAAAAAAAAAAAAGGTACGTGATACCAAATTTTGCGCAAGCGAGCTTAACCGCCTCCGTGGCTCAATGTAAACAACATTGGGTTTACGATTCGGAGGTCGCGGGTTCGATCCCCAGCGGGCTACATGTTTAAGTACTCGGTTTGGTTGGTGGTAGGGCATTTTTAATGTCCGCCTGGCTAGCTACCACCGTATTATCTAAACTTGCCGCCAATCAGCAATGTTAATAGCATTGTTGTGTTCCGGTTGTCAGAGATAAGATAGCCAGTACCCCAACTGTGTTGGGGTTTCTGGGTCAGTACGCTTCCTCCTTCGACCTCATCTTCACTTAACATCAGGTAAGTTTTGGTCCAATAAAATTTGAAATTTGCCTCGACACGAAAAGAAGAAGATCAGGTGTGATTGAGGTCAAGTAAGAGCCCGTCGTGCATAAAAAAAAAGAGCTAAACGAGCGATGGAACGGGAAAATTGTATCTTTGTACAACCTGAATTCGGCCCATAGTAAGCATTCTATGCGTAGTGTTTACGCTATTAAACTATTCGATCTACTACTTACACAAGCGTAGAGAATAACGGCGTAGTTCGCGGGCAAACCGAAAACTCAGGGATAACTCCGTGTATTCGAATTGTTATTAAACAAGCCAACTTACCGTGATCTCAAGTGGAGCTTGCTTCCTACAGGGCCACTAACTTTCGAGCTAATACAGACACTGGAACTACAGTCATTCGAGATTCTTGTACCGTACACAACAAAATTACTTAATAATAATTCAAAAGACATCGGACTTCGTGTTCCATACGCTTTTGTGGACATTAATGTGATATGTCATGTATAACTTTTTTCATTATTGTCTCTTTTTTTTTCTTCTTTTATACAAGAATGACATTTACAAACATGGTTTAACTGATTTGACATTATTCATTGTTTACTGTTGACATAGTTTTTTTATTATTCTACTCTGACATTCATTTGATTTAATATAGTTTTAGTAAATTCTCACGAAAGATCGAATAATTAATTGGGTTTAGAGGATTCATTTCGTCTAGAGGCGCTCTCATTGGATAAATTAATATTTCTTTTAAATACAGAATGAATAAATATGGATAAAGATAATAAAGAGCGTTGGTGGCTCAGCTGTTAAGACGCGGTCTCCCAAAGTGGCAAGTCCGGGTTCGAATCCCAGGCAGGCCGTGTACCAATAAGTTTTTAAATTTAATTTAATTGCTTATTGTGTGCTTAAACGGTGAAGGAAAACATCGTGAGGAAACCTGCATGCCTGAGAAATAAAAATTCTAAAGCATGTGAAGTCCCCAACCCGCATTGGGCCATCGTGGTGGACTATGGCCCATACTCCCTCATTATACGAGAGAAGGCCTATATCCCAGCAGTGGGATGTTTACGGGCTGATGATGATGACAGAATAAATCCGAGAGAAGCCAAAAAGCTATATTAAAATTAAGTGGTAGTATCTAATCTATTAATAATTACAATGTTTACTATGCTTAGTTAAGGTAGAGCAAGATTTTCTGGCACAGGTATCCTTATACCTAAAAGGAAATCTTAACAATACGTTGCATGTGATTCTTAAACAAAGAAATAACATTTTTTTCATTTTTTTTGCATACATAATTGTATTAAACGGGAATTTAAAGAGTAAACATGTTTTTCTTTTGTAAATAATAAACCCCGATACTGCAATTAGTAACCCCACCAATAAATTCCAATTACCTCGAGTTTCCCCCGCGCATAAACTTCACAATCGGCTAAATATTTAATGCGATTCTGCTGTTTATCGTAATCACACAATAACTACTGAATCGATGGTTATGAAAATACAGTGGAACCAATTTTATGGTATCTCCATTAATTCACAAATTACGCGAATCAATCGCCACATCTCGGAGTTATCGGTGTACATACATAAAAAGCAAACTGCCGAATTGTGAACCTCCGAAGTCAATGTCAAAAATGCTTTATTTTGTAGGGACACGGAGTACACTTAAAATAGTTAATTTTACATTTTTTTAAGCTACTGCTTGTTCAAAATGCAATTTTCCCCTGAGATGAACAAGCAAGAAACTCGAAGGGTTGCTCTTTTAAAATCAGGCTTTGATTTTACAAAAGGGTTTTTATATTTCATTATTAATTGTGAAATAGCCTGGCATGCGAACTATCTGATTATGTCCAGGGATGATTATCATCTAAATAGTCTGATATTTTATAATACGCTTTGTTAATAAGTATCTTTAAACTTATTTTTTAAGATTTTGTATATCAACTGGAACCTTATTGAATAAGCGTATACATAACCCTTTGAATGAATTACGGACTTTGCGGAGGCGACTTATGTGACCTGCAAGTTTATCTTTATTTCTTGTATTGACATCATGTTTATCACTATTTGCTGCTATATTTTTTATGACATACATTAGATTTTCAATAATGTACTGTGACGAAAAGGTTAGAATGTTACAATACACTTTAAACCTATCTCTAAGTGACACTCCTTCTTTTTGAAATCGGTTAATGAATGGTGTTATGGCGTTATTAGAAAAATCCGCACTTCAATGTAATCAGTTAGATGAATGTTAATTGCGTGAAACTATTCTAGTTGAATTTAATTTAAAATGAAAAAAGGTATATTTTTCTCACCACAAATGGCGTTTAACAAAGTGACTTTAGAGCTAGATAAAACATAGAATACATTTGTGGGAAGACTGGTGCCTGAAAAAGAAGAACCAGAATTACAGGTCACCAGGCCCCCCAGCTATGGACATAGTGTATTAGAGCAGAGATTAAATATGGTGATCGAGGAAGAAACACTCCTTCCTTCTTCATCACTTCCTTAAAAACATCCTTAAGGGGTTTGTATCAATAGCACCAACATGACCATTCGTCTCTACGAATGATACGATTGAGCTGGGCTCTCATGGTACGCCAACTTTGGGGCAAACGTTTCCATGGTAACTGAGAAAATGCAATATATTCGATATTTTGAATATAGGTGTTTTCTACATTTTTTTTAAATTTGGGTATGTATCCTGCTTATACGGATAAAGTCTCATTAGAAGTATGTATCCTGATTTTAAATATAAACCTGTTCATTCCGAAAAATTGGAACTTGAGGTTTGTATGGAATAAATAAATAATAAATAAATACAGCGCCATCTAGTTGTTGTTTGTTGTTTATTACGGGTCAAAGAGTCGGATAGACGGACGGGCATGGCGACACTTTAAGGTTCCTTGCTATTTAGAAGCTCGCGGCATGTCTGCTGATAGCATGTCTCACTTGTAATATACATTATCAGATACCGCATGATGAGCAACTGTTCTACACAAAAAGGAATTTCTTTTTTATTTATTACAAATAACAAAAATGTCCTATGTCTTGCAGAACGAGGCAGCGCACGCCCCAGGGTCTCTACCCTAAACGGCACAAAATATAATCCCACCTTACGCAGACATATTTGAGTTTTTCTTGGCTTTGATATAAAACAAAATTGTATCCAATTGATTCACATTCCATAAGTGTTATGCTTGAAATTTGTTTGTGCCAAGAGCTGTTGTTATCAAAGCGCATTTCTGTTATTTGTGTAGTATCGTAAACCGTTTAGAGCGCGCCGGACAGCAGCTCGCCGCTCAGCCAGGAGTAAGCCTAATGGAGAGCCGCGTTAGCAACCAGTTGACGGGGATCCTGCAACTATGTTTCATGTTCCCATCCGATTTGAGGCAATTCCGGATTTAGTGCGTTTGCCGTATGATTGAATGCTGATTCAGTTTTGCATTTCGATTTGTGTCACAGTGATTGTAACATGAGCACGAGTGAGCTTCAGTGATTAAATCGTTGTTTGGAAATTTCAAACTATTAGTTTATGACCCTCGTATCGGTATTGGGTCATTGTGAAGTTGTAACAGCTGATCAGTTCTGTGGTGCCTGGATAGAGTATAGATAAAGAACCGGCCAAGTGAGTGTCGGGCCACGTACAGTGCAGGCTTCCGTATATAGCTGCCTGTCACAATATGCAGACGAAGGGGCAAAGTGATATTTTAGAAGTTTTCCGACTATTGCTCATTAACTTGTAAGCCTACTTAGCATTTATTGGTTTTTCTTTTAACTTCGTTACGTGTACACACTACTGCCGTGAAATTTTTCACGTATCCCGTAGCCTTTCGAAGGCAGAATACTGTTCTAGATAACCTCACATATTTTTGAACGACCTATCCAATATTCACGCCCACTTTACGTATAGGGGAGGTGCTCTAAGAAAAGTTTTCTTTTCAACATTTATGTTGTGGTAGGACATCCTCCTACTTAAGACTTAAAGTTCTTAACTGGCCATCACTTCTTCTAGCTATATGCACTGCCACGTTAACGTGCAAATCCTCTAATCTTTTGTTCTTTACGGACTTCTGTTGATTTGGTGAGCATACAATGGTATTGCACAATCTCATTCCAATATCACCACTCCGTCTCCGGACAGTAGTCCGCCTAGAAAAGCGTGGGGAGGGTCATCATCAATATGCCGTTGACAAATCGAGTGAACATTTCCTGTTCCTCTTGTTATTTTTAACCGTGATAAAAATTTGTTTTCATTCCGAGATCCACGTGGACGAAAGCGGGCGGAAAGCTAGTAACTAATAATATCATACGCCGTTGCTATTAAATTTGAATAAGTCCAAATTATGCACGGAACACGGAATGTATAATTTACCATTCGGGGAATTCTGAGTCGTAGGTCAACATAGCGAGGAGAATTGCATGTCTGAGCAGGAAATAGCAATGTGGTGGTTCTTCTAGCTATTTTATTGCGAGGGTAGTTCAGAGGCGAGGTGGCGTCTGGAGATTCGACTGTGGATATCATTGACTGGACACGCGTCTGACTACAGTCTCACCTGACGGAAAGTGATGAAGTTGGTCGAAGATGAAACATCACAGTAAATGCCATTCCAATCCAGATAGTAAGATGTCGTAAAACATTTGACATTCTTAGGAATAGAAATTCAATGCTTGTAATACGTAAGAAAAACACTTGTCCTTCATCGACATCAGTTCACTCGTTTGGGGCGTGCCATGATCTCTGGATCATTACCTACCCACTGCAGCTTCTGGAAGCCAGAACCAACTCTATTCATTTCAAAATCAGCCATAAGGCTTAACCTATAGGACAGGGAATCAAGTGATGAGCGTCACAACGCAGTAAATGTTAATGTCCGGCAAGCAAAAGGTTACCGCGAATTATACCAAAAGGGCCGAAAATTATGTCGGCTCGCCACTAAATCGGTGCAGAAGACCGGATGGTTATAGGATGATACTCATGACCTTTCGTTCATTAGCACTGGTAATCCCAAAGAATATGATGGGCAGTCTACTCTGACTCAGTCAGGATATTGCCTACATCTCTAGATTGGTTGTTATTTAGATTTGTTCATACTCGAGGTGACTAGTACGCAGCGCCTCTCCCGCCTGTGAGCAGTTCCATGGAGCTACTCAGCGGCGCGTGCCCACGCCGCGCACCGGTATGTTAATTTTAAAATCGTTATCAACATAATTTCGATTCTATCAACATAAATAAACATGTCGGCTCGCGCGGAAAATCGGCGGGAAACAAATCTGCGGTAATGCTATGCGCATTTATTTACATTTAAGATATACTAGTCGTACGCGGGACTCGGCTTAGCTCGCGATTTTTTTTTCGAGTCCACCCTTTACCCGTTTAGGGCTTATTGGAGTAACTATCGTGATGCCCCCACTGGTTGGTCAGAAACGGAAACGAATGAGCTGAATCTAAAAGAACTTATAGCTTCACAGTGTAAAAACTGACCCTGCATGTAAATATAAAACAAAAAATCTTTTGATCTCGAGGGAGTCAGTGACTGAGCGCGGCGCCAGTTTGTGATTGTGAGGTCAAGCGCTGACCTAAGAAAACTTCAAACAGATGGGAGAAAATCGGCCGGATAGGTCTCCTGCAGCGCGGCAACCGTAAGTGCAAATGCTGCCCTGGAAATCACGCTTCGGGAGATGTTTATGTCCAGCATGTATCTAATGTAAATGAGACCTAAATATATAGAGCTAAAGCGAATATTTGTTTAGGCGGAAAAGAGGGTTGTTATTATCAACCAACAGGACGCTTAGACATATTGGATATTCCCGAAATAGCAGAATTACATTTGGCAAGGTTATGTGGTTTGCTGCAAAAATACTGTAATGTATAGGTACCCTGCACGACTGTGACCAGCCAATTTCTTCACACGGGTATATACTTAATATAATGAGCGAATACTTCGCGTAAGTGTATTAAAGGAAAGTTCTTAGCGTATTCGCATATCCAGAGATTGAATCAGACTTGGTATATGAGTAGATTTATGACCAGAATCATTATCATTGTTTCACCCTGTCTTTAGTCCTGTATCGATACCCTTCTGTAATTAGCCTGGAAAACCTGGATAAGTGTCCCGTACAGTGATTTAGTGTTTGGTCGACATCAAATTTTGGATTTTTTCTGGTACAATTCCGAAGACGACGTTGATAAGGAGCTACTTTTACCAACGAAGTAATTAATGACTACAACATGTCAATGTGTCGTTTCACTGCGAGATCGAATCGAAACCCGGGGTAGAACGAAAGTCACCAACATACCCCAGCGTATTCAATCAATTACGATTTATTGCGCAAAGTTTAAGAAAACACTAGAAGTAGAAATCTCTGAATGCAGACTGCTTCCATTCGGCCACTCTGGAAGTCTATGGGGTATGATGTTCAGCAGTGGAAATCATATGGCTAAAATGTCATTAACAACTGATTACTAATTAAAAGTCTTCGTGTATTAGGCAGGGAAGGACGTCGCTTCTGTTTTCACGACCATTCACAACAAAAGTTGAAACAATACAGTTTACCCTAACAATACAGGAACAACCCATGCCTAACGTTTTCCTAGGACCACTTCTTTACCTTTGATTAAATGCGAAACAGCCATGTACCACCTTACCTTTTAATTACAGCCATAATAAGAAACCGATACAAGAATTATTTCAAAATTTGTCCTACGAGGGTACAGAGAAGTTGACTGTCTTGATGTAGTCTTTAAGCATATATTTATTCTGAATACCTTTTTTTTTATCCACAACGGGTTAGCACTTGACCTCAATCACACCTGATGTTAAGTGAAGATAAGGCCGAAGGTGGTAGCATACTGACCCGGAAACCCCATCATATTTAACCGGAACACAACAATGCTATTAACATTACTGTTTGGCGGCAGATTTAGATATGATGGTGGTAGCTAGCCAGGCGGACATTTAATATGCCCTACCACCAACCAAACCGAGTACTAAATATATAACGCTGGGGTTCGAACCCGCGACCTCCGAAACGTAAACCCAATGTTGTTTACATTGAGCCACGGAGGCGGGTAGAGATCTTTAGTTTGTACTTGTCTTTAGATTACATTATATTAAGTTATAGAACCCCTAGCCTAAAACACAAGATTTTACTAGTTCAGGCACTAGTGTTACAGTTATTAATAAATAATTAGTATGTAGATTTAGATATATGATATTAGCGATAAAGTAGATTTTATATGTTTTAATGTACCTTTTGAAGTAATAATAAGACCATCACTTGCACCGGAAGCTCTGTGTTCTGACAGGAGTTTCAGTGTGTGCCAGAAAACATTTACTCTGATATGACACACGGGGCCCGAGCTACCCTTATCAAATACCCAAATGTGTTCACCGACCGCACGCTCCTCCCAATGACAAGGACAGACCACTCTCCGTGGGAAGCCACTCGCGAACTCAACAAGTTTCTAACACTAATTAGATTTCGTATAAACATGTCGGGTTATTATTACGTTAGGCCGAGTGCATACCGCGGCAGTGGCCGACTGTCACTTGTTGGAAGAGACTAATTTTTCAAAGCTGTGTAATTAGCGAAAGCAAGTGGAAAGGAAACCTGTTTGTTTTTCTACTGTGACACGTAAGTACACTATGTAATTACATAGTGTACTTACTATGGAGTATACTATGGAGAGGAGGAATGCCAGGCTCAAGGTGGGTTTTGTTACTGGGTGTTGTTATAGTCAACTGTTGGATCTGCCCGATGATAAAGTCTTTATCAAGTATTATCTTTATGAAGCAAGGTATGATGCCGCAGTACAGCGGTCAACAACTCAGGAATCTTTTCAGGAGCAGTCTCCTGAAAGCACGAGACGAGAAGCACATGCTTCTTGATGCGTCTTGATGATAAATTTAAAGTAGAAGTTCCGAGCCTCGCTGGAGCCGCTTATGAATGTCTGACTTCCTAAGAATCTAACCTTCATTGCTTCTAAGGATACACCACTGATAACACGTGAAGTTAAATAAAAATCGATGTTGAAAGAGCCAGGGTGTTACAACGCAAGATTATCTAACAAAGTAACCACTTGCGTCTTCAATCAATCCCCTATACAGCTCCATTCGAGATGGTAGTAGTTACCCTCGCTCGATGTCACAATGAGCAACTAAGTCGACTCGGGGCGGGCCCCCTGAGACGCACAGAGACACATCGAATGCAGCAACTATATACTCGCCAAATGTACTTTTCCAATCGTATCCCTTCGAGATTGCCCGGGCTCTCAGGTAGAGTGGCATACTAGTCATCTTGCACAACAGCTAAAGTACAGTTGAGTCTATTACCTACTGAAAACTACCTAGAAGCGTTAAGTTTATTGGGCGTCGTATATTATTATTCTGCGTTAAGAAAAGCACCCAGAGTCCTTTTCACTCCGTCACTACATGAAAAGGCAGAAACAAACGAAATGGCTCTGTAGTTAGGTTTGCGGAGATACGAGAGCAACGTAAACTCCCGCTAAGAGCAAAGCGCAATGATTCAATTGCCCGTCGCCGAGGGCTCGGCGGACGCCGCGGGTGTTTCGGGGCGCGGGGGGGCACTAGAGGGGTAATAGCATGGCACATTAAATAAATTGCCAAAGTTAAGATATTTTAATTCCGCTGTAACTGTTCCTGGATGAAAATGAACAAATTAATTCTCACCGTTTGCGCGCGCATCACGTGCCGTTTGCTATTCCGCGTGTGACTGATAGGACTCGTTAATGAAAGGTGCTGATGACAGCCGAAGTTAGCGTAAACAGGTACGCTTCAATGATTTATAACGATAATCTGTTTACTGTATTCTTATAGCACTATAGAGAAATTTGGAAATTGAGGTGTCGTAAGAAATCAAAGTAAAAAATGCTTTATTTTGTAGGTACATTTTTTAAGCTACTGCTTGTTCAAAATGCAATTTTCCCCTGAGAAAAACAAGCAAGAAACTCGAAGGGTTGCTCTTTTAAAATCAGGCTTTGATTTTACATAAAGGTTTTTATATTACAAACAGGTTTTTATATTTCATTATTAATTGTGCAATAGCCTGGCATGCGAACGAGTTGATTATGTCCAGGGATGATTATCATCTAAATAGTCTGATATTTTATAACATGCTTTGTTAATAAGTTTCTGTTTTATAGTATCTTTAAATTTATTGAGAGGAAGATTTTGTATATCACCTGGAACCTTATTGAAAAAGCGTATACATAACCCTTTGAATGAATTACTGACTTTGCGGAGGCGACTTATGTGACCTGCACATTAAATAATCAGTGAGATGCAAGCTATTTGAGTCGGGGAACTAGACCGATATCAGTCGCAAGTATAAATTAAGATCAGACTAATGAACGACGGACGAAGTACAAATAGAAAACAGTATCGTAATAGACAAAGATGGAATACTTTTAGTAAGGTAGAGGAAACCCCAGAGGTAGTAGCTGTCATAAAACAAATTGTGAAAGCGCCACAAATTCCAAATATTTGGAAGAGGGATTTTGTGAAAACAACGTCCAACGGATTACTCCGGACGACCTTCGGCCGGCTTAACAATATTTTCAAAGGAAAGTCTCCTGTGTATCGCGGGCGAGTGTCCACGCACGCCACCGACGGCGCTCGCATATTGCAGCTTTTATTTTATTTACTGCCATTGTAGCTCGTGGCGCCCCGGACCTTAACTTAAGCTGCAGCGTTCGGCAACTCGCCGCGAAACTCGATTATACCGGAGGCAAGGAGCTCGCGGTCACCCTATACCTATCAACAATGTGAACACTTTAGTTCCAATTTTAACGGTGTGTAACCTGAATGTGCTACAAATTTATTTATTTAAATTTTACTGGCACATTTTTCTAACCAAAAATAGTTATTTATATATAGATTTATTCAAGTCTGAAATGGGAGTTATGTGCTTGTCCAATATTATGGTATATCGACAGCAGATGATCTAAAAAGATATTTCAATGGAAAGGCTTTTTTGCGGTCATACAACACTTTCAGTAGCTCCAATATTCGGGAATTAATAACATTAAGTCAAAAACGTTCTCAATAACCGCCCGCACGTGGGGCAGAGGTCGGAATAGCAACCAAGCAGGCAGTTATCGACACAACAAAGCAGAGACATTGCACTACATAATTGAATGTTTTTTCAGTGGAAGTAGGAGGTGGTGTAAGTAAAATGATTTACGAGCTGCGTTTCCTTCTTGGAGATAAATTATTAACTCGACGGTGAATCACAAACGCAATAAATGTCGACGCTAGCAACGTCTTTAGATAAATAGTCAGCGCTCGCTGCTCGGGGGCTCGCGATAAGACACTACTGACGTCGCGAGCTAAGCTGATTGCCAACACTTTGTGTTCAGTTAAATTCAATTTGCGTTAGCTAAACCTATTCACACTGAGAGACAGCAGCGGCATAATTTTAATTCGACATCCGGCCCGAATTGGCTTCCATAAAGCAATCCACTGCCGACTGACGTCACACGGGAAAACAATCGCGATTCCAATTTCACGGTGTCGAGATCCGCCTTTATTTCATGATCAGGCTCAGGTATTTACTGCTATCGCGTGCCCTACAACCCTAGATAGCAATTACCTCTCCCCGCGTTTGCACCCCGTTCTGTCCCGCAGTACTGTATGTATCATACTGACACCCCCGAAAATCGCTCGAAACATAGAACACCTTAAAACAATTTACGTGGTGTAGCCTCACGCATGAATGGGATCGATAGAGGGGTGCACAGCTCCCCCCTGCCACTTCAACCCCGCGGGGTCAACGACCTACCAGTTCGCCATCTTACAGCTGTTGCGCTCGTATCTTTTATTGGTATGTGTGTCAGTAATTAATGGGGTAACACCACAGGTTGAAATTAGCGGCACCTGGCGCAGTGTGCAAACGGCCGCTGCAACGTGCGGGCGGGCGCGGGGCGGAGGGATACTCCATATGGAAATTGTAACGTAGTGGTAAGACGTGTTGACAAACAAGAGATAATAGTCATAAAAAAATGAAATATTAATCAACGTTTCACTTTCTCCGTGAAATAAACGTAGATAGGGGGGTACCCATGAATAAAATTAACTTTAGTATAACTTTGAAATTATTCGGGAAGATGAAAAGTTGTTTCTAATTTGAAAAAGTTATTTCGCGAAACTTGTTTAAATTCATGAGTGCTTTTATAACGGAAGCAACTGGTTTGTTTCTGGGCAAACCTTTTATATTAATTATGTAGGAACATTCTCGCTTTTAGATACAAATAGAATAAGGTAATATTGACTATTGATTTAATGTTTAATGTTAGAATAAAATCAATTTCTAGACCCAATAATATTTTCCGAAATGGCGTTACGCTCGACTCGGCCGATGCGGCCACGAGCTGTCCGGCCGCCACCGCTTCAGATGCAAATTCAAACACCCCACAAAGGCCTTTGTTAGTTCCCACCGATCAGTATCCGACAAAACTCCCCTAAATCAATTAAACTGCTTATGAAAGGAGGTCCGTGACGATTACCGCAGCAGCGCGGCCGGCTCCAGAGCCTTGTAATTGATCGGTCCACTCCGACAAGATTGTGAGACTGTGGAACAATCAAATTTTTCCCAGCCGAGTGATCATCGTGGCCCGAGCGGGGAATACTAATCGGTTCGTATCGGAGCTCCACCTAACAAGGCAATCGAGAAGCGACCGTGAGGCGACGGCGCGTGATCCAGGAACTTGCCTGCCAATCGTTCCACCACTGGCCATTCGGCCCGGAGTGCAACCGAAGTTTGAGGAGCAACTTTAACCGCTGTCACTACAATACATAAATGTATGCAAGCTGATTGTTTGATACAGTGACTTTGGAAAAGAAGACTTGGAGACAATAGAGCATCAGAATGTAATCGCATTTATTTGCATCTATGCTCACACATATAACAATCTTACATAAAGATCAAACTAAAACAATAAAAACACAAGTACAGAAACATCAAATATTATGAGTGTGTCGCAGTATATCGAAAAGGCTACAGCTCAGTGTGTGGATTTCCCTAAGAGGTAAAACACTTGTATTCCTCTGTAACGTGAGGGTCGGTCATGGGACAACTGGAATTTTAAATGAGTTTGATGTTGATTAAAAGTGATGTTAAAACATTGGTAAATCAAATGAAAGAGATTTATATTACTGTGAAGTAAATTAGGTTATTGGATTTAAGTACAATTTGAACAAATTATTGTTATAGAAAAAATTAAGAAAGTCAAAGTCAAGAATGCTTTTTATAGGTACATAGGGTAGTGTGATTTTTACGTTTTTTTAAACTATACTGCTTGACCAAAAGTCAACTTTCCCCTGAGAAGAACAAGCGTGAATTTCGTGAAGTGGCTCTTTTATAATATAAATTTCTGTTTTAGAAATTTATATTATAAAAAGGCACAATTGAACGAGTCGGTTATACATTTATATTGTTTATTATTAGTCTGATGCTTAATAAGTTTCTGCTTTAGAGTATCGATAAATTTATTGAAGAAAGATTTTGTGTATCAACAGGAACTTTATTGAATAAACGTGTACATAGCCCTGTGAATGAATTACTGACTTTGCGGAGGCGACTTATGTGACCTGCAAGTATCTTGTATTGACATCATGTTTATCACAATTTTTCTTAAACGATGCGTAATATTTTTTATGTGGTACATTAAATTTTCAAAAATGTACTGTGAATACTATAGGTACTCTCAAGATCAGAGTCCAAGCATTAGTATTTTCAAGTACCTTAGTAATTAGACTGAAACTTGTAAACATTATTTGGAAATAAACAAACACAATAAATATAAATACTCTTACCAGTAGTACTGTAGTTAGAATATTATACTCTTTACACTCATCTCTAAGTGACACTGAAGGAGTTATGAGTAAATTTATTGCAAATTTTAAATTTATTATCAAATACACATCACAAATTTTGTACCAAAGTATTTGAAATGATTTGGCAAAGAACTTAAATCTTTCAAGCCGTTACACGGAAAGTTTGTCTGTAACAATTTGAATGGTTAATGAAATCCGCGGAACAAATCCTGGTGGCGGCGTGGAGCATCATCCGGCTATCGAAGTGTGTAAAAGCCCCCGCCGGGAATGTCTCAAAATGGCCGACTTCGGCCGATAACTCTTTGTGGAAAGTGCGGTAATCCGCTAGCGCCAATCGTCCGAAATGAAAGGAAACCGACCTCCAAAGCCTTTATATTTGTAACCTTAGTTCTAGAGATGTTTTATGTCTGTTCAGAACTAACAGAAACTATCCATTCGGTAGCAAAAGTTATCGTGAATTATCTGACCAGAGTACTCAGCTGACGTCCAAAATTCCGGCGCTGGAGGTCATCGAACTGTCGCAGTAAATACCTAATGGCCACGCGGCGCCGGCCATCAATCAAAGCTATACAAAAGCGACAATAGTAATCCCCCCGCGTACCGCTTGTGACCTAAGCCGGTATATTATCCGCTGCCGTGGAGGCTCCGCCGTAGCGCCATCCATCACCCGGCACGGCTCCTAGTACGATGCACTCGTAGAAATAAAATTATAGTATACAACCTCTGGTCTCTACGTTCGAAGCTTCTGGGTACCCACGTTCGTCATTACCTTACGTTAAGATGTATAAATTTATTGCAGATTTTAGAGGTATATTAATAGTGTTAGCAATAAACAGAAACAATTAATTACTTGGCACAATTGATTCGACTAATGGGACTCAGTGAGAAAGAGTAAAAGGCAGAGTCTATGAAAATTACAGAACGCATTCATATCGTCGTAGTCATGTGATATTGCACCAATTATGTGACGCTCTCAATTTGCCAATTTGCGCAGCAAAACTAACAAGATTTAAGACTCAAGAAACTTTGTCGAGTCTTTATCTATGTTATCTCATGAGTTGTGCTAGCCCTGCAGCAATAGAAGCGTGAGAGGCGCGATAAACGTTTAGTCGCTCTTCAAACTTCAAACTTCAAGCATTTATTTCAACGTAAGATACATGATATCATTTGTTGAATGTCAATTTAAATCCACTGGAAATAAAAAAAGTTTATTGCATTTATCTGTCAGTCGGTATGTCCAAGCTACTACCGCTTCGGAAAGGGAATTCATCTGTGGGAAAAGAAGCGGCGCAAGAAACCCACAGGATCATTGTTGTTCTTTTTTTTTTTTTAAATAAAGTATATAACTAATACAATTTTATAATTTTGGGGAGCTGGTCGAAGTACACCAAGCGTGTTTGTCATTCAGGTAGTCACTAATTTTATAATAACCCTTTTTTGCTAATGTTATTTTGACATAATCTTTAAATTTTTTCTCAGTTAGATTAATGATATTCTCAGGTATAAGGTTATAAAAGCGTATACAGTGTCCCACAAATGATGTATTAACTTTGCTTAGTCTGAACATAGGGGTAGCCAATTTGTTCTTATATCTCAAATTTAAATTATGCTTGTCACAATTTTTCGGGAACGTAGAAATATTTTTTCGAACGTACATAATATTTTCGTAAATGAACAGTGAAGGAACAGTTAAAATATTAATTTCTTTAAACCTGTCCCGGAGAGAGTCATGTCGACGCAGATTATAAATTGCTCGTATTGCTCTCTTTTGTAAAATAAAAATATGCTCTATTTGTCCTGCTCATTCGTTTGGATGAAATATACAACTGTCCCAGTCGCTCGTCTCGTCGCGCGCGAGAAGTCATGCTACGGCTGATATGGAATGGTCCAATATTATAACCTATATCGGCGTGCTCATAAGATAATTCAGGTGCGCTCGTCACTTGGACCGCTCCGGAGTAGTTTGTAATGCATTACACGGTGAGACCACGTGCGCGCCGAGAGGAGACCGTCAGCCAAATTAACCGATGTTTTTTCTTCCAAATAAAATATGACGACCGTTATTAGTTACCAGGAGTGAAGAACCAACCAGCATGGAAGTCACACGATTTCCATTTTATCGGATATCTATTTTTTCTACTTTTGAACCTCCTGGCTCTCCCCATGGATGTTGTGACAGGCGATTAAGGAACTTTACACCAGAAATATTTATAGACTTGGAAGCTATATCACCACATTTCTGTATATTTTGAAAATCGTGGACGTTGTTGCAACTTTGAATCTTTGGAATATACAAACGCTTGGCATGTCTCTGACCTCATTAGAGATAAAGGTCCCTCTGAGCGAGTCGATGGCAAAACAAATTCTCAAGGACCAACGCGGCCATGCGTACAGCATTGTCTGTGGCGTGAAGTTCCTGGCGTTGAGTTTCTTATTATAAAATGTAAAAAGGTTTGTAACACACACAGCTGGGCATTAACTTGATAATCCGTTAATCGTTAAGTAACGAAGTTTACATTTCGAGTAACGGATCAACTTTTAACCAACTTTAAATAGATTCCATCTTTAGACGGTTTTTTTAATAATTACTACATTTGGCAAGATTTTACATGAAACAAATACAAAGGAATGCCGCTACTAAGATGTTATGGCCTACTCGATATTGGATGCTCGTCTCGAAGACTCGATCTCAATATTTTTGTGCACAAAGGGTCACTTGACCGCAATCACAAGGCGAAGGTGAAGCGCGCTCACCCTGACCCCATGTGGGCTGGCTTTCTTTGCCATTCGCCGGCAATTTTATTATCTTAACATTTATTTATTTATTATATAAATAAACATTATCCGACTCAGGTCTATTAGAAGATTTCTTTTCCTTGTAAGATAAACTAGCGCCTGGCTAGCTACCACCATCTTATCAAAATCTGCCGCCAAACAACAATGTTAATAGCGTTGTAGTGTTCCGATTGTCAGAGATAAGATAGCCAGTCTCCCAAATAGGATGGGGTTTTTCCGGGTCATACGCTGCCTCCTTCGGCCTCATCTTCACTTAACATCAGGTGTGATTGAGGTCAAGTGCATAAAAAAAAACAACAATATGGATATCATAGAAAAGGGCTCATCATGAGGATTCAGAATATTGCAAATGAGATATAGTAAAGTACAGACGGGTGGAGAGCTATTAAATTAAGGCTTGTCCATAATTAGGTTATGGTTAGATTAGTTTAGGTACAGATATATTTCATGCGGCGTGCGGTTAGAGCCCGGGGCGCGGGGCGCGGGCGGGGGGCGGCTCTGACCACATCATTTATTTATCCACTAATATTGAGGGATCACCGCCGAGTCCACAGAATTACCAACTTATCACGTGCCTTAATTATTATTAATTAATACGAGTTGCCGAAACAATAATGAGGGAAAAATTTATGGTCCTTTCCAAGAGTCGGTAATGATCAAGTAGTATCCATTAGCATACTCAACGCCATTTTTTTTTAATGTTTACCTGAATACGCGTTTCACAATTTCACCTGATCGAAAGTGACGAAGTACGCGATCCTAGTAGAGATACTAGGACTTCATGAAGGTGAGGGAGGCGGAAAAGCAAATGGAGCACTTCATTATTATTATTTGGCGACAGACTTAGATAACATGGTAGTAGAAATTAAATCAAAAATGCTTTATTTTGTAGGTACACAGGGTACATTTTAAATAGTCACATTTTACATATTCATTACATATCCCTTTGAATGAATTACTGACTTTGCGGAGGCGTCTTATGTGACCTGCAAGTTTATCTTTATTTCTTGTATTGACATCATGTTTATCACTATTTTTCCTAAATGATGCTATATTTTTTTTGACATATATTAGATTTTCAAAAATGTACTGTGACGAAAAGGTTAGAATATTATACTCTTTAAATCTGTCTCTAAGTGACACTGCAGGTCTCAATTGATACATTGCGTGAACGGCTCGTTTTTGTAAAACAAAGATTGTATTTATATCCGCGGCATTTCCCCACAGCAAGATACCGTAAGACATCAGGCTATGGAAATAACTAAAATATACTAATCTAGCAGTATTTGTCTAATTTTTTTGACTGCATGCGCTGCAGAGCTGAGCTATCCTCCGCTGGAAATAGGTAAACTCCTTAAATAAACCCTATATCCTCGGTCTCTATATGATGGTTCATGCCTAGTGTAGTGTTCAGTACTTGCCTCAGTTCATTAATTTTCAACAGAAAGTACTCTTTATATGTTTTCCGACCATTATTCATTAACTTGTAAAGCCTATAGCTATGATAGTTATCCTTTTAACTTCGTTATGCTATAATACTGTCGTGATATTTTCACGTATCCAAAATCAACCTTTACCTGACAATGGAAGGGGACACTTGACTCGTAAGAGAAATTTGCACTTTAAAGAATCGATAAACTACTCCAATGACATTTTTCACTATGGGGTACAGAATAAAAAAAAATTGAAATGATTAATTTGTAATACCCGTGCTAAATTATAGCTTTCTGGTACGAAGAGCCTCTGAGCTGACAGATAGACGGACATGACGAAACTATAAGGATTCCTTGTATACAACGGAACCCTAAAAATTAGGCAAAAAATCGATCCAAGGAATCATTTGCTATGCACGTAACGTTAATTATTCGGACATCCTCGCCTCGTTATTCAAATTGAATTCGAGTCATGGAAGTCCGCCGTGAGGAACGAGGAGTGCGTGAATAATTGAATCTTGTCGGAAAGCAGAGCGAACACCAAACATCGAGGAAGGGTTGGCCCAGTCCTCTGCTCTGGACACACTCCGGTGAGGAAATTCGCAAAGTGATCAGTGACGCCAGTATGCCTTTGTGCCAATTACAAGCAAACGTTGTAACGGCACTAACTAAACAATATTATGTAAGTCGTAGCAATAAATCTGACTCATGGATAACTCGGTCATATAGGTCGATTCCAAGTAAATATTAGTTTAAATTCAGAATGTCTTCCTAAAATGTTTAAAATCTCAGAAGGTGTGGTCGTCACCATCATTAAAACAAGACCTGAAGCCCACTGCGACCTTATTCTCTAGTCCCGCATGCGGTTTGATGATCGGTTAATCTCAAAATACTACCGGTGGTGTAAGCTGTGAAGAAAATGTTAATGCAGTGTGTGCAGTATAGTGAACACTAAGACACTCGGGCTTTCTGTTGTGCTTCGTTTGCACAATGACTAGTGTTCCAGCCATACTGATAGTCTTAATAATAAGACAGAAATGGAAGATAGAAAACATAAAGGCATAGTTACCTGACTCCGGGTTGTTTCCGAGCGAGGGTAGATCCTGCTGGGAGCGCCGGCGCTGTCGGTACGCGTCGCGATAGTCCGGCCAGCGGACGCCGCCGCCGTACTGCGCAGGCGCGTTGAGATACTCCTGTGACGAGAAGCGCGCGGCACGTGGCGGCGACATCCCCGGCCCCATCATGTAGTAGTCATGGCGAAACACCACGTCAGGGTGACCACCAGGGACTATCTGGCTCCCGAAGTGCGCACGATGAGTTAAGTAATCTCCACGCATGGGACCCTCGGTGAACTCGTGACCGTGGACGCTGCTGGAGCGCTGCGGGCCGTAGTCGCGTATACGCGATAGATACTCAGCGTTCATGCGATGCGGGGAGTAGTCCAACCCGCGCGGTCCCATCTCGAAATGGCCGTGAGGCCGGCTGCTACGGTAGAACTGAGGCGAGAAAGGGTTCTTGCTCTCGAAAGGGCCGTGACGCGGCGACTGGCTGAAACTAGCTTCGGGTTTTGGCTTCTCATCAGTCTTCGGCTTATCGATGCCGCTCGGACCGGGGCGCTCGCCGCCGTTCATGGTGGGATCCTTCTTGGGCGTGCTCTCGGCCGACCGTGGCGCTTTGGCGTGCACCGGCGACTCAGACATGTCCTGTGACGCCCTCCGATTGAATTCCTGCACTTTCTCCGGGACGAATCCTTGCTGCGGCACTTGCGACATCTTTGTGCTCGCTCACATAAACAATATCGATATGTCACTACACTGTTCGATTATTATAATTGACTACATAAATAGTTAATATATCAAAAGTTTCCAATAAGTAGTAAAAGTTTCTACGTGTGTATAATTTCTCTAAACACTAATTTCGTAATGTGCAACAGTTTCGCTGTTCTAGAAAAATGAATCACAACTGAATACACTCAGCTTAAGAGCGGACGCGCATTCAGGATATTGTTTCTCATTTGTACGGGCATCGCTCGCGCAAGAACAAGTCGACAGGGCACAGGGAGTGGTTCTATGGCATCCTTATATACGCCAATCTAACACGAATATGACCCTACCAAACACGAAGGAATATGAAAGACGTCAAATATTAAGGTAAGAGTAAGCGGTCATGGCAGTGAGACGCCGGAACAAGACTATTTCAGGAAGCCTGAATAGAATCCATTTAATTTTAGTCAAGTTAGAGTTTGAAAAGGCAGCGGACAGTAGTTCTCCGCACAAAGTGGCAACACTGTGAAGTAACGATGCCGAGACGGCAGCGAGAGGCGCAAACACTGGGCCAGCAATTATGTTAATTAATTTTATTAACGGCAGAGGGAATAAAGGCGAGCCTCCAACACAGACGGTGACATCTTCTTAATAACTCCATGTCCCTTGTGTTGTTGTGACGTCACTCGACACCGCCGTATTGTCAATATTTCGTTAGGACCTCGACGCGCTAACGATAATCTCATTTATGTATTTGTTCACAAAATTTCCTGCGCGTGGAGTTTTATCTTTTTGCTGTGCGAACGTGACGCTGTCTTATTGGCTGCGTACATTTTCGATTTAAAGGTACGATCGTATGGATGAAATTCAGTTTCCTTCCTTCGGTCTACGATGACGACTGCAACTATTCCGTTCTAATAAAAGTTTTGAGCAAATCATATTTCAACAGCAATTCCTATCGCAGTTACTTTACTTTCACTAACATAATGGAGTAAAATTCTCAATAACTCGCAACGCATTGTTTGACATCAAAAGGAACACTCTGTCACTGCTCTGAAGAATTCTTGTATCAGTAGACATTTTGTTGTTTTGTGAGATATTTTTTTTCGCCAGCAATTAAGTCAAGAAAAATTTTAGGAATTCTTTGAGTCTCTTTGAGTTTTCTTATTTTTTAAGTTATGTTAATAAATTATTATACAAGACAATCATTTTTAACATTTTAAAGTCATATTTTCTTAGTTAAAAGATATTATCAACCTACTGTAATAATCGACGTTGCGGAGACAGTGATGCCAGTGTGATAGTGACCCAGTGAATGGAGCTTACGGGGACCATTTAATCAACGGCTCACATGTGTGTGGTCTGTTGAGCTTAACGTAACTGAAAGCGGCCCGTTAACTGCTGGACTTCATTCATTTACATTTCACATTGCTCGCCAATAAATCATTTTTCAATTCGCAGATAATTCTGCCAATCGTTCCCCGACAAATGACATCGTCGGTGCGCGTACCGCCGATCGCTAATTACCGGTATTTGTAGCTGTGATGACGTCACCGGTACCGCCGGCGGATACGGCGGATTTATGGCCGAAATTGTTTTGAACTGGCCATTTGTAAAGTTAAAGTCGTGTACGCGACGGTCCAGATAAACATTTTTATATGCCAGATTTAGGGCAAACTGAATTTTTGGAGACAATCTACGTGTAACTAACAAACATGTTACGACAAAATAGGGGGACAATGAGAATGTTCAATACATTACGGAGTTTGTACCAATTCGAGCTGTATAAAGCAACAATCAATCCAATGATGCAAATGCTTGTATATGCCAAATATGTTGCATATTTTGAGGTCGACATTCAATACGATCCAATGGTTCCACCTCAACGTGCAGACGTTACTAACCGCTTCGAGGCACACGGCGCGGCGGCAGCTGATGCGACAGTAATGAGGCACTTACTGCAAGGTAACCCTCTCCCGTGGAGAATTCTAAAATTATATGCAGCCTTCGAAATGTGGCGCTAAAGCGACTAGAGCTGCTAGCGCCCGCCACATCCGCGGGCAAACATCCGCTACATCCGCGATTTTCTAACAGGACAGCAGTCTAAATTTCGATGATTCCTATTCGAGTGTAATGAGACGTTTGATGTGGCAAACTTTTGGAGCAATCTATTTCACGATAACAAGACTTGTTTGACTCGACTTCAAAAATCACATTCGTTCAGTGACGAAGGACTTGACTATAGCGTACCATTGTCGACAATAAGGGAGCAGGTCGATTTAATATACCGAAAGGATATAAGTTTAGGGCATCTAGCATGATTTCGCGTTTATACAAATCAGATCAAAATCATCCACCAACTTTCCTACACATTTTATTTTTTTAAATATGTTAACAAAATACGCGTCCGCGGATACGAAAGCGCGACCTCAGCACACCTCAGCGCATTAGGACCTGGAGGACGCAGCTGTTTGGAATGATCCGCCCGAAGTACAGTCGGAAAAACACTCGGGTCGGTATAAATAGACAGCGCATCGCACTCACTGCAGCTCAGCGCGTGGCAATGATCTCTGATGTGTTTTGGAGTGTGTTGTAAAAAGATATTATCAGAAACATAGCAAAATCTAAAGTGACGAAAAACCGCCGTTTTACTACTCGTCGTGCAATTTTTAATTAAGTTTCTTGCTATGGAATCTAGCCTGTTTGCCGCCAAATTGTGTTCAATTGTTATCATTAGACAACAGTGTACCTAAATTTAATTGAACAAAATTGTCTGTGATCGTGTTACCGTATATACCGTACCGTATCCGTGGCCCCGGTGCATGTAAGCCAAAACCAAAACCCGCGTTACAACACAACGCTTCTCCCTACGGAGATAATTAAGCCTGCGCTCCGGTGCGCGATGCAGTGTGGGATACGTGTAAAATATTTACCTTAATAAAATTAAATCATATTGTGTCGTCACATATTAGAGTTCGCGCGTTTTCTGGATTAGTAACGCGAGCCAGACAAAGCCTGCTTGCCGGTTCGCCAGTAGCTCACCCACTTGAAGCTCGTTTGTATTCGGCGCGGCCATCGTCACAATAGTTCCCGCGAATCGCGGCCATTACTGTAAAACTGCCTACCGCCTTACCGTACCGACTGCGAGCTATGGTACTTATACCGTATATCCCAACTGATCAAGGAGAAAGGACTTGGAGTATCCTCTGTACAAAGAAATTCGTACTACTTTGGACTATTGTACTGATACGATGTCGTGAGGCCTCAGGCGATCTTCGCCAGAATCAGCAGATACCAGAATCAGGACAGTTGGAAATTGGAGGAATCATGCCGGACTGCGGATACTGGACGCGTGGTATTTGTGTTACGCACGTCTCAAACTAGGAGGAACTTAAGAAAAAATTAAATTAAATGATATTTTTTTACTTCACGAAATATATTATATTAATATATTATATTTGTATTTTCACATCCTGTCCTAGTGTAAAGATTGTACAATAACATCCAAAGTTGTTTGATTGTTTGAACGCGCCTCACGGAAAAATTTGTTCAAAATTACACAGATATTTTTAATTAAGCCCGGATTAACGTTAAGTAACATTATGAAGATATTTTTTTTTTACTTTTAGAACCATATTTACATTAAACTTAAGATTTTTTTTGTTTACTCTCCAGCAATGTTGGAAGGCAAAGGGATCTGAGCCCATACAACCTAGTCTTCTGTAGTAGTCTTCAGTAAAGTGCCAGAATGCTTTACGGAAGAGTTTGGCTGCTTCTCGTGGGAACCGAAAAACTTTAATTCCCTTCACTTGTACACTAATCACTAACTTTCGCCGTACATACAATATTATGACCGTAATTAAACTTGAAAAGTCAAAATGCACAAATTTCAAGAAATAAAACAAAAATGCAACATCACTCGCTGACAGTTTTGTTTGAATAGTTTTTGACCTTTGGACAAGCAGAGGATATTACGACCATACATACAGCTAAGCCTTTTAATCCACATATCGGAACGATAGTCATATAATAACCACACTAAATCACGCGGACGCAGCAGCGGGAGGAAGCTAGCGACATGTAAGAGGATTAAAAACTCGAGTCAATCCAAAAGCGATTCAAATAACAAGGGTGAGTCGAACTATCGAGTGTCATGCTCGTCGCGGTGCCGACCTGTGCACGCATGCAAATATTTTCAGCTCCCATCATTTTAATTAGTGTATTTACGTGAGTAACTGCCGGAATCGGCGCCCACGAGCAATTAAGAATTTATCGGATTTAAAAAGAGCCGAGTCGTGTGAACGATTTGTAATTGACCGACATCGACATGCTTCTAATAGAATAATTTACAAAGACCACAACACATGACAAAGATCTTTACATTACATCGTTAGGTTCAAACGTGACCATTTCTTACCACTTGAAACGATGCGCTATCTAGCTAGTATTGCGAATGGATCCGTCGATTGTCCTGAACTGTCTAGTATATCTTTCGTCCTGTTCTTAACATATACCATCTTCAAGAACCAGTTATAGACAGAGTTCATTTCTTATACGTGCTTGCAAAACTTTTAACAGTTTACCACGGGAAACTGAGCTATTCTGCACCGGCATCGCGTCAAGCGTGCTAGCATAGTTGTAAAGATGCTAGTGTCAAAGATTTCTTAGACGGATAGGAAGGCAATTGTTGTTTTTTGTTCTCATCCCTTTTTAATTTAAAATTTCGTAGTTCGTATATTCTGATATCAGTATCAGTACCTAATATTGCTGTGTGCTAAATGTTTATATATTGGCGGAGATTTTTTAATAAGCATTTCAAATTCAAATTATTTATTTTGCCGGAATAAGGGTGTTTTGATATTAAAAACAAGGCCAATTACATTCTGCTTTTTGAGCATACAAAATTTAACGAATATTTAATTATATCTAATTATAATTTAATTAAACAATTTTAAATAACCCAACTTGCAAGGAATGTATAAAAATTGTCAACATTACAAAATTACTATCAAATCTTCAAATGAATGTGGCTTTTTGGCGGGATCTCGGCGAGTGAAGTTGCAATTTTCTTTATAATTCTTATAATTTGTGCATTGTGACTTTTGAAGCTTAATTATGGCAGGATATTGTGCAGCAAAAGTTAGTAATGGTGTACAAGTGAAGGGAAGTGTAAATTAAAGTGCGTAACGAAGCTTTCGGGTTCCCACAAGAAACCGCCAAAATCTTTTGTAAAGCATTCTGCCACTTTACTGAAGAATGACTTGACCGTGACTAGACTCTGTATACGCCAAGTATACGACGAATTACATGTTTTGACTGAGACTGACTTATGAACTGAAGAAATAAGAGAAATAAGACATGCTTAGATCCCTTTGCCTTCCCCTAGAGGAGAGATTGAAACGAGAAACAAAATCAAATGAATGTCAAAATTATAGAGATATAGAAAGAATGTCAAAAAAAAAGAAAAAACTTCTTGTCACACTTTACTTTACGGTTTACATCTAGGTAGTTTGAAATCAAATTCCACTTTTAAATCAATGTCAGAAATATACATAAAGAAATTAATGAATGTTGGTCAACAAAAGTAATTTCGAATAATAAAAAAACAAAAAAAAATCGATCAAAATTACAACCCCAAATTTATACACATTGTTTTTATTGATAGGGTATATCGTGTATATCATAATTTTCCTGCCCGTATCCCACTTTATATAAGTTTGTGAATATCAAAAGAGAAAATAAACAAGCTAGGTAAAGGTAGCATGTCAATTTGTCGCGTCTAAATTGTCGTATCGACGCGACACTTTGCAGGGTTAGGTAGGAAGTCCATCGTGTTAGGGCCCAATTAGTATGTTGTGATGCAACTAGTCGATTTGATTGAGTGCAGTATTAACTGTCATTGTTAATTCGATTCTGTTTGTCACAATATACATTAGCCCTGTAAATTAATAGCAGTTGAGGGTAAGCGATGGTTAATGATTATCATAGATTTTCGCTATTTTAGTAATATCTGTTTTAAAGTTGGTAGGATCTAATTTGTGTGAATGACATCGAGTTAAATTATATAATAGACATGAGCTGATGCTGCAGCCAGGGTTGTCTCCCCAAGAGGGATCTGCTCAACGGTAAATAGCAAAGATATTCGAAATTTAATTATTTAATTTAATTTTATAAATGCTCGAAAACTAAAAGCTTGTTTTCAAAAATTGTTACTAAAATGCAGAAGTTGTCGCATAACTTTTTAAATATGGTCGATTACAGTCTGTACGAAACCTGGTTACTACGGACATTATTAATTGCTTTGTGGGATAGATATAAATACAACTTATAAGTACTATAAAATTGAATATTATTGAATAGATATAACCTTGTATTGAATAGATATAAATTGAAATGTATGAAAACTGCCGAAATACCATCCAAATACATCCAAACAGCGGGCACGTGTAAGGCTGTGGATGATTGCAACGTAATATCTTTAGAATAAAAGAACAACTTTCAAATAAATCTCTTTTTATACCTGACGGGTTACCACTTGACCTCAATCACACCTGATGTTAAATGAAGATGAGGCCGTAGGTGAAAGCGTTCTGACCCGGGAAGCCCATCTTTTTTTTTTTTTTTATTAAAAACTGGTTTCGCGTTTGACTACAATCCCACCTGATGGAAAGTGACGATGTAGCCGAAAATGTACTTGAAGATCCCAAGGTTTTCCATCTTATTTTGGTTGTGGCTATCTTATCTCTGACAACATTTAAACATCAACATTTAAAATGCCCTATTACCAACCAAACCGAGAATTAAACATGTACATATCCCGCTTGGGATCGAACCCGCGACTTCCGAATCGTATTGTTTACATTGAGCCACGGAAACGGCCAAAACCTCACCTCACGATAGACGCGTGGTGTCAGCGTGATATTCAGCTTTTCCAAACTAATAAATTAGTTACAACATTACGGGTTCGCTTTAAATTTGACCGCAATATTACCACTAATTATAGCGAGGGGGGAGGGGGTCACGTGGACCCAGGAAGTGCCTCTGCCCTCCGGATTAGATTAACGCTTTGTTAAGGCCGTCACAACCAGGCAACTCTACTCCTTAGCGAAACATTGTGTAACAAGACGCTCTTTAAGAATAGATGGAAATTCTAAATGGTAGGTACAATACGCGTAAATTGACGACCGATTGTGTAGTGGTTAGCGAGCGACCCTGCCTGAGAAACTGGAGGTTGACGGTTCGAACCCCGCTAGGGGTTAATGTTTGTGTGATACACGGAAGTAGGTAACAGCAGTATTTTTTTCTTTTATTTCGCTCACACATATAAGTGTATGTGGGAACGCGCCTGACTGTGTTGTTTTATTTTGAAATCCCAAGTGAGAGAGGGGTTGCGCTGAAAACCAGCGCTGTTAATTGCCATACGACATATTGGCAGCAAATGCTGACGCCCAATCCCTTTGCCACAAATCCATTTAATGTTATACCTACGATATTTTCTGTATTTATTGGCAATAAATAATAATAATAATAAATAAATATTTGGGGCACTTACACCAATCATCTAGTCCCAAACTAAGCAAAGCTTGTCCTATGGATACTGGATAACTAATAAACATACATAAATATTTATATAAACATCCATGACTCGGGAATAAAATGTTCGTATTCATCGTATTCGAACCCGCAACCGTTGGTTTCGCTGACAGGCTCACTATCTACCACACCAATCGGTTGTCAAATAAATACTTTTTTCTTTCTTTCATTCTTTAATTCTTTCTATTAGGTAATTTTAAATGATTGATTAACAAATTGAAATGGCAGTGGGCAGGGTATGTAACTAATGCCATTAAAGTTCTCGAGTGGACACCATGCACGCACCGGCAAGCCCAGCGTAGGGCATCCACTCCCAAGGTGGACCTGATAAAGGTTGCGAGAAGTCGCTGGATGCAGTCCGCTCTGGAATTCTATGGGGGAGGCCTATATTCAGCAGGTGGACATCCTGTGACTGATATGATGATGAAATCAGAAGTTCTTCGGGGGTTACAATGGTAAGCACGGGTCGCAGTACATTACGGACTTTGTTTTTATAAAAAATTTTGGTTATATACAAACTGCGCAATGTACTCGGCCTTTGTAGAAACATTTTCCGGTATACCATTATAGATCCGAAGCTTCGTTTAAAAAACTCGAGTTAACAAATGAGCAAGCCGCTCGCCTGCTGGACGGTGATCACCGTTCCTAACAGGTGAGATCTCATGAAACGCGCAGTTGCCAGTTCCGATTTCGAACAGTAAATGTGGGAACGGTGACACCGGAGGCACATTCCCGGCACTCGACATAGGGATGATAGGTAAACATTTAGAATTTTTTTTTTATACGAGAGGGCGGCAAACGATCATGCGGGTCACCAGATGGAAAGCAATCACCGCCGCCCATGGACACCCGCAACACCATAAGGGTCACAGATGCGTTGCCGGCCTAAATAAAGAAATGTTGACATATATACTTTATAAATACAAATGAAACTATCTACTGAATATCGTCAAAGTGGCGTAATTCATCACACATAACCTATCGTTAGTGTTTAATATAAAAAAAAATCGCACCGAAATCGGACCGCGCGTTACTGAGACACAAAAGAAAAAAAAAAGAAACGAATAAAAGACAACATTTATTCAGCTTACAATGGGCATGTACAAACCAATAATCCTAAAAGTGTTACCTCCAAAAATTTTTACTCTTCTTATTTTCCTTACCTTTTTATTATCTTAATGAAGTGTTTACGTTTTATTTTCCTTAATAAGAAAAAAAAAATTCCGAATAGAAAAAAAATCGAATAAAAATTGTCTTAGCCGAATTCGAAAACCGTGTCTTTTCGAAAGACGTTACCTAAGCACTCGTGTCGCTTGCCACTAGACCACGATATCAATTAGCAGAGCTGACGAAATTTTCTTACTCATTTATATGTGACATATTATTATGGATTTGGTTTGAGTGTTGATATTGTATGAATACTTTCTAATAGATGGTGCTGGAGTGCTTCGGTCCATACGGTCCATATAATACTTTTAGGGAGATTCGTCTGTACATGAAGATTTTGAGATAATAATGCTAAGACATAATAATACAAGCTGATATAGGTTCCAGCTCAGCTTGCAGCTTTGAGTTCCCGGTGTTCCCCGACAAGCGCTGAGGAGGACCACCGGGGGGGTTTTAGTGGGTGAAAGTCCCACATAATCCAGACTCTCCCTCAGGAGTCTGGGTATCTTTTAAAGATTTCCCCCCCGTCAAGAAAAAAAAAAAAAAAAAGGTTCCAGCTCAGCATAATGATGTGGCATGAACCATATAGTACTTCTTCAATTTAAGAGCTATGCTCCTGTCGGTGGAGTAACGACCATGTCTCTCTACTTTCCGCCCTCGTTTTAACCTCTTGGTACGACACGACATTCACCTTTTCCTTCACTTGGTCAAAGTTATTACGCTTAGGTCTTCCCCTTCCTCTCTTTCCTTCAATCTTTCCCTCAATTATGTTCTTCAAAAAAATATCGTGTCGTATCAAGTGACCTATCATCATATAGTACTAATGAGTATATTAATTCTGTGCCACAGCGCTGATTTTCAGCTGGCACTTTTTTAGGAGGTTAGGCGCTCATAGAATATATAAAAAAAAAACAAAGACGAATCACACATACATACTCGTAGCCCTTAAACAAACAACACACGTTGTTTTCCGTCTTCATTTAGAGAGACTAGATGCAAAAGGTCAGTAGGTAATTCATTCGTACAATACTTCTACGATAAAACTCTAGACGCTTGTACACAATTTACTTTCGAATATGTTCAAAGTTGTTGTGGAGCAGAAGCTAAGTACAAAAAGCTATAAACATTGGACTTAAAAGCTGGTCGGCGATGTTAAGTTTTTAAAACTTAAGAAAAGAGGAACGGTTTAGTTCCTCTCGTGGATTACGATGTTGCGAAAAAAACGCAAAAAACGACGACGATTTCAACATTTTGTATTTCGTATGAAATAAAAGAACTTCGTCCGTTCGTCATCGACGTTCTGCCGAAAATATCAATGCAACTTCTAAGTCTTCCCGAAAAGAGTTACTTTGAGTAACTTCCGCCACAATAAAGAAACCGACAAAACAACTTCGGCAATTTCGAAAGGGCCTTTCTCAAATAAAGGTACAATTTTCTATTGAAATGCTTGTTTCGAAATATTTGTTTCTTAGTTGCCATGTAGATGAGGCAACGACGTTGGACTTACTCCTTGTAAGCAGAAATAATAGCGTAATTTTTCAACGTTTCTACCCGACTTTCGAGTGTATGTATGTATGTATGTACGTTCCTTTGGCGCATCCGATTTATTTCGCAATTTATGTCGTTAAATTCGTCTTGGTACCCGGAGTGTCATAGAGTATATTTTATGGAAAATCCAACATGGCGTCCGCGAAATACAAAATAATATGCTGTCGGGTTTGTTGGTTTTGAAATACTTAATTTTTTTTTTTATTGAAGAGGTGGGCAAACGAGCAAGAGGCGCACCTGATGGTAAGTGTCACCGCTGCCCATAACCATCTACGGAAACGGAAGATCCGCAGTGGCGTTGCCGGCCTTTAATGAAGGAATATGCTCGCTTCTTGAAGGTTCCCAGATCGTATCGGTTCGGAAAGACATCCGCCGGGATCTTATTCCAAAAAGTAACGGTACGTACGGTACTTAATAGTTACTTTTACTTTAACCGCCTCCTTGGTTCAATGTAAACAACGTTGGGTTTACGATTCGGAGGTCGCGTTCGATCCCCAGCGGGGTACATGTTTAAGTACTCGGTTTGGTTGGTGGTAGGGCATATTAAAGGTTCGCCCGGCTAGCTACCGCCAACTTACCTAAATCTGCCGTCTAGCAAGAATGTTAATAGCATTGTGTTCCGGCTGTCGGAAATAAGATAGCCAGTCCCCCCAATGTGTTCGGATTTCCGGGTCAGTACGCTTCCACCGTCGACTTCATCATTGAGGTAAAGCACCAACCCGTTGAGCATAAAAAAAAACCTATTTTAATTTACCTAAATATAAAAAAACATACCTAAACATCTTCCACCAGGCCAGATTCCATCTAACTAAATTAAAAAAAAAAAGATTGTCAGATCTGTTCAAACCGATGGTTTACTTACAATGGTAATTTAGCAATTACTCGTATGACAGCACAAAACAATTTCCACAATCAAAAATTAAAACTAAAGCTGTCAGATGTGGCCACCAAGCCAACAGGGGAGGATCATCATCGATGTATACCTACTGCCGTGATCACGTGCGTGCTTAATGCGTTATAGTGCAGTAAGGGAACGACTCTAACATCCTATTAACTTATATTGTATAACAAGCTAATAGGTACCATATAACATATGTAAAACAGAGATTTAAACCAATGAATGTATTTTAATGAATCACTTTATGTGCATTGATATTGGGTGTATATTACAATATCCCCGCAAAAATCTGTCTATTTGAGGCGTGCAATATTGAATGGATTAAATTATAGATACATTTTACATTTTCCAGTAAATCCGGACAGCTTGCGGACCTCATGTTGAACTTTTAACAACAAAAGTATCCTATGACTCTTTGGAGATCAAGACAAATTGGACAGCTACCTTCCCAGCCCGCTTATGCCCAGCTGGGTCGAGTCACGAGGTCTACACGTACAGAAGGGGCGGTACAGCTCAGGCCAGGGTCAAAACAGAACACGGATCACCACACAGCAAACAGGTCGTACAGAGGATCGAAAGGGCCTTAAAACTAAAAAATTAACTATTGAGATGTAAAAAAATTATTAGAATAACGGTGCGACTGAGTTGAAATCTGGAAATCAATGTGCCAAAAAAAAAGGATCCGTCAGTTCATCAGTCAGTCAGTTGATAAGCTAATTGTGGCATCAGGTGATATAAGGGCGGGCTCTTTTTTCGCTCAAAGATTAAGCCTAGCTATTCAGCGGGGCAATGCAGCCAGTATGTTGGGGACAATGCCCAAGGGGGGAGAGCTGGACGCGATACATTTTTTGTAATTATGTAAATATTATGTTATTTCTATTGTAAACTATTTGAACCTTTAAGTGTCAGGCAGTTAGTTAGTTTAAAATTTGGAATTTGAACTCCAATAACCCAAACCCACCAATGAGTGTCAGCTCAAAAGAACGACACCGACATTGTACTTCAAAATCGGTCAAGGCGATTAGACTACAGGATGTAACATAGAAAACATACATAGATAGATATACACGAAAAATATTCCCTCCGTCCTGGGGTAGTCGAAAAAAAAGTGAGTTTTGAACAAGGAACATAGTCTTTAATACTTCATGTGGTAGATACATGAGCAACACTTGAGTTTCATACTTTTCTGGTGAGTCAGCTTTTTTTTTTTTTTTTTTTAATTAGAATGGGATCGCTCTTGACCTTAATCTGGACTAATGTCGAGATAAGGTCTACGATGGAACGAGCTTTACCAGAAGATGCCTATTTAACCTGACTTTAAAGAGCTGCGGGTTATATGCGATTGGAAACACAGACGGAGGCAATGCGTTCCACTCCTTAGCCGTGCGCATGAGAAACGAAGACGTAAAACGCTTGGTCCTTATAAATGGCACGTCAACTAAGTGCGGGTGATATCCTGCGGTACGTCTTGAATTTCGATGTAAGTACGGGGATGGCGGGATCAATTCATGCAGTACTTCAGCACACTCTCCGAAATATATCCGATAGAAGATTGAAAGGCATGCGACTTTCCGTCGGTGTTCAAGGCTGTGTAGATGGGATTCTACCAACTCTTTGTTGGCTATCAATCGCTTGGCTCTGCGTTCCACCGAATCTATTGGCTTTGTGATTGAGTAGTAATTTTAATATTAAGTAAAAACTCAGTAGATGAAATACCCAAACTACTACAACTACTACAATTTAATTATTACCTACATAAGTATTTAATTTTGACTTCTGTGAATTTGACATTGTAACGAAATTATTATTCACTTCTCTGAATCTGACATTTTAACTAAATAATAAATGTAACTACGTATAATGTGCATGTGTAAATATAATCGTTAATTGACGACCGATTGGCGTAGTGGATAGTGATTCTGTCAGCGAAAGGTTCAGGTCCGAATCCCGCGAGGGGTAAATGTTTGTGTGATGAATACGAACATTTATTTCCGAGTCATGGATATTTATATTAATATTTGTGTATGTTTATCCGTTATCTAGTATCCATAGTACAAGCTTTGCTTAGTTTGGGACTAGATGATTGGTGTATGGGTCCAAAATATTTATTAAAAAAAAAGTTAAAAAAAAAAATCTATTTTTTTAATAAATAAAAAAATAAATGTGTAAATATAATTGTATCTGGTAAAATGTGTGAAACTTTATATTTGTGAATGAGATCTGTGTACCACATTTAGAGCAAAATAAATGTATTTGTATTAACAAATTTACGTTTTCAACTGTGTCACATTTATCCTACGAAATTAAATCTATTGACTGTGACTTAGAGTATTATATTGACTGTATTTTTGATAGTACGCAACATGAACTATGTAAGGGCAATGTAATGTCACCAAACTTCAAGCAAATTTCAAGCATTTATTTCAACGTAAGATACATGATATTGTTTGTTGAATTTCAATTTAAATCTACTGGGAATAAAAAAGGTTTATTGCATTTATCTGTCAGTCAGTATGTCCAAGCTACTACCGCTTCGGAAAGGGAAATCATCTGTGGGAAAAGAAGCGGCGCAAGAAACCCACAGGATCATTGTTGTCCTCTTTTTTTTTTAATAAAGTATATAACTAACACAATTTTATAATTCTGGGGAGCTGGTCGAAGTACACCAAGCGTGTTTGTCATTCAGGTAGTCACTAATTTTATAATAACCTTTTTTTGCTAATGTTATTTTGATATGATCTTTAAATTTTTTCTCAGTTAGATTAATGATATTTTCAGGTAGAAGGTATAAGGTTATAAAAGCGTATACAGATACGTATACACCTTAGAATTACATACAATTTCAGAAATAAAAACATATTCATCTTAACAACTCTTTGTCTAGGTTGAGTATCTATCAATGTTAGTACAAAACAGAATAGTACCATCATGTTCTATGTGTCGATAAATTGAACCAGCGAATAAGCCCTATTACTTTCAATAGACGGGAACTGACATTCAATAAATCGTATCACGTATCTGATATTGGAATAAATTCTAAAAACTTTTCGGCCAAAATGTAGATATCCCTACTGGAGTATTACCGATGGGAAATTCGAGGTGAACAGGTAAGCCGTAGGTTGCGGGATGAGCCAGATTATCGGAGAGGCGGCACGACCCGGAAACAAACGTCAGCCCGCCGGTAATGTCCGACGCGCGGTGTAAATACTGCATCGGCTTGTGGCGACCAGCAATACATATTTGTGCAATAAAAATTGAATTTATTCATCGCACAAGGATTTAGCATTTCGTTCGTATAAAATTTACAGGGATTTTCATACGAGGAACCCTTGTAACAGCAGGCGTATCATATAAAAAATTATTGCGTTGGTAAAGATTTTCCGTTTAGTTAGCTTTTGTATTCGCTAAAAGACATCCGCATTTTTGGGCCAGTGTTTTGTCACCTAATAAAAGGTACACCTAAAAAAAGCCGGTACTAAAGACTATCAACTTAGCTATTCAAAAGAATTTTTGGAACCTTAGTATAGTTATAAGAAATATTTGAAAATATCGCTCTCAGAAAACATTTTGGCTCACAAACTATACAAAAAATAAATTCTTTCCAAAAAAAAAAAAAAAATAGACAAGTGACAACTGACAACTGACATTTTTGACTGTGAGGTTATAATTTAAGTAGGGATAACCATGGACGTAACAATCAAACTGTTACGTCCATGGGGATAACAGCAACAGCGAGCGAGCGACGGACGACTCTGAAAAGAAAAAACAATTTTTCTTTGACCTAGCATCTTGTTTCCATGCGTGAGAATGCATGTGGTTAATGTTGCCAGTATATAATTTCAAAGTTCCCCAAACCATATTTCAAACCTCTTTTGTTCTTTTCTAAAGTCCTTTAAAAATATATGTGTTAGGTTTTTAGCACGTCTGATACTAAGAGTTCAAGACTATATTTATTAATTGAAGTGACAACAAACTGGCCCAAAGATGTATGGATCTGTGCTGTTGTCCTTTGGTACTGCGTAAGCGGATTGTATGTCTATCCATTACACTTTCATCAAATCATTTATTTGCATGACCACATAGTTTACAAGTGGAGGGTGTTCTTAAAGAAAAGTCATTGCATCCAACCTGCATGCTAGTGTGCAAATTTTTCGTCACATCAAATTGGATGTCTTATCTAATCATTTGATGTGTTGTTTTCGGATGATGGATGCTTCCCAGCATCATAAGTATTATCGTTCAGATATATTGGGTCTTTACCAATGAAATTGGAGCTTTTTTTTTTTTCGTTAGTCATATGTAATTCCTGCCATTTTCAAAGCTATATCCAAATTTGTTTTTTATTTGGAAAATGGAATATTATTTCAAGGTTTCACATGAAATATTTTTTAATTTCTGGGTTAAATCACATAATAAAAATTTGAACAGAGCTCTTTTCATGTGCTTCCCATAATCATTTCTTAGATTCGCCGAAACTTTTATAACGCGGTTACTTTTAAAAATTAACGCTGCCTATGCTTAACTTAATGTTATCCGATAATACACACAAAGTTTAGCTAAATTTGGATTTGCCGTTCCCAAAAAAAAAATCAAAAATGTTTGTATGGAGAAAACAGTCTTAATAAAATTCTTCATACAAAACGCCAATTTCATAGGTAATAAGGACCTAAAATTAGTTTTTCGTCCATAACTTGAAACTCTTAATTCTATGATGACGGTATGCTTACGCACGCATATTTTAAACCACAGGATAAAATCTTTGTGACGGATCTCCCCGGCTCTCAACCCTTAAGAGGCGATAGGTCGTCACAGCTCCAGCAAAGTCATAGGTATTTCCTTTTTGTTCCGAAAGTAATGTATATTTCCAAAATATAAAACATTATAATCACTACATCATTATTCGGTTTAGTTATCGCTCAAAATTTCATGATTAATTTAAAGTATTTACGTAAAGCCAGCCCTTTATTTGTACTTTCAGACGTGACTTTCGATTTTTTTCCACGGAGAAAAAACACATGGTCACTAACATTACGAGTCCTGTTTTTAAACAGTTGATTTAAACTGGGTTGGTCCTATCCCAAGTGAAGTCTAATTGACCTTTAACAGTCGAATAACAAAACAACTCTTTCAAAAATTGTTCGCGCGTGTTATCGTTTTCTGCTAGTACGGGCGGAGCTCGAGTGACGTTATTATATTATTTGGCAAGCGTACCTAAAGGACGTGACTAGTACAATGTGCAGCGGTCGGACTATAACGCGGAAAGAACTCGTTGGCAGTTTACAGGAATATGTCGTTCCCTAAAATAATCTCAGGTATGGCGACACCCACCAGCTCACTACAATGTGTAATCAAATTACTCGTGATGTATTAAAGTTTTATTGTTAACACGAGAAGGGCCTGTTTCCTCATTATTTTTATGACCTATTTGCAATTATTGCTATAAGTACAATCTCGTATGAGCCATGTGGCACATGAGTGCACCATTAAATACATAGTCACTCGTTAGAGCCCCGCTCTACGTACAGTGTGCGTACGTTACGAGTTCATAATTACAATTATTACTCATATGTACGATCACATTAAAAATGCTACATAAATATAAAAGGACCAAGAAAAATAGATAGACCTAAGACAATGGAAGTGAAGCCACAAAGCGTGACGATTTCTACATGCCAGTCGATAGCAGAGTCCCGCGCGCAGCAAGTACTGTCACTCGTTCAGAAAAATGGCTTCATTTTACGTTGTGTTAGCGCTCCGTTTGTTTTTAGGGTTCCATTAATCAAAAGTAAAAACCTTGTAGGATCACTCTGTTGTCCGTTTGTCTGTCGTTTTGAGAGCCCCGTATCTTTTTACACGCTTTCATTTAACTTGCAACGTTCGTATGTGAGTTGTCCGTTTTAAAATTTGCAAGTGAAATTAGAACCATTTCCTGTTTACTCGTTCAGTTCTTATGACAATATATATGATAGACATGAACTGATGCTGCAGCCAGGATCGTCTCCACATGAGAGGAACTCCTTAACGGTTTATTAACTTGTTAACGTAACGGTAGCACGGTTACGAAATTATGCATACTCAGATAATATGTGATAATAAGTACTTTTTTATTGCATACATTAGAACTTTAACTTTTTACGTCAGCATGAAGACGCATGCCGCATCATCAGCAGCCTTCCCTCGTATAATGAGGGAGTATGGGCCATAGTCCACCACGCTGCATGCCGCATATTCTATATCAATTTCAATGCCTCCATCCATTTCTAGATACTAGAGCAAGAAGATGATGATATGAGTAGACCTGATGATAATTTTAGAGTGTTGAATGTGAATGTCGATGGATAGAAAGAAAGATGAAGGTCACGGAAAAGATGGATGGATGATATGAACTAAAACGGCGTGAATGATGAGGTAACGGCAGATGGAGGAGATGGAAGAAAAAACTTACTGCGACTGCCTCAAATAAATTTAGAGTAGGGCAAGAATATGATGATGATCCCTTTCTTGAAACACGGACAGATATTTAAGGATACGGATCCTACTAATATTTTTAATCCAACTACTATTCTTTGTGTAATTTGAAGCAAACTGATTCTTGTAGGTCATATTTTAAGAAACTTAACATACAGCCACTTCCTTGCTTGTATATTTACGAATGTGCTACTTTTGCCAAAGTAAACTTAGATAAATACAAATTTCATAGCCGTGAGAGAATTAGTGATCAAATGATGTTACTCCCTTGTAAAACTACTTTATTCTCGTAAAGCGTATACTGCAGAATTCCCCACATTTATAATAAGATGCCAAAATTGATTAGGGAAGCGCCTGATTTACCGGTATTTAAGAGGAAACTTCATGATCTGTTGGTCGAAAATTGTTATTACAGCTTACACGAATTCTTAGATGACAAGCTCATATAATTGTATTGTAACCAATTGTAACGTACATATCTAATGTATTTGATTTGACATAAAGAATTGTATTAGTAAATTAAGTAAAGTTTTTTTAAATTGTAACTGCTAAAATATTGTATGCCTTTACGGCGGAACATAGCGCTCTAAGGATTTTGTAAGACCAAATGCTACCTGTGATTCACAATAAATGTACTTTGATTTTGGACGCTGGCTTTTTTCTCAATACTTTAAATTCCGAGTGACATTTGCTTGTAACCTTCACTGGGCTAGCGTGCTTCGTCCTCCAAAGCTACAAACGTAGTTTCAACTAAATAGATGAAGGACACTATATGAAGTTAAGATTCACCCACCACCCGATTGGGGAGGAATCCGCCGAAACTTTGAGAGCCAAAATTAATTAACTTACGTACCGTAGCTACGTCCGGGTGAGAAACACCTCCCAAGGTTTGTTAGTAAATCCGTTGAAGACTATCCAACTCTAATAATTAAATGTGATCTCTTTAAAATTAGAAACATTTTAATGAAATGGAAACCGGACAAGGTGAGTCACCGAAGGTGCCGCACTGCACGTATATTTTTCGTCCGTCACGAAATGCAGGGGTTTTGATTTTTTTTTTTTTTTTTTTTTATATGAGAGAGCGGCAAACGAGCATGCGGGTCACCTGATGGAAAGTAATCACCGCCGCCCATGGACACCCGCAACACCAAAAGGGTCACAGATGCGTTGCCGGCCTTTGAGGAAGGTGTAGGCTCGCTTCTTGAAGGTTCCAATGTCGTACTCGTTCGGGAATACCGCTGCCGGAAGTCCGTTCCACAGGGTGGTCGTACGTGGCAAGAAATTTCTTGAGAAACGTACAGTGGTAGACTTCCACTCATCCAGGTGATGTGGATGTTACTGATTGTTACTGGATAGACAATTATTTTTTTATTTTTATGATTGACTGGATTCGCCTTTGACCACAATCTCACCTGATGGAAAGTGACGATATGGTCGAAGATGAAGAACGCGATCCCAGTATATGCCTATAGCACCTTGTGAAGCGATGTAGTTTTAAAAACATATTGTCTTTCAATGAGTGATATTTGGGGGAGGCCTTTGTCCAGCAGTGGACGTCTTTCGGCTGATACGATAATGATGTGATATTTCTGTATCCTGCATTGAATAAAATATTTTTGATTTTGCGAGTGTCAAAATAAACGACATAAATGTCTGTATTTTTTGATTGTGTTGTTACAAGCTTGATTTTTTTGAAGCTTATCTTACCTAAATAGTTGTATATTAATTTTAAAAAAAACGGGGTTTTGACACGGGCGGGGAACGAACTGGTTGCTTTTTGTTTTGTCCATTTTGGGAAACCCTAAAATGTGCCGTCTGCTGATTCGACAACGATTAAAACTGGAACTCAATCACCAAGCGCTAAAACACGGAGGTGTAGAGGCGGCTTCTTCTGTCAACATGCGAGTGTTACACAGGAATTAATTAGAATCGCTACGTCGCGTGACGGACAATAATCAGTTTCATAGTAGCGTAGCGGAAATAAACAAACGACAAGCGTTTTCATTCAAATGCACATCCGCCATTACGTGCCGCTTTTGACAGCTAGCTATCAGCCCAGTAAAGATAGGTAGGATGTAATGTCCCATACTCTTAAAGTTCTTAAGTATAGTGTAAGTCTATGTAGATACAATATTAAATTAAATTATCTACTTTGTTCTACATTAACTCGTAAAAGACACTAAGGCCAGTGTTACAGAATGTCACTGTAACGGAATTCTCCGCTTGGGTACAGTTAAAAATGGACAGCTTTATGTAACTTGTATATCGGCATCTGTTTCTAACGTAGATCTGCGCTTGGGCAAAATTATGAAATTTGGGCCTAAGAACATCTGAAACAATTAAACCTATTTACGCTATTACGTAATTTCGCTTTACGCTACGCAGCAGTATTGTATGTATCAAGCTCCTTTGACACGGTTGTCTGGAAGAGATCGCTACAAGCGATAAGACCGCCTTTGTACACTCATTTCTCTGTGTATATTTTTAAGTTGTGTACAATAAAGAATTTCTCTTCTTCTTATATTTTCTAAATTATTACAATACAATATAAAGACACTTAACAGAAAAGAAAAAACAGTTTCAGAAAAGTGGTAAGAATGGAGTGTACAATTTGGCGACCTTATCACTAAAAGCGATCTCTTCCACGCAACCTTTGCGTATAATGACGGTACATTTGAAATAGGTAGGTTGTGCGGTATTAAATAGGGATGCCGATACAAAGTACGTGAATAAATTTACATACATACATAGATCAATAGACAAATATACATACTTAAACATAACATCTATAACATAGCAACAAAATACAAACGTAAATAAATATTTATTGATATATAAAATAATAATAACCAGCGTTGTAGTCGTTCTTCTCTCGACTACAACAAATGCTGAGTTGGGGACCTGATTTGATGCCACTTTGCGACACCGAAAACTATCCAATGCATACCTACTTATATTAAGTTCCACATTTTTAAATTGTGTTATAATAGTACCAGAGAGTTGCCAGAGGAGCATGGAACGTAGCATACTGGGAGTCAAACTGATCGACCGCGTCAGAAATGCTACACTACGCTCACGGACTCGGATCTTTGACGTAGGGAAAAAAGCGGCAACGTTGAAGTGGGACTGGGCGGGTCACGTGGGCCGCATGCCGTGCGAGTTGTGGGCAAATGCGTCCACTATTTGGACTCCTACAATCGCCAGACGCAAACGGGGCAGACCGCGAAAACGGTGGAGAGACGAGCTTGACAGTTTTGATAAGGGATGGTTTGTGCTCGCCAAGAACAGAAACGATTGGAAACAGATGAGGGAGGCCTTTGCCCAGCAGTGGGACACTATGGGCTCTTAATAGAATAGAATAGAATAGAATATAATAGTACCTACATAGGTAACAATTATTAAATGTATTTTTTAAGTGTCGCTAAATGGATCGAATAAAGTTTTCTTATTCTTATTCTTATTCTTAATAAACGACAACAGGATTGTGCTACGATATAGAGAGAAGATAAGGAAGGAGCACAGGACTAAAGCACCGGGAAATGCTCTTTGACGGCGACTTTGAGAGCACTCAAAGTTTGAGCTCGTCTGATGGACTCGGGCAGGGAGTTGCAAAGACGAATGTTACTACTAATAGTTACAAAACTCCTAAGTATCGTCTGCGATGCACTGACAGAGCGGTAATTTTAATTGAATATTTATATAACTTTCTGGTCACATAAGTCGACTCCGCAAAATCATTAATTCAAATGGCCTATGTATACGTTCTTTCAGTGAAATGCCTGTTGATATACAAAATTTTCCTTTCAATAAATTTAAAGATGCTATAAAACAGAAAGTTATTAAGAAAGCCTATTATAAAATATCAGACTATTTGAAATAATGTCGTGTAATTTATAATGAAATATGTGCCGTGTCCCGACATTTGTACGCTACAGGACCTCTACGATGCTACAGACAATACTTATAATTCTGGTCCTCAAGAATTTGATGTTTTTGCCATCGACTCGCTAAGAAGAAGAATATGAAATATAAAAACCTGTTTTAAAAGAGCAACCCCTCGAGTTTCTTGCTTGATCTTCGCAGGAGAAAATTGCCTTTTGAACAAGCAGTAGCTTAAAAAATTTAACAATCTGACTATTTTAAGTGTACTGTGTACCTACAAAATTGACTTTGAAATATATCTAAAGCGAGCTACCGATTTATTAGCAAAACAATTTTATTCGATCAGTAATTAAGAACTTTAACATTATCGGATGTAAAAATCCCTCGCTTACTGGCGGATTAATTCGCCCGGGGCTCGCCTGTAGGCCCAGTATATCGTCCCCCGGAATTTATTGGAAATTAAAAAGTACCCCACATGCTAATCTGTAGTCCCATATCTGTATCAAATTTCAACCAATTCAATTTAGACGTTATTTTTTACCCAAGAAAAGTTTTCATGTTCATCTATCCGTAATATAATTTATCTAATACCCCTAGATATTAGATCCATTATTGTATAAAGAGCATTCCTTCTGTTTCCCCGTATAAATTTCCACCAACAATTGAGTTTGGTTGGAAGTGTGACATCACTTAGAGAGATAAGTTCGCCTTTGTACAATATTTCCTGTATTGCTTTATATTTCTCTACGCAATAAACATTAACATAGACAATAGGAAAATGAACTTTAAGTTAAACCTTACATGTAACTAACTGATCGATACAACGTATGCAATAGTTGTGCTAATGCTACAGAACAACTGAGAACAAACTTTCCCATTTCACGTCAGTGAGATTATGCATGAAATTGCTCCAAGCAGAATGCAAATGTCTCTTCAAAATAGCAGTCGCTCTCGTAAGAAATTGGTCGTAGTTATTTAAGGACAAAACATTATCTTGTTGACTGGTAGTCCGAGGAAAGAGAGGAAATTCACCGTCCTCGGGGTTAAGATAACCATATAACAAGCTCTCAAGTCCGGAATAACTCGGCAAGGCGAGTCGGCACGCAGTATTATTTACTGCGGCCCAGCAAGTTCGCGGAGAGTGCACAGCGAAGCGGAGGCCGCGGGCTACCGACGACGCGGAGCCATGTTTCGATAAACTAATTCTTGCTATAAACGGATAGATTTCGAAGCTCTATGTGAGAACTAATAACTAACATACATTTCGATATTCGTGTATAACGGATATAGCGGAAAATCTGTTGTAAAACTAAGACCGCTGAAAGGAGATCACTCGTAGCGCAGTCGCAGAAGTTAAACAACATTTGACGTTACTGATAAAGAGGAACTAAAAGTTGGGTGATAATTGGAGGCAGTGTTTAGATCCTATACGGTAGAGGTCTGCACTTCGGCCGTCAAGACCACTATTCTGACGCAAAATATGGACCCAATAAAACTGATGATATTGAAAAGCTACTTGGCTTCTAGCTTCAGTATAATGTAAAGCCGTAGTTAAAATCATTTAGGATATTAACCTAGCTAATATTATAAATAAAAAAGTTTGCAAGTTTGATTATTTCTTGCTCAATCACGGCGAAACGGGTGAACGGATTTAATACGGATAAACATATCCACGATAAAGTTATTTCACGCAGGCGAAGAAAATAAAGTATGATTTAATATTAAAACTTTTTTTTTTAAGAACAACCTCTCCAGTTTCTTGCTTGTTCTTCTCAGGGGAAAATTGCCTTTTAAACAAGCCATAGCTTTAAAAATGTAAAATCCGGCTATTTTAAGTGTACCATGTGTATCTACAAAATAAAGCATCTTTGATTTTTTCCTGTCACCCTGTTTGACAGTACACTGAGACTCGTGGTGAAGTGGTTACGTGCGAGAGGTTCTCATCATCAACATGAAACCCCACTATTGGTACCTTAATCCACTACGCGATCTTTTGTGTCAGACAGGAAACTACGACAGTAGTATTTAGAGAGGACTACGCGGGTCCATAAATCCTTGATCCCATGAAAAGCAACTAGAAACTGAACCACAGATTACTAATAAGACTGAACCGACAAGAGACCGTCCCGAAAACTGTCATGTACGTAGAATCCTAAATTAGCAGAGAAGTAGTAGCGTTGCTTACGTAAGTCGAGGTGACTCCGAAAGCGCCGCAGCTTGACAACTATGTACCGCGAGGTAAGTTAGCTGAGCAAGCATTATGTGGGAAGATACCTGTGGCAGGGTGCACCGCGGCACGCACCGCGCCACCAACCGCACGCCACAGGTAATATAACAACTTTCACGAAATGCATAGTGCTACAACAATGACGGATGTAGTGTAACCGCTGAACTTCGCATGGTATTTGGAGTGTTGACAAGTTGTGGTGAGTGTTTCTTCATTTCGACGGTTAGGTTAAAACGGAATCATTATAGGATCACTTTGTTGTCTATCTGTCTGTCCTGACAAGGCTCTTCTTCTCAGACTACTGAAACAATTCAAGTTTCTAGTATAACGAATTAAAAAAGATACCTTGCCTTTCAAAGCGTATTTTAGCTCAGCGGTGAAGACGCGTTCTAACAATTTGGGAGGTCAGGGTTCGATTCCCAAGCAGGCCATGTACCAATGAGTTTTTTAATTTAATTACTTCTGTGCATTTATCTGACTGCTTTTAAACGGTGAAAGAAAACATCGTGAGGAAACCTGCATGTCTGAGAAATAAAAGTTCATCTCAGACTACTGAAACAATTCAAGTTTCTAGTAAATATAACGAATTAAAAAAGATACGGCCTTTCAAAGCATATTTTAGCTCAGCGGTGAAGACGTGTTCTAACAATTTGGGAAGTCAGGGTTCGATTCCCAAGCAGGCCATGTACCAATGAGTTTTTTAATTTAATTACTTCTGTGCATTTATCCGATAGCTTTTAAATGGTGAAAGAAAACATCGTGAGGAAACCTGCATGTCTGAGAAATAAAAGTTCAAAGGCATGTGAAGTCCCCGACCCGCATTAGGTCAGCGTGGTGGACTACGGCACATACTCCCTCAGATACGAGGAGAAGCCTATATCCCTGCAGTGGGATGTTTACGAGCTGATGATGGTGCTAGTAACCTGCAGGGCTCGAGTCCCACTCACACTTCACCGTCCTTCTTTAAAATTTCTATACTTATCGCATAACTAAATAATTTAAAAAATAAACAACCTCCAAACCTAAAAAAATTGTAAACTTTGTGATTTAGATAATGAGCGTTCTTGGCTAGTTTAGGTGTCAGAGACCTCATAGGAATTTGTATTTAGTATGTAAGACAGAGTCACATGAACTGTTAAAAAAATTAAATATTAAAATAACTGCTCATTCAGGCTTACTACACAGAGAAGAATGAGCACGAAGGTCAGGAGTTGCTCTTTGATGTAAGTGTTAGTATTACAAAAACTTCAGAAAACCTCCGAGAGGACCATGGTTATATAACAGATAAACCAAACCAACTGGGTTAGATGTTAAACAACTACGAAATAGCTTAACCGATTTCCAACAAACTTTTCAAATAAAATAAACTTGGACATTGGCATAATAAACTTATTTAGGGGACTGTGTTATCCCAAATAGGTAGAACACAACAATGTATTCAAAATTACTCTCATCAGCTTTACACGTCCTCACTGTTGGAGCACAGCCCAACAGCAGGCCCAGTGCGGTGCGGTATGGGTGTGTCAGACAAGTGACCACCCAGTCAGTGTTTTAAGCCACCCCTGGAGACTACCGACTCGGTTGAAAACAACCGGGACCGACTATATAATGTGCCCTTCGAAGCACAGACCCACTGGTATTAAAATGCTAGTTGTGGTCACCCATCCAAGGACTGACAGCGACGGACGACTGCACCACGAGCGCTTCATGACACTGCCGCGAACCAAAACGAGTTTTAAACATGTACTCCGCTGGGAATCGAATGCGACCTCCTTGTAATCAGTCAGTCATTTATTTACATAAGAATATAGTAATGTAGGTACAGGTGTTATACTCTTAGTTAAGTTTCTATATTCTACCAAATCGGCATGTAAACATTCTTTATTCTATAAAACATCTAAAAAATACATTCAATAATAAACATAATTCTTCAGTGCTATATTGATACGCAATGTCGTAATAATTATTTTTTTTTTATTTATACAATTCAATTTATCCATGTCAAATTTTATGATTTCATTTTAAATTTATCATTGAGATATTCATTTACACTATAATAGCGTTTGTCCAGAAGCCATTCGAAGAGTTTATGTTTAAATTGATTTAATATAAATATAAATATAAATAAATATAAATAAATATCCTTAGACATACACACAGCGCCATCTAGTTCCACAGTAAGCAACTATAGGCTTGTGTTGTGAATACTAGATGGTTGATATACTACATTAATACATTTTTTTTGTAAATAAATACTTATTATAAATGAAAAACATCCATAACTCGGGTACACATGTCCGTATTCATCATACAAACATATGCCCCTAGCGGGATTCGAACCCGCAACCTTTTGGTATAGCGGTCAGAGTTGCTAACCTCTACACCAAACAGGTCGTCCTGTCGTCCCATTTAATGGTAATGTTTTAAAAACGTCAGGTAGATTATTAAACCTTATGTAGTATATATTGAGCCACGAAGGTTCTACTTGTATACCTAGTACCTACAATTATTCAACATCCCAATTTAATGTCGCAAAATCAGCTATATAAAACGTTCACATTATGTATAATTGGAGCCAAGATGGTCCTGTTTGTGAGCAATTGGAGATCTAATTGTGAATGTTTCGTAATGATTTTAGTGTCCATTTTTATTGTGCCTAATTGGATCCTGAATAATTGAACCGGCAAAAATTGGATTACCGACTTCAGTGAGGTAAGTTGTTCTTTATCTCCGGAATGTATTTGTACTCTGATGTACGTGTGAAGTACTCTGACATCTACCCTTTCGAACAAACTTCAAACTTCAAGCATTTATTTCAACGTAAGATACATGATATCATTTGCTGAATGTCAATTTAAATCTATTGGAAATAAAAATAGGGCTAAGCATTTTTCGGTCAGTCAGTATGTCCAAGCTACCACCGCTTCGGAAAGGGAAATCATCTGTGGGAAAAGAAGCGGCGCAAGAAACCCACAGGATCATTTTTCTTTTCTTTTCTTTTTTTTATATATATAAAAGTTTAAAACTAATACAATTTTATAATTTTTAGGAGCTGACCGAAGTATACCAAGCGTTTGTGTCATTTAGGTAGTCACTAATTTTGTAATAACCTTTTTTTGTTAATGTTGTTTTGACATGGTTTTTAAATTGTTTTTCATTTAGATTAAACATATTCTCCAGTATAAGGTTATAAAAGCGTATACAGTGTCCCATACATTTATGATGTATTAACTTTGCTCAGGGGGTAAGTAAGAATTATTAAAATCTGTTCACAAATATCCGAGATTATACCTTCATAATAAAGAAATCTCCCTTTTTGGAAGTCGGCTAAAAATCCAATTACAATGTAAAGCAGACGCTCGTATGTCTTAGAAGAAAATTGCTGGCAAATGTGGCTCTCCGTCAAATATGCCAATAATGTGCCGGCGGCCGAACCCTTCCTCGCGACGGAAGCCGCGCCTTAGATAACAAATGGTATAGCGTTCGATTCCGAATGCAGTGTGTTACACGAGGACGGCCCAGAGGCGGTTATTATCATTACTGGTGTGACAGAGTGCCCCCACCCCCGGCTACTTCCAATATCGGATATTATCCCTTATAAAACACGACTCATACATATTTATTACGGCGACTGTACTAGCTGGATCGCATCCAAGAACCGATGAAACAGCGCCAAAGGGGGGACCCCGCCGTATCGAGTCGGTCGCGGAGCGCTTTTGTACGAGACGTACATGTTTCACCACGTGTCGACTGCCGTCGTGACTAGCGTCCGATATCACGACGGCGACGGGACGATCAGCTATGGTCAGGTCAGCAGATTATAGGCTTTTGATTAGGAGGAGCGACATCGCTAAATGCCTATAACAGTGGTACACGACAACGTGATCTAGACACACGGCAGTATCGAGCCAAGTTCGAAAAGCCGGTGACACGCAACGTTACTGTCCGTGTGTAATTCGAGCACATCATCCCATCCCCACAGCTTTTCCATAACATATACAATTGATTATTCTGTTTATTTATAAACTGCTCAGTTATAACTTAATGCGTTCAATTCATAAACGCTTATATGCTGTAATGGAGTCAGACAATTTACGAACACTTTTAACCGAATGTATTGCAATGCATTTAATGGAAATGTTAGGATAATTTTTCATTCAATTTTCTATATTCTAACTTGACAATTTTTTAATGGATGTCACATCTATTGACGATATCCATTAGCACACTTAGCTTGTTATAAATTAATATTTTCTATTGGGATTGAAGTTCAATTTAGCAGATTACCCAGTACGCTAGTGCTATTCAAAATCAAAATTAAAAAATGCTTTATTTTGTAGGTACACTGGGTACACTTAAAATAGTCAGATTTTACATTTTTAAAGCTACTGCTTATTCAAAAGGCAATTTTCCCCTGAGAAGAACAAGCAAGAAACTCGAGAGGTCGCTCTTTTTTAAAAAAGGTTTTTATATTACAAAATTATTATTTTATATTATAATATTTCATTATTAATTGTGAAATAGCCTGGTTATGCGAACGGGCTGGTTATGTCCATGATTGTTTATCATCTAAATAATCTGATATTTTATAATATGCTTTCTTAATAAGTTTCTGTTTTATAGTATCTTTAAATTTATTGAAATGAAGATTTTGTATGTCAACAGGAACTTTATTGAAAAAGCGTATACATAACCCTTTGAATGAATTACTGACTTTGCGGAGGCGACTTATGTGACCTGCAAGTTTATCTTTATTTCTTGTATTGACATCATGTTTATCACTATTTTTCCTGAATGATGCTATATTTTTTTTGATATATATTAGATTTTCAAAAATGTACTGTGACGAAAAGGTTTAAATCTGTCTCTAAGTGACACTGCAGGTCTCAATTGATAAATTGCCCCGCTGAATGCATAAGCTCAGCTGCTGAGCAAAGTAGGCACCAGCTCTCACGGAAGCGAGTTGGACGGCGTATTTTTTCTATAACATATAGGTATTTTCAATTGTGTTTTATAAATTTGATGTTTCATGTACATACTTAATAAAATTATTGATACACACCATTTTGAGAAATAAAAATTAGTTGGGATTTGATATGCGTTGACCACAATCTCACCTGTTGGAAACTGACGATGTGGTCGAAGAAAAACGCGATCTCAGTAGATGCCTATTCACCCTGTTCATGAAGATTCCAAGATTGTAGGTAGGATTTTGGAAAGACTGACGTCGGAAGACAGTTCCTTGCTTCGGCTCCTCGCATTATGAATGAAGCGTCGAACCGAGTAGATATCTCTCCCGCAGGGAATTTCTCCACACCTAGGCCCGTATTAATAAATCGCTCTTGAGATTGAGATCGCGTCTCAGTCTCAAGACCATTTTTTCTGATGCTGTTTTAATATGCAGCAGATTCTCAAGCGTCAACTTGAGGCCATGTCAATCTTGAGAACGGTTTATTAATACCGGCCCTAGTGTTCCGAAGATGGAATGGCGATGGTGGTATAAGATTGTAACACACACTCACGGAAATGCATCATACAAACCTGAGAGGCAGGTGACCTTCGACGGCGTCCAAGGTTCCGCAAATTAGCAACCGTCGAAATGTATGAGTCTTTTGGCACTTGCAAGGTTTTCAACAATGTAGTCCAATAATACACGTGTCACGTACAGGGTGCACGAGTTCAATGGCACACGAATTGAATTAGTAAATTTTACTGAAGGAAACTTCGTTTAATGTTTAAAGATTATTTATATAAATATATATAAATTTTGAAAGGTAACTTGCCGGTGTGGGTAATAAGTAATAACCATTTCAATCACCTTACAGTGATTGAAATGGTGATGATAAAGGAGAAGATGCCTGATAGCCACAGTAGAGAACCGAAGAGAAAAGATGATAGGTCACTTGATACGACACGATATTTTTTTGAAGAACATGAGGGAAAGATTGAAGGAAAGAGAAGAAGGGGAAGACCTAGGCGTAATTACTTTAACCAAGTCAAAGAAAAGCTGATTGTCGTGTCGTACCAAGAGGTTAAAACAAGGGCGGAAAGTAGAGAGACATGGTCGTTACTCCACCGACAAGAGCATAGCTCATAAATTGAAGAAGAAGTACGGTGATTACATCCCGAGAGATTATGATCATCTAGATAAATAAACTGTGTTAAATGCTAAATATTTTCGAAATAACTCAGCCGATTTCCAGCTAAAAATAAAGTCTCTTAAATAATGTCGAAAAGATTTTCAAATCGGTTAAGTCGTTATGGCGCAACAAGGTTTCATAACACATTTCCTTCCATCTATGTTTAAAAACGATAAAAAGAATCTATATATAAGATATTTGAGGTTTAATAGTTAGGATGCAATCTCTCTAATATACAAAAGAAAGTCCACGATACTTAAGATAATGTCACTTGAAATAATACCAGAAATTAAAACACTATGAATGTAGATTTTCTTGTCTCCTCTTAGTATTATTGTGTATATTTTGTATATTGTCTCAGTTATTCCAAATTACGCCACGGATTTTGATACGGTTTTCAATATTATTTTGACAATTCCTTCCGGAACGTTTTTATGTATATTAATAATAAATAAATATCTTTGCACAAACACACAGCGCCATCTTGGTCCACAGTAAGCATCTAGGCTTGTGTTATGGATACCAGATGGTTGATAAACTACATAAATATTTTTTTTTAATTCGGGAACACATGTCTGTATTCATCAATTCATCATACAAACATATGCGCCTAGCGGGATTCGAACCCGCGACCATTTGGTATAGTAGCAGAGTTTCTAACCACTACACCAAACAGGTCGTCAAATGTATAATACAAGTGATAGTTCATATGTGAAATGGTCGACCCAAAAAAAGAAATTTAACCAAATTTGAAGCTTATTAATATCTGTTTGTGGCATAATTTGAACCGATTTTCTATTTTCGGAAACTGGTGTTTGCGCTGTGATGGTGCTTAGCCATGTTTGATAGGAATCGGTGGAGTCGTTTCGAAGACTTTTAGCTTTGGTTGGTATATTTGGATGATAACATAGTCTTTCGCGAACAAATCGCGTATTTTTAGCTAGTTAAAAATAAATAAATATTTCGGACACTTACACCAATCATCTAGTCACCAAACTAAGCGAAGCTTGTGCTGTGGAAACTAGATAACGGATAAACATACATAAATATTTATATAAACATCCATGACTCGGGAATAAATGTTTGTATTCATCACACAAACATTTACCCCTCGCGGGATTCGCACCCGCAACCGTTGGTTTCGCTGACAGGACCACTATCCACTACACCAATCGGTCGTCACGTAAATGTCCCAAATATTTTATTAAGTTATATTAGTAGAGTGTAGACGAAAAAAAGTGTAAACGAAAAGACGTTTTAGTAAAATTAGCTAAAGACGATATTTAAGATACTGTCACTTCTATTGCCATTGAGCTGGGACACCCTGTAAGTAGGTACTATATATACTTTGCCTACTTATTATAATTCCCATAATAGTGAACCAGATCACAGATCTGTATCGATATCACAGGATCACAGAACAATCCCCCCGCAGCAAGCTGTAACGCAAAATGGACCATTGCCATCGGAATTGCCAATGAAAACGACCTCTTGCTTGCGGAAACGAGTTCGGCTTTTACTTTATCCTGTAGATCGGGGAGCAGTTGTTTATTGTTAGTTGCGGCACCCGACCCGACTGCGGCGGTGAGGTAAAAAGAGTGTATGTAGCTAAATAACCTTCTAGGTATAAATGTTTCACTGCAGGATTGTGCTCATCTCAACGACTTTTAAATGACTTCAAAAATAAAGGCTTCTCAATTTGACTGTACTTTAATCCCCGTTGTGAAGTTGTGGCATATATTGGGTCTTTACCTATGAAATTTGAGGTTTTTTTCTTCGTTAATCATATGTACCAATTCCTGCGATTTTCAAAGCTATATCCAAATTTGTTTTTTATTTGGAAAATGGAATATTATTTCAAGGTTTCACATGAAATATTTTTTTAATTTCTGGGCTAAATCACATAACTTAATGTTATCCGATAATACACACAAAGTTTAGCTAAATTTGGATTTGCCGTTCCCAAAAAAAATACAAAAATGTTTGTATGGAGAAAACAGTCTTAATAAAATTCTTCATACAAAACGCCAATTTCATAGGTAAGGACCTAATATAAACATTTATGGCACTCAAGATACATGATAATTTAATCACCTATTGTTGAGTAATGTACCTATATTCAGAGAAAATAAACTTTTTTAATTGTACAAAAAAACCGTTGTATACATTTGTGGAATGTGAATTTAAATGTACTGGAAATAATAATAGGGCTTTTGCATTTATCTATGTGTCAGTCGGTATGTCCAGGCTACTACCGCTTTGGAGAGGGAAACCATCTGTGGGAAAAGAAGTGGCGCAAGAAACCAGAGCGTAAAAATATATATAATTAACACAATTTTATAATTTTTGTGAGCGGGTTGAGCGTGTTGTTTTTCTTTCATATTTTTTTTACCAATATCGTTTTGACTTGGTTAATTTCTCAGCATGAAGCTAAAAATCATTTTAGAATTATTTGACGGCAAATTTTTTTTCTTCAATTTTCTCAGATTTTTTTTTATCAAAGCGTATAGTGTCCCAGAAATGATTATAGATCCGAAAGAAGTGATATTGCCCTGTTTTGCTAAATAAAAATATTTGCTACATGACCTGCTCATCCCCAATGCAAAATACCGGAGGACACGATACTTTGAAAATAAGAAAAGTGATATTGTAAAGTGAACCAATTTTACAGTAGCCACATCAAAGCCAGCGTCAAATCGACTGAACCGAATAGAGAACGGTTACATTCTTTCGAAAATTGATCTTTGCGAAATAGTTTTCAGTTGCTTTTAATAGAAATCGGAAAAAAATACTTTATGAGTATTTTTTCTGCTGGGACTTAGGCCTCATGTGTCTAGGATAGGTTATGGGACTAGTAATCACGACTGCCTACAATTAAAATCAACAGGGACGCTCAACGTGCCCTTCGCTTTGGCCCTTAAGCCAATAGGGAAACGCTCATACAAAAATACGACTAGTGGTCATATATCCAAGGACTGATCACGCCAGGAACGAATGACGAATGCTACTTGCGCCATTAGGGCTTTTTATGTATATTTTGCTATAACCTTCATACCTCCTGGTGGTCAGATTTAGGTCAAAAGATATTGAATTTTTGACTTCAGTTTATGACAAATGAGGTCTCAATTAATTCACCTTTTATGTCCTTTAAGTTCACAACATTATTTTCCTGGCTCTTAATTTTCGACTTTTACATAATATTTGTCGATACGTGTTAGGTCCGTAATAATTGCTCAATTTGTTGTTGTGAGTGCAGCACGGTGCCGGCAGCGGTGTGCCGCCGCCGAGGGAACACATGAGGATATATTATTATCGTTTCAAATAAATTGCGCTACTCCAAAGAGATCCGACACCGGATCCGGCAGTAAAGTTGCCGAACTACCTACTTAATTGTGAAATTTAATCGCCCAATCAGGGGCAACCGGTTTCGTTGGAAAGCTCGCGGCGATTACCCAAACAAAAGCGAAATCAGATACTGCCATTAAGGGATTAACGACTAAACAGATTCACGAAGAATTTTTACAGCGATATCTGTTCGCTTCAACTAATTTTAGTTGGTGGAAGTTTTTGGATGCGTGAAGATTGCGTCGGGCGATAAGAGGCGGTTGCGCCGAAGACGAGCGGGCGCGGGTCACGCGAGGTCCGTCGATACGGTACGTAATAACAGTGCAGAGGGTGTGTTTGTTTTGGTGCCGTTGACCGCGCCGCCTTAACCCTGAGCGGGTCGCGACCACGACACACCGGCCGCTGACTCGCCTAACGTAACTTACCGGCGCGAACTCTTCCTGAACAAACTTCACACAACCGCGCGGAAATATCAAAAAAGCCGTCGGCAGCGGCAACAATTGAACTAATAAATAATTAAAAGCATAACAAAACCGGCACTGCGGCTTGTCAAGTAAAAAATACACAAGAAAAAGATATCCATCATCACCAGGGTCCATCTAATCATCACCAAGAAAAACCACTGCATGTGCCCCGCGGTGCGGTATAACCCGCTAGTCGCGTCGGACGCACCTTATCACTAAAGAAGCAATGATATGTGTAATTATAGGCCTCGAAAAGAGTCGCAACGCACGAGGGATGCCGGCAACATGACGCGGCGCGCGGGCGACGCTAGCGAGCGGCCGTGCGGGCGCGAGGGCGGGCGGCGACTACGAGCGGCACGCGCTGCCGCCCGCCCTCGCCGGCACGCGGCGCCGCCCGCCCTCGCGGCACGCGCAACTCGCGGGCGCTGCTGCATACACCGCTCAGCATACGAGACGATGGTCCACCATAAAGCAAGGCTGTTCCAAGACGTTGTATTTTTTTTTGCGGAAAAAAAAAATCCCGAAAAAAAATTGCCTAAATTATTTTTTATTTTATAAAAAAAAAGGTTATTGGGAAGATCTCGCGTTAGGGATTCTATTAAAAAAAACACCGCTTTTCGCTGCCCCCAATGGCCGTTGAAAGTAGCTTTGATGAACGCAAAATAAACAAGAACGAAAGATTTTAAGCAAACAATACAAAGTTAGAATCAAACAAATAAACGGCGCGAAGTTAAAAAAACCGTTTAAAAAAGCTTCGGAGGCCGAATATTGTTTTACTCGAAAAAGAAATAAGCTTCGAGACGAGCTTTTCTTTTGATATCCGATTACAAATTTTGTAACATTGTGTTATTGTGAAACATTGAGATGGCACACAAGATGGACTACTACGTAGACTATACAAAGGATTAACATACGTAATTATTTACGTATTGTACTTCCATAACTTGGGAATAAACATTTTACCAATCATCTAGACCCAAACTAGGCAAAACCACATGGTCACTAGATCACATATCAACATACATAATTATTTTGGTGGTTTCAAGGACAACGGCCATCAACTTATTCTTTATTAACAAAATATAAAAATCCTTAAATAGACTGGTCCAAAATAGTTTACAAAATGTGATCTAACGGATTTGAAATTTAGTATATAAGTAGAGCATGCTCTAGACATAGGATACTTTTTTTTCCGATAAATTGAACAGTTCCCGCGGGATAAACAAATTCCCGCAATAAAGTTATTTAATGCAGACAAAGCCGTGGGCGGAAAGCTAGTTTAGTATATAAGTAGAACATACCCTGGATTAAGACATAAGATATTTTTTATGCCGATAAAGTGGCAGTTCCCGCGGGATAAACAAATTCCCGCAATAATCCACGCAGCCTAAAGCGCGGACGGAAAGCTCATTACTAATACAACAATCACACAAAAAGAAAGCCATGAAGTAAATAACTATATAACGTACTGTACTTCGTACATTATACATAAATATGAATAATTAAATATACCTCTTTACTTATATGAACATTGTCAAAGCCGAAACACTTTACCCCTTCAATTTCTCTACCTTTGACCTCGTTTTGAAAATTTCCAAAATCCTTTTTTTTTTATTCTGTATTCATCAGCTTGTAGATCTCGAGAATACGAGTCTTTTGACCCCACTTTCGTCCCCATACAATCAACGCGACGTTTTGTCAATGTCCTATGCCAACCGCCTCCGTAGCTCAGTGTGAACAACGGAGTTCGCGGGTTTGATTCCCTGCGGGATACCAGTTTGGTAGATTACCACCATCTTCTGCCACCGAGTAGCAATTGGCGGTCCGGATATTTGAGACAAGATAAGGCAGACTTCGGCCTCATCGTCGAGTAATGTCAGGTGTGATTAAGGGTTTAACATAATCCTAGAAGGCATACTAGGGATAGCAACATTATTTTAGTAGTCTTATTGCATTATTGTGTACAAACCCATGCGTTCATATCAACCCTATCTATTTACCGCTTTGCGTTGAGAATTAATAATTAAATTTACAAGTTCATTAATTGATCATTTCCGGTGGGAACGTTTGAATTAATTAAAACGAGATTACAAATTGAAAAGTGACAGATTGAAGTTGTCTGCGCAGTCCCACGCAGCGAACTAGGTTAACGATCACCGTCGGGGTACACGTCACGGGTCTAACTGTGACTGAAGTCGCAGTGATCACCGTCGGGGTACACGTCACGGGTCTAACTTTGACTGAAGTCGCAGTGATCACCGTCGGGGTACACGTCACGGGTCTAACTTTGACTGAAGTCGCAGTGATCACCGTCGGGGTACACGTCACGGGTCTAACTGTGACTGAAGTCGCAGTGATCACCGTCGGGGTACACGTCACGGGTCTAACTGTCACTGAAGTCGCAGTGATCACCGTCGGATCTTAGGAGTACTCCTAAGGTCCGAGCGTACGCTCGCTGGCGTCATAGTTTCCAAGCCCATTGGAGACAGTTTCTAGATCAAAGTATACAGGGTACACTTAAAATAGTCAACTTTACATTTTTTAAGATACTGCTTGTTCAAAATGCAATTTTCCCCTGAGAAGAACAAGCAACAAACTCGAAGGGTTGCTCTTTTACAAAAAGATTTTTACATTTCATTATTAATTGTGAAATCCCTTATAATGATAAAAAATTATAATATAAAACAGAAACTAATCCCTTAATTATTTTCTGTTTTATATTATCTTTTTATTGAAAAAAAGATTTAGTATATCAGCAGGAATCTTATTGAAAAAGCGTATACATAACCCTTTGAATGAATTACTGACTTTACGGATACGAATATCAATCACATTTAAGAGGAAGCTTACGGTAGAATAATTAACTAATTTGTTTGAAAAACTAACTTATTTTTTCTATTAACATAAACAATCGACTAAAGTTATTATATCGAAATACCTCACCACTTGTTTCAAGGTATGTCGACTTGTCCCTTTCAGGCAGTATATTCGACACATTGTTGATTCGTGGAACTAAACACAATGTACAATGCAACTGTGCGAAAAGTTAATTATCTGCGAACCGGTTCCCTGATTTTAATCAAATATGACTTGGAACCCTTCCCCTAGTTCAATCTCGGTAAACATAAAACCTCGGACCCGGCATTATTGAGAAAATCCGGACATAGACGGGACATCGTACACACACCGGCGTCAAGCACATAACACCCTTCGTTTTTTGATGAAATCGGTAATATTAATATTCAACGTAAGTTCCCTTCACGTCCCATTCATCTGACATAGGGAATGCAATCTTGTATATCGAGATCTAGATATACCGAGCTCTCGCATCGATTCTGCAAGACCAATCTTGTTCCGAAAATACTGCGAGATCGCGCAACAATAATATAATAAACATATATTAAGCGGTTTGTGTTCCTATAATATATTCCTTCCTTTAAATTTAATTTAAAGAATATTCCTTTTAATATAATTTTCCATCAAGCTACTTGGAACGAGTCTTTTTAAAAATAAAATTTCTCCATGCGTTCGCTTATTTATTACGAGGTCTCGCAATATTGGATTTTCGCAATATTGCAAATACCGAGATTGCGATTTCGATGCAAGATTGCATTTCCTAATCTGGCATACCCTGTACCTACATCGTATACCTGTAGTTCGGAGCACAGGGCATGTGGGATAACCAATCACCTCCATTACAACGAGTTCTCCGCTACTTTCGATGTCGAAATGAATAATTAAAAAATGAAAGAGCAACCAGTCGTCACCACTTTATGGTGTCATTCTTGAAAACAGCGACAGACCAGTGTAGCGATCCCCGGAGCCCCGGGAGGGGCACGCGGGGCGAGGTACTGACAACATTATATTTAATTCACTCCCCGCGCTGAACAGCTAATCAAATTAATATTACAAAGGGTAATTAAGTTCCCGATTTTATTTTCTGTTTTATCGGCGCGCGGGGGAGGGATTCGCGGTGATCGCGTTCCCGCTCGTGCCTCGTGGGTAACGAGTCGAGCGAGCTAAGAAAATAGAGGCAATTTACAGATTACTTGCCTCACTGCTGCTGTCTCACTGTGTTGTTCTATTTTCTATGGCGTTGGTCGATTCATCGAACTGCGAACGTGGCGACGGCGAATCAAAGCCAACACCAACAATGTTTATTTTTATTATCATAAATAAATACTAACTAGACGGAAACTGTGTACCAAAGGCTATTATAAAATTTTTTACTATCTAGATAATAAGAGTGTATTGACATACGATATCCAATCTATTATTTGTATTTTTACTTATTTAAAAAGAGCAACCCCCGTGTTTGTTGCTTGCTCTGGAGCGATAATTGTATGTCATGACGTTTTCAAATGTTATTTTTTGTCTTATGAAATAGAACATTTATTGAGTTTAAGTTTGAATAACATATTTAATGTTGGGGTTTTATCTGTACATCTATGAAAACATTATGTATACTCGGAAAAATATTCATCTGTTCTTCAAGAAAAGTGACATAGTTACATTCCCTCAATACTCGACACAAATATAAACTATCCGTGCCTACGTTCAGACTTCAAAAGACAAATAAGTCGTACTTAGGGAACTGTGTCCGTTTTTATACAAAATCCCATTAAATATATTGGAGCTCACGGAACGACAATTTAAAAATATAATCAAAAGTACCCCTATTAGAAAGGGCTATTATAGTATAAATGATTACTTGGAAGATAGAGATGCCTGGCTTCAGTAGTGTATTTTAATATCATAGCTTTAAGGAAATTGAAAATGCCCATTTACAGCAGCTACTTATTATGCAGACTGACAATGCCTCTTCACAGCAGCTACATTACTCTAAATTATTTTATAATCCTTTTATTTGTATCCAGATATTTGTTAATAATTAATGTACTTTCGCTTTTACATTTAATTAGGTACATAAATATTGTATTGTAATGGAAAATATTGTATTGTAATGAAATACGCCTATGGAAAAAATAAATGAGTATGAGTATTGTAAGAAAACTGCGCTCTTCAATATAACAAAATTAACAAATTTGAAGGCAGGTTATGTGTGAGTGTGTGTGTATGTAAATATATATGTGTGTGAGAGTCGGTTACGATTTAACGTTCGACGACCTGTTTGGTGTAGTGGTTAGAACCTCTGCTGCTATACCAAATGGTAGCGGGTTCGAATCCCGCCAGGGGCATATGTTTGTATGATGAATACAGACATGTATTCCCGAGTTATGGATGTTTTTCATTTATATACGTACTTATTTGCACAAAAAATAATGTATTTATGTAACTATATCAACCAAACCATCTGGTATCCACAACATAAGCCTATAGTTGCTTACTGTGGAACTAGATGGCGCTGTGTGTATGTCTAAGGAAATTTATTATTATTATTTACCTATCGTAATTAAATATATATATTGTATTATTATTAATAATGTTTACGTACATTTATATGATCTGCTAATCCTGTAACGCTTCTTACATTAAATTAAATATCATAAAATGTACTATTTCCCAAACATATATTTTGCTGTGTTTCTGTGTATGACTATCTGTGGAGACTATTTCTGTCTATGCAATGACTATTTTGCTCTACTTTACATACTTGTTTTGACTGAGACTGACTTACAAACTGAAGAAATAAGATAAATAAGACATGGCTGTTATGGGCTAGATCCCTTTGCCTTCTCCTAAAGGAGAAAATAAAACTAAAAAAAAAAATTATAATGTCAACGACTGTCAGTTTCCCGAAAAATAAACAAATAAATATATTCTTTTACTGACTACGATTACGATTTCACATTATATCTCTTGATTTATTATACAATTAAAACATATTTTTATTTCCAAATCCCTCCGTCAATAACCTCGACTGGAGGGAAACACTGTATATTTTTCCACATATTTGGATTATCAATACAATTCAAATTTTCAGTGCTACGAAAACAAGATCCAACTAGAAATATAAAACCTCACAGTAGCCAATAAAATGCAAAACGGCACTAAGGCCAAACCTGTGAGGTAGGAGGTCGAGTGAAGTACGAGTGAGTAACCTTTTGCTATGGTGGTTAGAGTTGCTAACCACTACACCAAAATAATGAAATAAACATCTAATCTAAGGAGAAATTAATGATGGAGGATTCTTAAATATGCACACATGTATTATATAAGTGTTCTTTCAATATAATTGAACAAGTCTCAATCAAGGTTAGCTCACAGAAGTATATATGAAATAAAGTGTTAGAATAACAATGACTTGCCATCCATTATTTTCTTTGTTTGGTGTCACATATATTGTATATGTATATATAACAATTTATCACTATATATGTAGGTATATTTTACACTATCATTGCATGTAAGTTGATGTTCATATCTAATGTATGTATGTTTATATCTATTGTTTGGTATCTATTATTTTATATATATATTTTTTAAATCATTGGTGCACAAACCTACTTGCTTTTTTCCCGTTCTACTTTTTTTCCCTCTACCCAAAGGTTGTCTGGTAGAAATCGCTTAATAGCGATAAGACCGCCTGGTTGTACAATTATAATTTTTTTTTTTGAAGCTATATTAAGAAGTGTATTGTAGAATTTTGTGCAATAAAGTGTACTTGATTGATTGATTGAATGACTTCTTTATAGCTAAATCCATATACGGGTTGAGACCGTCACACGATTGTAAACACTACACTCCCATTGGCCGAGAGAGGGTGAAACTTCTTTTGCAACTTTTTTTTCTTTAATTAGTTTAGGGTTCAAGGTAGCAATAGAGTCACGTAGGGTAAGCCGTCGCCCTGTCGAGTGCACTGTTGATCCTGTAGCTTATAGGAGTGTGGAGGAGGGATTGTCTTGTTCCTTTCCTACCAACATGTCTGTGTAAAGCGACTTGTTAATTTGTTTACCTTGTACAACCAACTACATGTGAATCATCAATAGTGATTGATTTACTCTATCATTGTCTAATTTATGTAAAACTGACATTGCTTAATAATAATAATAAATAAAATTAAATTAAAAAGTCTTTATTTGTTTTAAAAAATTTGCTTACAGGTAGTTAGTAACTGGAGACTCCTTTTAAGCATAATGATGCCTGTGCTGGGAGACTCCGCTCTTCATGACAATTTTTTTTTACGTACCTGTACACAATGTAGTGAAATAAAACTAAGATTCAAAATAAAATAAAACTTATTCTAGTGTGTGTGTGTGTGTGTGTGTATATGTGTATGGTGTACCTATGTGTGGTGTGTGTGTGTTCGTCTGGGTTTGCATAAGAGGTGCAGTTGTGTGTGTGCCAACGTGCATTTCTGTGTCATCTCATGTTTTGCAATAGTGCCTCAGTCTCATCATAGGTAAGTACTTTTAACCAGTTTATTATCATTTTTTTGCAGTCATATAATTGTTTAGTATATATATTCATCTGTTTATTTTAACGACCTATTTGGTGTAGTGGTTAGAAACTCTGCTGCTATACCAAAAGGTTGCGGGTTCGAATCCCGCTAGGGGCATATGTTTGTATGATGAATACAGACATGTGTTCCCGAGTTATGGATGTTTTTCATTTATATATGTATTTATTTACAAAAAAATATATATTTATGTAGTATATAAACCACCTGGTATCCACAACACAAGCCTATAGTTGCTTAAAGTGGAACTAGATGGCGCTGTGTGTATGTCCAAAGATATTTATTATTTATTATTTATTTATTTATTTATTTTATTATAAAGTAAAGCTGAAAGTTTAAGTAATAATAAATAAATAAGTGATTTATTATAGTTTATTATTATTGTCGAATTTATTGCTTTAAAACAACTGGTATTATTACTTACAAGTTACAAGTACATTGTATTACAAACATACATACAGTCACGCCTGTTTCCCGTTAGGGTAGGCAGAGACCACAGACTTCCACTAGCTACGATCCTGACACACCTCTTCTGCTTCATTCACTCTCATAAGGTTGTTCATACATGCTCGTCGGTTTAGGGTACTCTTGACTTGGCCGTTCTTTAAGACGTCCCCGATTTGATCATGGTACGTTCGCCGTGGTCTTGTACCACAATATTGTATTTGTAATGAATAATATTCTACAGGTAATAAAGACAATTTCAATTTATGTTTTTTTATATCCTTGGGACATATACAGACAGCGCCATCTAGTTCCACACTCAAACTCAAACTCAAAGCATTTTATTTCAACGTAAGATACATGATATCATTTGTTGAATGTCAATTTAAATCTATTGGAAATAAAAATAGGGCTAAGCATTTTTCGGTCAGTCAGTATGTCCAAGCTACCACCGCTTCGGAAAGGGAAATCATCTGTGGGAAAAGAAGCGGCGCAAGAAACCCACAGGATCATTTTCTTTTCTTTTTCTAAGCAACTAGGCTTGTATTATGGATACCAGATAAACTAAACTACACAAAAACATTTTTTATTTTGTAAATAAATACATAAATAAATGAAAAACATCCATAACTCGGGAAACACATGTATGTATTCATCATACAAACATATGCCCTTAGCGGGATACGAACCCGCGACCTTTTGGCAGTCAGAATTTTTAACCACTACACCAAACAGGTCGTCGAATAATATTCTATACGTAATACCGACAATTTCAATTATAATAATGGCATTTTTTTTTTCAATTTTTAAAAAGCAAGATGGTGATAGTGCCTTAGAAAGTAGTGAGGTTCTTTTAGTGGACGTTAGCCCCTTCCCCTCTATCGATCCTTTGTCGGGCGGAATCTTAAGAGGTCTGCGATATACTTGAATAAGGTTCCTTCCTACACATTATTCCTAACTTCAAACAGGTTGTTTAGAAAAAAACGAAGAGTTGGAGCACAAGTCCACAAAGGCACTACTTATTTTATCTCTAGGTATTAAGGTAAGTGACTGCAATGAGGTCGAAATGTCGATAATTTAGTTAATAAATATGTTATTTAACCGATGTAGATACTACGAGGCTGGTTTACTTCAGGAAATTTGATAGTATAATTACATCTTGTTATGGGGGTAATGCCGCGGGCATAAATTGTACTTTTTCCTGCTGAAGGGAGCGGTTCGGGCGATGTACGAATTGGACCCCTGTGTATTTCTTACGAATAATATTTAAGGAAATCAATATATTAGCATCGGAACATCTCAATATATTTACGAAAACTTATTGTATGAGAGAAAAAATATAATAAATAATAAATAAATAAATATCCTTAGTAATACACACAGCGCCATCTAGTTCCACAGTAAGCAACTATAGGCTTGTCTTGTGAATACTAGATGGTTGATATACAACGTAAATACATTTTTTTTGTAAATAAATACTTATTATAAATGAAAACATCCATAACTCGGGTACATTATGTCCGTATTCATCACACAAACATATGCCCCTAGCGGGATTCGAACCCGCAACCTTTTGGTATAGTGGTCAGAGTTGCTAACCACTACACCAAACAGGCCGTCACCAAATATGGAATTAAGATTTTTTTTTTATGCACGATGGGTTCGTCCTTGACCTCAATCACACCTGATGTTAAGTGAAGTTGAGGTTGAAGGTGGAAGCGTACTGACCCGGAAGCCCCAACACATTTGGGGGGCTGGCTATCTTATCTCTGACAACCGGAACACAACAATACATTGCTGCTTGGCGGCAGATTTAGATAAGATGGTGGTAGCTAGCCAGGCGGACATTTAAAATGCCCTACCACCAACCACAAAATTGTACAATTGAAGCAGAACCTGGGATCTTCAAGTCTAGAGTGAATAGGCATTTACTGGGTGCGCGTGATACATCTTCGGCTTCCATCATCCATCCATCATCTTCCATCAGGTGAGATTGTAGCCAAACGCGAAACCAGTTTTTAATAAAAAAAAAGAACGAAGTCGTCAGTTAGTTCGCTAAGCCTATTGGTGGAAACTCAATTTGGTCGCAATACGCGGCTCGCTTTGTTAAAGTGATGCCAAGGAAAATGGTGATCCAGATTTAAGTTTTGTGGATATTAATAGATTATAAATTGAACCGGTCAGACATCGACACATATATATTAATGACATAAAATAACAAGGTGTGTCCATGTTTGTCGTTTTCACAAAGTGACGACGACATTGTGTGTCCAAGCTCTGTCCGAATGTGTCTCAGTAAGGCGCGGGCCGAGAGATATCTTCGAAACAGCTCAACCGATTTTCACCAAACATATCAATAACACTTTACTTTGGTCTTTGCGAGCAAAGGCAAGATATAAGAGTATGCGTGAATTTTTATACATGAATCTAGACTCCATTTTCATACATAATGTAACTAATTGTTTAAACTTTTAAAATTTTGTTCGCGAGACCAAAGTCTCAACTGTAAATGACTACGGACTAAGAATTTTGATAAGATGGTGGTAGCTAGCCAGGCGGACATTTAAAATGCCCTACCACCAACCAAACCGAGTACTAAGCATTACCCCCGCTGGGGAACGAACCCGCGACCTCGTTATTGATATGTTTGGTGAAAATCGGTGGTTCTAAAAATCTTCAACTTTTTATGTAATATAATTCGGTGACACAGCTTTGTAAGTGGTGATAATGTCATTCGAATGGTTATCTTTATAACTAATTTCAAACTTCAAGTATTTATTTCAACGTAAGATACATGAACGTCAATTTAAATCTATTGAAAATAGGGCTTATTGTATTTATCTGTCAGTCAGTATGTCCAAGCTACTACCGCTTCGCAAAGGGAAGTCATCTGTGGGAAAAGAAGCGACGCAAGAAACCCACAGGATCATTGTGGTCCTTTTTTTTATATAAAAAGTATACAACTAATACAATTTTATAATTTGAGAGCTGGTCGTAGTACACCAAGCGAGTTTGTCATTGAATAGTCACTAATTTCTTCTTGACTCCCTGCAGTAATTAATGTAAGGCTTTAGCCGTTGCAGTTCGTGTTTTAATCAGACAGCCACTTGTGGGCGAGTCTCTGCCGAGTCTCGACGTAGAGGATGGCAGATAATAATTAATGTGAATTGAAGTAACGAAGTACTCCCGGCGGCGTGCGTTCAATTGGCCAACAGCAACATATGGCGTGTCAATCCCACTAGGAGTAAAGGTGATGACTACTAATATCCCAAGCCATGGATGTTTATATAAACAATTATGTTTATTCGTTATCTAGTATAGTATAGCTTTGCTTAATTTGGGATTAGGTAATTGTTTGAATAATTTAAACAGTCAGTTCCCTATTATTTCCAATATAAAAGGCTGTCGTTAAGCCAAGTCGGTGACCTGTCGGGGTGGCTTGGAAACATTGACTGTCAGATGGTCGCTCGCTAGACTGACACAAATCCGCACTGCGCTCGTGGTAGAGGCTGTATTCATACAACAAGGTGTACCAACTGAACCTATAAAAAAATCAATCCGTTCTCTAAATTCCGGACGCTTGGTTGCATCAAAAACTGACTGATTTTATTAAAGTGTAAATTTTAACTATGAATAATGGTATTTTCATTTACGCCTCGAAAATAGTCAGTTTTTGGAGCTGCCAGCATTCGGAATTTGGTTCTCTTTTGAGAAGATGTACAAGAAACTAAAAGGTCCTTCTTTTTACCCGACTACCTAAGAAAGGAGGTATGTATGTAAATGTGAATGTCCGTTCCTTTGGCGCATCTTGTAGCCTAACACGACTTAACCGATTTCGAAGTGCATGATGTCGTTAGATTCGTCTTGATAATGTGGAGTGTCATATTTTTTGGTAATTTTTATTTTATGCGCGACGGGTTCGTACTTGGCCTCAATCACACCTGATGGTAAGTGGAGATGAGGTCGATGGTGGAAGCGTACTGACCGGGAAACCCCAACACATTTGGCGAAAATACAGAACATGCTGTCGAGTTTTTTTGGTTTTTACTGCGAAAGTTCACCATTGCGACGTACGTTGTCGTGAAAGTTCTTTACTGCGATATACATTACTGCGAAAGTTCATACTTAATTCGTTAATCTATGGTCTAATTATTAGCAGAGCGAAACAATTATTTGACAACGTAAATATACCTAGCTATAATTTCATTGTTGACCGCAGGGTTGCGGGTTTGATTCCCAGCGGTTGTACACAGTACACATATAGATCAGTAGCCGGTTTAGTTGGTGATATTTTTAATTTTCCGCTTGGCCATCTGGCGGTTAGTGATAAGACAGCCAGTCCCCCAAATAATATGTTGCTTTTGGATTGATCTTCAATTAACATCACGTGTGTTTGGGGTCGAATGCTAACCCGTTGTGCACAAAAAAAAACATTCTCGGATGCCTCTTACACAGTACGACGGACTCGAAGAACAACTTAATTAACGAGGCGAGTGTACTTGGTCTGAACAAATACATATATTTCTTAAAATTACCCGTCGGTCCGGTTTGTTTATTTAGGATCCGGTGTAAAAAGACCCCAACTGGGTTCGACCGGACCGGGTCGGAGCATTCACAAACTGCGCTTGCGGGTCGCGTCTGCAATGTCGTCTTTTTGCCGCAAACTTTCGAAAGTCTGTATATAATTCGGTAGCTAATTTACTTTACTTCAAAAGTTTTAGGAAAATAAACGGGCGAATGATTGCTACGTGAATGCTGAAGCTATAAAAAAATATATATTTCGGACACCTATCATCTAGTCCAAAATTAAGCAAAGCCGAATTATTCTATTCTATCAATACTATGGATATTAGATAACGGATAAACACACAAATATTTATATTAACATCCATGATCGGAAATAAATGTTCGTATTCATCATACACCCACGTTTACCCCTCGCGGGATTCGAATCCGCAAGCGTTGGTTTCGCTGATAGGGTCACTATCCACTACACCAATCGGTTGTCTGATACTCAAGTTGTCATGGAAACTAAACAAAAACTTTGATTCAGAATAGAATATGATTTATTTGCTCTTGAATAGAGTAGAGATATACGAAGCGAATGTGGATGGTAGTGTTGGTAGGGGAAGACCACGACGAACGTACCATGATCAAATGGGGACGTCTTAAAGAAAGGCCAAGTCAAGAGTACCCTAAACCGACGAGCATGTATGAACAACCTTATGAGAGTGAAGGAAGCAGAAGAGGTGTGTCAGGATCGTAGCAAGTGGAAGTCTGTGGTCTCTGCCTACCGCTACAGGAAACAGGCGTGACATTATGTATGTATGTATGTATGAATAGGGTACATTACATTAGGCGTTCTTACAATAAGATCCTCCTAATTCAGTCATTATAATGAACATTAAGACAATCAGCATTCATTCAATTGTCTTTGTGATCCAAGAACTCTTTAATGGAATAGAACGAGTGTCGCAGAAGTCACATTTGTAAGTAAGTACCTTTTAAAGCTATTGAATGGTTGATCTTTGAGATGTGTGGGAATGCTACATTAGTTTCCCCATGAAATAGCAGCTTTTTTGAAACAAGTCCACGCACTTGGGAATCTCGTCAATTATTATTTTTCCAATATTTATTTGTACCACATCCTTAGCCTGTTTATAATTTATGATTTTGCTTCATAAACTTTGCCATTTCCAGTATATATAACAAGAGCAGTGGTAGGATATTTGATATTTTAAAAAGTGGCCTACATGACACATTCAGTAAACTTTATTTTGGACTACGCCAATTATATAGTTCCAAACTAAGGCCGCTACGCTCGTCAAATACGCCATGTTAGCGATGTTTCCATTGGCGCCAAAAGTTGCACATTCGCTGACGGATGTGTCAGAGCCGCCGGGCTGCTCATCAAAGGCCGCGCCCACGAAATGTGTTATTTCAGGGTAGCGGTGAGGTGGGGGGCGCGGAGTATTACCCAAACACTGGTGAAAAAACTATACCCTAAACTGAACGGCATCAGGTAATAATAATATTTATGATGATGGTGCGGTTCATGGCTAGTGAGGCTTCGAAGGTGGGATGAAGCCGGACGCAATTTTTTTTATACACAACGGGTTTCGACTTGTCCCCAGTCACACCTGATGTTAAGTGAAGATGAGACCGAAGATCGATTCGGACATTTAAAACTCCCCACCATCAACCAATTTGCTTTTTCGGAATAAAATGTCACGAAAACCACAAAAACAGAAACCTCTTTTTAAAATGGTTTCGTTGAATTTATCGTTTTGTATTTATTTTGTAGTCGTCGTCGCTAGTGACTATTTATTGTCGAGAGTGAGGCTACGTGGCGCTCTCGAGAGGTTAAATGGAGAATACCGGTACAGGAGTGCCTCACTACAAGAGGTTGTGGCGTAGACGCTACGACCCTCTACGACCCCGTAGCATTAACTGGCCGCCCGCCTCTCTACGAGCCCTCTACGGCTCTCAATGAAATGGTCTACAACCGGGGGAAGTCAGTTTTTACGCGAATGTAAAAGAAGTTTTCACCTCATTAATAATGGCCCTTTGTTTTAAGTTTATAAGCCACTCTGTTAGGGTTATTTAATTTCACATAAAGGAGCTACGAAATGAATGTGTTCCACGTTATGTGAGTATTAAACATGACAATTTAACCAACGACGAAAAGCTTGTGTTTGAAGGCCGTTGCGTATATGTGTGTCCAACCTTTGTCCGCATGTATCTCACCAAGGCTTGGCCCGATGTGAGTGAGATTTTAAGCTTTATAACACTGTTATTTGGTGCATTCAGATGATATGTTAATCTTACAAATGCGAAAGTTTGTGTGTATACATGTATGTTTGTTACCTCTTCACGGCTGGATAGATTTGGTTGAAATTTATTTGGTACAAACCTGGATAAACACATAGGCCACTTTTTATACCGGAAAATGTTTCCTGTAGGATAGGTATTGCTTTGAGCCACGATGTGACTGACGTGAATTCTACGCGAACGAATTCGCAGCTGACAACAAGTAATTAATAATTCGGGGATAGGTTCTTTAGCCAAAGGCATTAAGCCGTATCGAAGATCTAAAGCTATGTATTTTCGGGAATTTTTAAATTTTCAATTTAGACTTAACATCTCACTCATTTTCACTTAACATCAGGTGTGATTGAGGTCAAGTACCAACCCGTTATGCATAAAAAAAAAAAAAAAAAAATAGACTCAATTTATGGACGTACCAGGCCACTCAGAAAATTTTGCGAAAAAAAGTTTTCGTGAATGAGAGACTGGCCAGTTAAAATCTATTTTAAAAATATGATTATTTATAAGTACAAATAGGCACATTCCAATTTCAAATTTTCCCTCCACATTTTTTGCAAGCTAATTTAAATTATCGTGTCTCAGTGAAAAATGGATCTGCACCGGGAACATTATCGCGCTATGATTTTATACGATTTCAAGTGCCGCCTGAAACCAGAAGAATCGTACGAAAGACTTTAAATGGCATTCATGGATGAAGGCCCTTCTAAGGCAACCGTGTATCGTTGGTATAATGAATTTAGGCGCGGTCGACTAACTTTGGGGGATGAAGAAAGAAGTGGTCGCCCTTCGACGGCTGTTACGGAAGAAAACGTGTTAGCAGTGAAAAATTTAATCCAAGACAATAGGCGAGTAACATACCAAGAGATTCAGCATATTGTGCAGATTGGATCGGGAAGCCTTCATAAGATTCTGCACGTGCATCTTCGCGTGAGGAGGATAGTTTCACGCTGGGTGCCGCACAACCTCACCGATGCTCAAAAACAGGCCCGGGTGGAATGGTGCCGTGTTATGCTTAATAAATTTGAAGCAGGTACGTCTCGGCGTGTTTATGACATCATTACAGGTGACGAGTCCTGGATATATCAATACGATCCAGAAACGAAGCGCCAGTCGACAGTTTGGGTGTTTCAAAACGAAGCAACGCCCACCAAAGTGAAGCGATCTAGAAGCGGGGGGAAAATTTTGATCGCGAGCTTTTTCAATTTGACTGGCTACTTGGTGTCAATTCCTTTACAAAACCAAAGAAGCATCAACGCCGAATGGTATATTAATAAATGCTTGCCAGAAGTTTTCTCTGTTGTGAGCAACAAGCGACCAAACACAGGGCTCCGTGGGCTACTGCTAAACCATAACAACGCGCCCGCGCACACCGCGCTCAAAACGAGGGACTTCCTGGACAGCACGCCGGTCAAACTCCTAGGTCACCCTCCTTACAGCCCGGACCTAGCACCGTGTGACTTCTTTTTATTCCCAAAAATAAAAAATCAGCTCAAAGGGATACAATTTTCATCGCCGGAAGATGCGCTGTCAGCGTTCGAGTAGGCCGTAAACGAGGTGTCTGCGGCGGACTGGAAAAAGTGTTTCGAAAATTGGTTCAGACGCATGAAACTTTGTATAGATGCTAGTGGAGAGTACTTTGAAAAGATTTAATAAAAATATATTTGCCCATAGAACAATTTTTTTCTGTTTCGCAAAATTTTCTGAGTATCCCACGTATATATTAAGGACTAGCTTACCGTCCGCGGTTTCGCCTGTGTGGGATAACTTTATCGCGGAATTTGTTTTATCTGGAACTACTCACTTTATCGAGATAAAAGATATTATTCCCCAGGGTATACCAAGGGTGTGTTCTACTACATACATCTAATGGGTTTAGGACCCGATTTCGAAAGGCTTTCACATATTTACTTTTCGATTAAATGGGCCATCGGCTAAATTGCGTTTCATTCATATGTCACTTCAATTATCTGACGTCGCACAAAATGGCTTTCGCTTATACGTGACGACCGATTAGTGTAGTGGGTAGTGACCCTATCCGCGAAACCAACGGGTAAATGTTTGTATGATGAATACGAACATTTATTCCCGAGTCTTGGATGTTTATATAAACATTTATGTATATTTATCCGTTATGTAGTATCCATAGCACAAGCTTTGCTTAGTTTGGGACTAGATGATTGGTGTAAGTATCCGAAATATTTATTATTATTAAAAATGGCGAGAAAGACTGGAGAGTGTCGGACTGAAGATCAGCAGAACGAAAACCGAACATCTGTTCTGCGACTTTGGTGGTCCATCCAGTTTTTCCAATATCGCCTTAAGCGGGGAGTTGCTACCAATCTGCTCAAATTTCCGGTACCTAGGTTCATTACTTCAGAACGACGGCAATATTGACCAGGATGTGAGGAACATAATAAATGCAGGATGGATGAAATGGCGACAGGTTTCTGGGACTACATGTGACCCACGAATGCCTCTGAAACTCAAGGGCAAAATTTACAAAACCATCATAAGACCTGTCACCATGTGTGGATCTGAATGTTGGGCAATGAAAGAAACTGATGAAAGTAGAATGCATGTGGCAGAGATGAGAATGGATAAGATCAGGAATGAGTATATCAGAGGAAGTCTAAAAGTGGCACCAATAACAGAAAAGCTGAGGAGTAATAGGTTAGCATGGTTTGGGCACATTATGAGGAGGGATGAAAGGCACGTAACGAGACGAGTGTTAAGTATGAATGTGGAGGGATACAGAGGTAGAGGAAGACCAAAGAAGGTGTGGGTAGACTGTGTGAGGAATGATATGTGTGTGAAAGGGGTGAGTACGGAGATGACGGCTGATAGAGGAGAGTGGAAGAGGATGACATGTTGTGCCGACCCCACCTAGAGTGGGATAAGGGTAGGAAAATGATGATGATGATGATATGTCTTTCGAAATCGGGTCCTAATCTAATATATACGAAATTTAAACCTAATCAGTTCAACCATTCAATCCAAACTTTCGGATTTATAACATTAGTCAGATACATTATGAATCACAAAACATTTATAGTAATATGAAATTGGTTTGAGTGATTTTAATACTTTTATGATACAGAGAACTACAGAGAACGTCAGCTGGTTTTCTTTAAACGAATCTCAAAGGTCAGGCGATATTTCACACCAAAACAACTTTTGGTGCTTTACCAGGCTCAGGTCCGCTCGTGCATGGAATACTGCTGTCACGTCTGGGATGGTTCAGCCAAGTACCAACTAGCTGCACTCGATCCTGTGGAACGACGTGCCATGAGACTTATAGGTGATAGTTCGATGACTGCTAAATTGCAGAGCCTTGAACACCGTCGCAAAGTCGCCTGTCTCTCAGTTTTTTACAGGTTACATTTCGGGGAGTGTGCGTTGGAATTACATAATCTTATTCCACCGTCACCCTTCTATCTTCGGACCACTTGGCGTGGGGAGGGATTCCACCCGTATATAGTTAATATACCGATCATTCGCACTAAGAAGTTCGATTCTTCATTCATCATCCGAACAGCCAAGGCATGGAACTCCCTTCCGGCGTCAGTCTTTCCTGAATCCTACAACCTTGGGATCTTCAAGAGCAGAGTGAATAGGCATTTACTGAGATCGCGTGCTTCATCTCCGACCACATCGTCACTTTCCATCAGGTGAGATTGTGGTCAAACGCGAATCCAGTCTATCATAAAAAAAAAAAGTCGCATCATAAAATATTATCTTTATTAATGCCGAGCCGACAGTACACAGAACTCCTCTCGTCCCGTCTCGACCTGCACACTAACTGGAACACTTGTTATTATAAATATTTACAGAGACAGAACTTACTCTTTAAGCAGTTGCACAGTTTAATTAGTACTTGTATATAGATTTTATGTAAATACAAGTTCCGCGTCCCGTCGTCGTCTGCTCAAATAAATGAATTAGTTGGCGTACTCGACCGGGGGTGGGTACAGTTTTTAAACTAGTTTTTTTTTTTTTTGAAGAACAGTTTGTAAGTTGCGTAAATACTCTTTAGAGCTCATAGAGCTACTAGTACTCATAAACTCACTAGAATAAAACAAACTCACTAAATAAATCCTAAAAAATCCTGCAAATCACGATAAGACGATCACGTTATACACACGGGGGGTGAAAACGAATGACATTAATTGTCTATTAAACTACACTGTCTTCTAAAAACAGTATCGTTTTTTACACAACTTTTTACCGTCATCATAGAATTAAGAGTTTCAACTTATGGACGGAAATTTAAACAAATTTATTTATAATTAATATATTTCGACGACCGACTGGTTTATTGGATATGACCCTGACAGCTACACCAACAGTTGCTGGTTCGAATCCCGTAAATTTAAAAAGGGGTAAATTAGGCAATGGCCATTTGGGGGCACTGAAAACCAGCGCTGTGATTCATCGCAGCATGAGCTGAGTGCTAACCCATTTGTGCACGCCGCAACACGTGACAGCATTGTCGGGATCTTCTTCATAATTGTATTTCTATTTTAGCTATAATTTACTACTTCTTTGTTTTTGTATCGTGTTGTGACGTTCATAAGAAACTATTCTTTCTTTCTTAAATGTTAAATGTGATGAATACGAACATTTATTCCTGAGGCATGCGTGTTTTATAAATATGTATCCTTCCCTTTTTATTCTACGATTTAATTAAATGAAAGTTTTCCATTATATTTATTCCTGTCACATCAATAGCCGCCGGTTTAAGATTAGATATTGCTCACAATTTGGAGCCCGTGACACCTGATCCGGCCCATTACAAGCCAACACCCGATCCTAGACAGATTCAAATAGCTGACTGCCAACTATTGGAAACTGACATACGACATTACGCCTAGAGTCAATAATGCATCGCAAATAGAGGACGTGTTCTGGGAGCACGGGTGTCGAGCATACATAACGTGTATTGCAGAAGCTGTACCGCTACCGAACGGCCGACGCAGTTGGAGTAAAATGCGTTATAAACTTTGAGATTTAAAGCTTATAATGCGAGGAGGTTTCTGTGGGACTTAAGAGTGCCATGAATCAATTTGCAGTGAGCGCGGGCTCACGGCGCGCTCTCTCCAACAACAAAACATATTTCCTAATAAACATGTACTCCTCGAGGCAAATGTAAAACAGAACAACATTGTGCCGGCAAATTTATACCAACGTTCGCATTTTTATAGCAATCTATCTGTCCCTTTGATCTTTTAACAGTTTTAACTCGCAGGAATAGAGATTGGAGAATTCATGTGTCAATTTATCAAACATGGATCGGGGGGCTGGAGTACGGATTTACCTGAGATATGAAGCTATCTATTATACAAAAGACCGTTCATAAACCTCATACTCATACTCCTTACTCATAGTTCTCCCTTGCATTCCACTAACAATCTTCGTCTTTACGTCCCTAAAAATTTATCCAAATCTTATGGTCAGTCATTTACGCTACAAGCTGTACGCCTTTGGAACTCTCTTCCGGAGTCAATTCGCCGCGCTCCATCAATAAACGTCTTCAAAGCGCAAGTCAAAGCGCATGTCGTTCAATAAAAAAGAAAAAAAAATCATTAAAAGTCCTCTTATCTCCTCCGTGGTTTTCAATATGATTTCTAAGTTATTTAAGTGCAGTTAAATTATCTAGTTATAGTTTGTAGGCTTAGTTGATGTATTTTAATCTTTACGTGATATAATAATTACCAACTATAAAATACACCCGTATTGCTACTATTAGCGCAAACCTCATCTACTGGTAGCGATAAGGCCGCCTTTATGTGCGATTAACGATGTACGCTGTATTCTTCATGTAGCTTTTGTTAATTGTGCAATAAACAGTATTTGATTTATTGATTAAATCATTTATTTTCACACACATTAGTCGAAAGTCGCCTCTAATGAAACCAGCCTGCTTTCATCAGGAGAGGATATCACCCACAATGTTAGATTATCATAAAGTTTATATTCGAACAGGTCTCTTTTGTAGCAGATTTACACAATAGAAATTGCAAACCAAAACAATTTATCAACACGCAGACGGCCATTCATCTATAACGCGTAGCCGGAAATTACCTTGGAGAGCTGCAGCCGCTGCAGCGCTTTATTATGTCACAGAACTATTAAGAGCACGTTGGTCGGACGAGCCACAGGGCCGCGTGAATTATGTGCAGCGCAATCCTCCGCCGCTGCGGTTGCGGCCGGTCACAGTGCGACACGATCGCCGCATATTTGCAACACACGGGGCCGGTATGTGCCGCCAATCGGCCTGCATCAGCTAGCTGAGTGTCGTGGTGTAATGTCGGAACATATTCCTTGCGATTTGCTAAATTGTCATGTTCGATACGGGGCGAGGACAGTGTGTAGGTAGAGTTACCTACTATACGGGACGAGGTTTTTTTGTGAAATATTTTTTGCAACTTTTTTTGAATTAGGCTACAAACGCAAAAAAACGTTAATTATATGGCTGCGAAGGTATACAACGCCCTCCCAAATGAATTAAAATTATTGACTGGACGACAATTTAAAATTAAGTTACATAAATGGCTTATCAACAAATGTTATTATTCAATTAAGGAATACCTACCACTATTTTAAAATACTTATATAACGGACAATATCGCTTTTCTGACATCAACACATAATTGACAATTAATTAGTTTTATATTGTGACAACATACATTATTATATTATATGTAAGTAATAATCTAATGCTATCCTAATTTATTAAATATTTGCACGCTAGATTTTCAGTAGATTTTGAATGGGACTTCTGTTAAGTGTCATCATATCTTGTACCCAAAATCAAGCAAATAAATTATTTCATTTCATTTCGTTTCAAATTCGATGGTGGTTTAGAAAAAAAAAAAACAAAATATGCCCTATTTTTTCTTTACGGTATAAAACTCATCCTGTATATTTTTATTATAACCATAGTACTATGTTCACTCTGTGACCATAGTAGAGTTGTATGAACGAACGTGAATTTAACTCGCAATAGAAAGCGCAAACTCTGCCTTTACGAGGAATATTAACAGTCCTCGGCGACTTTCGAATTTATTTCGGGTTTGAGAGTGCTCGGGCACAGTGCTCGGGTCCAGCGGGGAGCGGGGCGGGACGGAGGGGCAGCCGGGGACTCAACGAGGGTTATTTACGTGTGGAGGAGCGCCTTCACTCAATGTGCAACATCTACCGGCCTACAGTAAAGTACAATCACGTGACGATGCGACCCCGAGTGGGCGTAGAATGTGGCTCGCTAGCATTCCGCACGTCGAGAGCATTTAGCCAATAATACGAGGTTATTTACCTAATTGCTGAAGTGAGCATTCTGGGCCCATCTGATCGGTGAGTGTCCGACGCTGAGTGGCGTGGAGGGCCCTCGGCTCGCATGCGGCATATACATCAAAACAACGACCCTCGATCAAGCTCTACTCAAGGACAGGTATCTATCCACTCGTCCCGTAACTTATTTATTTTCCTTTGTATCCTGAACCATAAATTATTGTTTTATTGTTGGCGATTTAGTGGGAGTACAAGAGAGCGGGCGTGGGGGCTGGGGATCGAGTGCCACCATTAATCCAGCAAACAAATCGTCTCGCAAATTTATCGATGCTTTACATTTGTACTTGTTTGTCAGGCGGCCGTTGTTTGCTTTAGCCGACTGCCCTTTTCGACAATTACTGCGGAACATTCGCAGCGAGCAGACACAATGTGCGCTGATCTCGCCTGCGACCTGCGACCTTCGAAGCGAGTCCCGCCACCCGCACCCGCGATCGAGCCCCGCCTTCCGAGGTAACTTTTCTTTAACGACTTTCCCAGTTTCGAAAAAATAAAAACTTTGTTCTGCGCACGGTTACGAGCTAATGTAGACAGGTATACGTGGAAGCGTGTAGGTTGTCGAGTCAATGTCGAGTCTGCAACGCCCAGCGCACGTCACTCGTTCCTCTCACATAATTTAGCCGAGGTGTGCTCGCGTTCCAAGAAGCACATTGGTATGTAACGGCGTCACTGCATTTCCACGAGGCGAGACGTGGTGCAACGACGGGTGGGGTGACACATGTCGACCCATCCGCACGGCGATACGGGCGCATTGTCATCCCCCGGGCAACATCACAGTACGTACACACACTCACAACGGATTCCAACACGTGCTCGTGCAAACATGTCCCTATCGGTGTAAGAGTATACAATAACTTTTATTTTATACTCCATGACAGGTTCCACATTGAACAGAGCTAAACAAATCCAATTAAATAATCATACGATTCCGTGTCTCATTATTTTTCTTGAAGACGTACAACGCAAAGGAAGTTCAATGCGTAAAGATAGATTGTGGGAGACATCATTAGATCCATCGTAGTAATCACGTCGTGAATTCTTATCCTCGTTCCAACGTATTTTAATAATATCATCTGAATAAGATGTTATTTCCTAAGCGGTAAGTTAAGGATGAAGGAAGCACTGACCTTTCCCATGCAGCTGCTGCCTGTTCTCGGTGCCCTTGAGGCTCTCGGCGGTGTGCAGCAGTTCGTCCAGCTGCGGCTTCTTCTGCTCCAGCTCTCGCAGCACACCCTGCGACAACACAGCTGGTCAGACTACGTAGTTATATTTGAGATATTGTAAAGGATATACATAGGTCTATTCAGGCATAAGCGATTCACAAAGATAAAACAAAGAATTAGTTCTCCATTATCTATCCCATTGCAACATGTATGTTGCAATGATATTGCCACCACAAAACAAACACACTAGTGTGTGTAAAGAATTTTTTTATTTCTCAAAAGAATTTCAATTACAATTCAAGAAAATTTACATAAAATATTTGTTAATAATGGAAAATTGTGGGTAAGCAAACAAATCTCATTATCAAGCACTAATAACCAGTTTATACAGAGCTCCACTAGGTAGGCTAGCCCACAGAGCGCGCGCTCACACTTCGCTGGCGTTAGCGCCAGTTATGCGTGACCGGGCGTAGAACACACAAAAATAAGACCATTTAGATACTCGGAACTACTATATATCCTCGAACTGACATGGAGCTAACTTTATATTTTTGTAATATTGCGAGGTGGTATAAACATGGGAAGGAATTTTAGTATTTAATCTGCTTAGTTTTATATTTGGTAAACAATATGCACTAAACAAAGGGTTCTCACATTTTCAATAGGACAAATTAATTATTAGTCTACCCAGTACTACCCAGCTAGCAAAGTATCCTTACAAACGAAAGTTTGTAAAAGATATATGGTCTTACAAAAGGGTTATATGTGCTCTGATTAAGAGATAAACCTATAAAAGAGCATCTTGCTAATCTATTTAAGATAAGATAAGATAAATCGTTTATTTGCGAGAATACAGTAGTATCATCTATAGATCTTATTTTTTATAAAGGCTTACCTACAAACAGACATGCAAATATTAGTCAGCGACTCTACATTAATAACAAAGTCAATTGTATTAAGCTAAAAGAGCATTAATACTTGTAACACATTCTTGGAGACGAATATAAGAAATCTTTATATAACATTAATAAGAGCCGTGGAATATTATATGGGAACATTATAATTATATCCCCATGTACCTTGGTTTGCAATACCTAAGTTAAGCAGACCACAAGTGGTAATCGCCCATAGGTTGCGCTCCGGACACTATCCAACAAGTTCAGTTGCTTATCTGATGCGAAAGGTAGACTCCCCCAATTGCAATGCATGTAATAAAATTGCAATGCATGTAATAAAATTGCAATGCATGTAATAAAATTGATGACTTGCAGCACACCTTGATGGATTGTGTCCGCTAGGCGCCTAAAAGGGATGCACTTATAAGGTCGTTAGGGCTGAATCGGATCGATGTTGGGATATACCATAACATATTGTCTGATCCAAGTTCAAGCTCAGCAAGGACACTGTTCTCTATGTTCGGTAAACATTTGTATTAGGATACGATGGGATTGGCATCGTCACTCTGCGTACAAAAATCCCTAAATTAAATAAAGATATAAAAAAAAAACATTGTAAGTATAATTACCCTTGATTCTTAATTAATACTTCTAAATGCATTTGTAAGTACAATCAGTCTTCGAAGTGATTATACTAAGTGTTTTGTTAGACTTGGGCTCTTACATTACTCTTACAGTATTTTAAAGTGTAGATAATATATACAGGGTGAATTTGAATTCGTGTAATTCCCAGTGACGCCACTCTTGGTAACAAACAACTTTTCACAAGGAACCACTCCACATTCGATCAAAAAATTTTCGATTACTTACACATGCAAATTAAATAATTCTGAAACCACCTTTATTATTAATAGTTATAGGAAATAACATTGTTTTTTTTTCTGTCTACAAATTTCCTATAACTGTGGGCTCTCTGGAAGAAATCGCTTTTAGTGATAAGACCGCTGTGTTCTATTATTATCATCAAAAATTATTGTAAATTATTTTGCGCAATAGAGAGTATCTGTTTTGTATTTTATAGTTATAAATTGTAATTTAATATGAGAATCTGACATTATTAATGAGTTAAATTGACATATTGTTAAGTATTGTTATTTAATTGTATTTGACATAATATATAATAATATGAGGTAAGATGATATTAATTCAGTTTAAATGTCACATTGTAATATTTAAAGTTATTCAGGTTAACACAATGTTGTCGTTTAGCGTGTCTGCTTATATTGCATGATTTTTTAATTCTATTTTTATATTTTAAATATTTGTACGCCGTAACAGGCAGATTTTGCTGGACTACCTATCTACAAAATAAGACCTTTATCTGTATACCCAAAATCTAACAAATAAATAATTTTCTTTCTTTCTTTCTTTCTTTCTTAGCATGGAAATCCAATAATTTTCGGCTGGTCCCTCCCCTCCTTTACGAACAATTTACCACTATAAACCATAGCCGTATTCAGCCGAAAACTGTTGGTAGGTTTCGAATAAAAAATTCACCCTGTATAAAGATAAGTACCCATGGTACGAGCTTTGCTTAGTTTGATACTATATGATAGGTGTAAGTGCCCGATTTACTTATTCGTTTTATAAATTTTTGAAATTTGTCAACATTTTGTAAGACAAATAAAATGTATATACCGGGTGAGTTTTTTACCGTAAGGAAAAAAACGCGAGCGAGGGCGCCGGAGGCCCACCTTCCAGTCTCTCTCCAGAATGGTAGCGGTATTTAAAGAGTTAGTACCCCAGTACCTACCAGCACTGCTGGAGAATTCCTCATCGCTCAGGCTGCCCTACTTATTCTGGGGTGGACATCTTCCTCAAAGGCCGGCAACGCATCTGTGACCCTTTTGGTGTTGCGGGTGCCCATGGGCATGGCTCACATAAAAAAAAAAAAAAAAAAAAAAACGCGCCGGGCCCTGTTTAATATGCTACTGGCGGCATTCGTAGTGTTTCTATCATGCGAAATTTATTTGGAACTCTTATTTTCTCCAAGATTTCTTTATTTATTTAATTTAATGATGTAATTATGTGGAATAGGCTACAAACGCGACCGACAAATGACATAATTAACGCTTTATTCGTTGATGATTTTGAAAACAATAACTTCTATTTCACTTACCTAAATTGCCCTATTTTTTTCCTTACGGTAAAAAAGCTCACCCGGTATAATTCACAAACACGATTTTTTAAACAAATGTCAGTAAAGCAGTTTTCTTATTTATTATTTGAAACACAGGCTTTTTACGACTTGTACGCTCATATTAATGAGGTGCACGAACAATTTATTGTAGTACGTAGTATGGCGCACTATTGTTGTAGGAGCTAGTCTCTTCCCTCGCAAATATAGATTGACTGACGAACTGTTTGGTGTAGTGGTTAGCAACTCTGGCCACTTTACCAAAAGGTTGCGGGTTCGAATCCCGCTGGCGGCATGTTTGTGTGATGAATACGGACATGTTTACCTGAGTTATGGATGTTTTAATTTATATATGTATGTATTTATGTAGTATATCAACCATCTGGTATCCACAACGCAAACCTATAGTTGCTTGGTGTGGAACTAGATGGCGCTGTGTGTATGTCTAAGGATTTTTTTTTTAATTTATTTATAGGTATAAACTAATCAAAAGCTGCTTGGCGGCAGACAGACAACGTGCTGGTAGCTAGCCTACCGTTATTAAAAACCCCTATCAGCAACTAAACCAAGTAAACATCTACCCATCTGAGAATTTAATCCACACAATGACCACCGCTTTGTAAACCTTCCGTTGTTTACGTTGAGCGGAGGCGGTGTGAGATCCATTTGCGTATTTCACGCGACCGAGTCCAAGATTGGATTCCTTTGACAGGTCAGGTCAAAGAGATGTATAGATATACTGAGAATGTACCAAAGTTATCACCGAGCGCGATCGATGCCGGACAGAAGGTTGGTGCACAAAGCAATTTCGTCGAGTCCAAAGTAATGTTTGCATTTCCGTAAGTGTCGCCTGCAATGTTTGCTGTGGTATAATGAAATGTGATAGCAGTTGGCTTGGGGCAAGTGGGGGGTATACTTGTATGTATCAATGGTAACTTCGTTGCACCCGAGCGACGCCGCGGCCACAATGACGCTTCCGAGTGCCGTCGGACAATATAAAACTTACACAATGCGCCGGAGACATCGCCCCCCCTCCTTACTCTCGGCCCCCACGACCAATGAATAAGGAGACGCTATTGCACAGGTAGAGTAATAAATTATTGTGGCACGGCTCCGTCAGCCGTAGGTCAGCATTTTGCATGGCCCTTCCATCTTCAATATCACAGCATCAACGTGTAATGAAACGTCTTGAGAAAAATGGGCAAGGAAGTCAGGTGTATTGCCGAGCTGACTTATGTTTCCTATTGTCACATTGCACATGCCATCTATCTAAATAATATTATAAAAGCGAACGATTGGATGTTTGTTTGTTTGTTGCCCAATCACGGCGACAAACGAATTTGGATGAAATTTGAATGAATGAATGAATGAATGAATGAATATTTATTATCACAAACATTCTGATATACATTCTGCTTATGAGTAATGACTTATGAGTTTAAAGAAGTACACTGTTCCCTAGAATATGTTTACGATAGGTAGGTACCTAGGTACTTAAAACTTAAGCAGCAGAAGTTGTGATAAAAGGTGCCAAGTTCAGCTGTGTGACATAAGCCATAGCAGCGCTGATTTTCAACTTGGTCCTTTTTACCGCCACCAAATTTAAACCATATCAGTGTCTCAGTCATTTCTTCTTCACATAACAAGTACATATTAATTCTGTGACTCAACAATTTACTGACCTTTGGCTGTTACGCATCATACTACTAATACAATTATGATATTTCTTACAAACTAGCATGTTCATACAAAACTTAAAAAAATTGGTACATGGGTGGTACGTGCCCTGGATTAAGACATAGGATATTTTTTATACAGATAAAGTGAGAAGTTCCCGCGGGATAAGCATATTTCCGCGATAAAGTTAACACGAAGTTGTATATAATTTATTTTGTGCACTCGTTCGAGACTCGGACGGTGTGGAGCGAACGAGTCATGCTCGTAGCACTTGGCTAATTAGTATATAGTCCCGTACGTTATCGCAGTAAAAAGTACGCGAACTCACTATTTGTATTCTTCATGCAAATTCAACATTAACAGTGAATAAAGAAGTTCCACATTAGCAATACCTTTTTAAAACAAGCTTTTAATACTCAGGTTAACAGGAAATAGTTCCTAATTCACTTGCAAATTTTGAATGGACATATACATCCGTATGTAAGTTAAATAAAAACTTTGTTAAAATTGATAAAAATACCGCATCGACCCGCTCTTGCTGTTTCAGTGTTCGTGTCACGATTTACGTGGCGTGAAAATTTAATTTTTGTTTTTGCAAACAGAACAGGCGATAAACAAAAGGAAATTGATCCTCCAGCCGCGCCTTAAGTTGCGCAAATAATAATAATCTCCAAGGAAAATTATTATTTCCATCTGTATCCTGCGATTACCTCGGGGATGTTGTCAGGATTCCAGATTGGTTGGTCACATCTTTTCTACGTTTTATTAATATTCCCATGGTGATTTGTCGCCCACGCTAACGAGATTAACCCAACCCAATTAACGCCAAGACCAAAAGAGTCAGATATCATGTGATTGGGAAGGCCCATTAGTTCGGAATACGAGGCGACCACAGAAACTTGATGACGACGTAGTCTAAGGTACTGGTATCCATATAATTAGAACCAATTAACGTTACAACCTACTCTTACCACAGCCTAATTAGTAACGTGTTAGTTGACCTATTCGTGTACCTAATACTGAGATAATGCTATCAGTGAATAGTCAATTGTGACGTCATGGCCCGCCGCCCCGGCCCGCTCACCGCTCGCAGTGTGCCTGCATCAATCACGACCGGACCGGCCATCCCGCCCGCACTCATTAAATGTACACCAGACACCTGATTAATCGAATACTATTGCAAACGGAAATTTAACAGTAAAGCCTAATTATGGGCCGCAGTATAATTAATGCGTAACTCTTAAAATTTGCAATTGCACACCGAAAGTTGTGCAAATAGCAATATGGAGGGTCTTATGCCACTGGCATTGTCGACAGTGGAGTTCGATAGGCTATTGAAGAGAAGTGTGTGTGGGTATTGGGGCGTCTGAAGAATCACCAGTTTTATAAGATAAGCGCATGGCACCAGAACGTCAGGAAATTGAGGATACTATCTAAGAACATGTGGACTTCTGAGTCCAGAGGCCAGGTTTCTGCGTGTTTGTCAGCCCCCCCAAAAGGGGAGAAGTGTGTATGGAGCAAACAAAACATTTGATAGAATCAAGAAATGTGCAGGTGGACATGTTTGAGGTTCGGCTCGAAGAGCCAAGACAGTGGATAGATGTAGAGGGTTATCACGGAATATTTATAGAACTGCTAAGTGTTAGATTTCACAGAACTATACATTTTGACACTTCTCACAAAGTCAGCAACAGCATCCAAAGATATTTTTAATTTCATCATTTGGCATATGAAATCAAAATTTCATAAAGAGCTTTCAAATAAAAAATTCATGACTCAATTATCGCGGTAAGCGTTGAAGATGAGCATTGAAGCCCACGGATCAAAAATATTGACACAAGGGAGTAGTGGGGATTATCTCTCGTCCAGGGTGAAGTAGCGATGGGATTCAAATGCCTAAAATAAAACGACTAGACTAATGGGGGAGAGGTTTAACATTACGCAAATACCGACGGTTCATTTGGATCCAATACCGAAGATGTTAACGAGATATTTGCAGTTGAAAGAGGCGGAGTGTGTTGAGTGGTTTGCGGCGAAAGGACGATAGCACTTAGCGCAGTTCTGCTAAAGTTCAGCGATAACCGGGGGTGGGGGGGGGTCGGTCCGAACTAGCGCTGTCCCCCGGCTCCCCACGTTGACATAACTTAACGCCGCTCCGCCGCGTCGGGCGCCGAGCAATCTGCGATATGAAGTTATCCGATTCCCGGCACTGCTTTTCCAATCACTTGGGGTTATTTCCTAGAACTTTCGTAAGAAATTCGATTGCAAAGTACTATCCGTTTTATTAGATTAAAAGCGAGGTTCATCTGTATAGTGGTTTAAAGCGGCAATCATAGAAATGGACGGGAGATTAATCAATCTCGGCAGGTGAACTCTCTCTTAGAAAACTTTTTGGAATGTGGCAACGCTGAGAAGTTAATTGAAAACTAACGGACAGCTCTGTAAAGTTTCCTCTAGCAGCTGAACTGGTAAGGTGTCAACAAATACGACTTATTTCAGTTCCGTTCTCGAACTCCGAAGTGTATTATCAGATATTTAGCAAAGTGGAACCCGCATTGACGCTTATAGACTTCTGTACGGAAAAAGAATTGTTGAAATCGGTTCAGAAAATGTCGGCGATAGTCGTTACAAACAAAGGGTAATATTAAGTATCGTGAAAAGAGTTACCAATTACCAATCTCATGACACAAACAATCAGGTACAAGTATTACAGTCGAGGTAATATTATATACAAAACGTAGCGTTTGCCTCAGAATTCACTACAACGCTGGGTTTCAGTATAGACTCCAAATGACGCACGGACACTGCTCAACAAAATAAATACACTTACCTAAACAATTGTAATAATAACAAAGATAATAATAAAACTTTTTATTTGCCAAGAAAACAGTAAAAACTAAAATATAATCGTTTTCATTGCACTATTTCAAAACATGCAACACAAAACAGTGGCAACCCTCGAGCTTAGAACGGCACACGACATTGATAATGAACGACATAATATAGAATATGATAATCTATATGGCCATTCCTGTCCAGGACATGTGTTATTGTTTAGTTACAGAAACAAGGTGACTTTGTTTATTGTTATTTCAATTGAATCAAAGTCAGTTTTTGGTGCATTAGTCAGAAAAAGTCAGTTTTTAGCGAAAATGGTCAGAACTTTATTTTTTTTAATAAGAGACGTAGAAAATAGTGTCGATTCGGATGTACACCAAATAAACTAAAACCAATTTTAGAGTAGTACTGTCTCTTCCTCCCTAGAACAGTACGATGCGACGGCACCACTCCAAAACTGGTTTTAGTTTAGTTTAGTTTAGTTGGTGTACATCCGAATCGACACCATAGCGTGAAAGTGTAAAAAATGGTCAGCTGAAAGATTTGTTACTGGATGCTAAGGAACAAGTAGACATACATACATACATAATGTCACGCCTGTTTCCCATTGGGGTAGGCAGAGACCACAGACTTCCACTTGCTACGATCCTGACACACCTCTTCTGCTTCCTTCACTCTCATAAGGTTGTTCATACATGCTCGTCGGTTTAGGGTACTCTTGACTTGGCCTTTCTTTAAGACGTCCCCGATTTGATCATGGTACGTTCGCCGTGGTCTTCCCCTACCAACACTACCATCCACATTCGCTTTGTATATCTCTTTCGTAAGTCTTCTTTCATTCATCCTCTCCACATGTCCAAACCATCTCAGCATACCTTTTTCAATCTTTGTCACTACATCTTCATTCACACTGCTTAACTCCCTAATTACACTATTTCTGATTTTATCTTTCAGAGTCACCCCATTCATACTTCTCAATGATCTCATTTCCACTGCATTTATTCTACTTTCATTCTTCTTTTGCCATACCCAGCATTCACTCCCGTAAGTCAATGTTGGAACCAGCACCCCGCCATGAACAGCCAGACGAGCTTTTTTGGACAAACAAGTAGAAATCAGCAAAACAGAGGAAACAATTCAATAAAATTGGTAGATAAGGAGATTAATAACTTATTTCTTTAAGAAATCTTAATTCCTGCATTATTATATAACTTTTTCTATTTCATCTTAATATGTATTAGTTCATAGTAATGAAACAGTGAATGATTCTTAGACATTTTTCATTTCAAATGAAAATCGTCCTTATTCGGTTGTTTTATTTGGACAATATTACAATGATTACACATTAGTTATCTTTTCATGTGTTTGATTATGGGCATGATATTTACTAACACGACAAAGAGGGTGCTGGTTGGCCACGGGGACGGTGGAGGCCAATTATTAAAATAGTCTTTTATTTATATCCCTAATAACTACAAACAATCCTATTTAAATAATAAATAAATATCTATGCACATACACACAGCGCCATCTAGTTCCACACTAAGCAACTAGGCTTGTATTATAGATACCAGATGGTTTATAAACCACACAAATACATTTTTTTTGTAAATAAATACATATATATATATAAATGAAAAACATCCATGACTCGAGAACACATATCTGTATCTATCATACAAACATATGCCCCTAGCGGGATGCGAACCCGCGGCCTTTTGGTATATCAACAGATTTTCTAACCACTACACCAAAATGGTCAGTTGAAGTCAGTTTTTTTAACAAATCTGAGTCAGCAAAGTCAGTTCGATTGGACTGCCAACTCGCTTCGATCTCTGGACATGTCTACAATATATGTTTATTATTAACTAGTATCTATACAAACGTAGTTATCCCGCAGATAACTCACTTTATCGGGATAAAAGTATCTAATGGCCTATTACAGGGCATGTTTTATACCAAACATCCAAATCCGTTTTGTCGTGTTTGGGCAACAAATGAAATGAAGTGAAAAGAAAGATGAAAGAAAGGTTATCTAGTATCCATAGCACAAGCTTTGCTTAGTTTGGGACTAGATGATTGGTGTAAGTGTCCGAAATATTTATTTATTTATTTATTTAAAGTCATTTAATCATGTAGGCAATACAATATGCACTTATGAACGTCACTTGTTTTTTAAACTACCACTAGCTCGGAACGCGACCATTACTGAGAAGAGCTAGCGAGAAACTCAGAGGGTTTGTCTTTTTTCAATAAGTCATTTACAATATAGAAAGGTTACAACAATTTTTATATATCGTGCAGAGGAGTCGTTTAATCCCAAACAAATAAACATATATCCATTTATAAATAGTAGTTTGAAGTCAGATTGGATTGGATGCCCGGCCACCTCATATCTGATCGTAGCTGAGCGCGCCCGGTACAAGGTTTTCTGGCGGTCTGAAATAAGTCAATGTCTTTGACTGTATCTCTAAACCCTGACACAATAGCACTGTCTATTCTATTTGTTACTTCACACATATAGATATCACATCGAGGACTCTTCGTATTTTTCTTTTACCATTATAAAATTAATCCTTGCAGTCGGCAAACAGCATACGATCCCCTGACCCTGCATGAGAAAAATCGGGTGAGGGTTCTAAAACCCGGTAGGGGTACATGTTTATACCCTGAACTCTATCATTTATTAAGGAGTCATGGATGTTGATATATTGGGTCTTTACCTATGAAATTGGATTTTTTTTTCTTCGTTAATCATATGTACCTAACCTATTCCTGCGATTTTCAAAGCTATATCCAAATTTGTTTTTTATTTGGAAAATGGAATATTATTTCAAGGTTTCACGTGAAATATTTTTTAATTTCTGGCCACTACAAAATAAAAAAAATTTAATAGAGCTCTTTTCATGTGCTTCCCATAATCATTTCTTTGATTCGTTGAATCTTTTATAAAGCGGTTACTTTTAAAAATTAACGCTGCCTATACTTAACTTAATTAACACAAAGTTTAGCTAAATTTGGATTTGCCGTTCCCAAAAAAAAATCAAAAATGTTTGTATGGAGAAAACAGTCTTAATGAAATTCTTCATACAAAACGCCAATTTCATAGGTAAGGACCTAATATCTACTATGCACTAGGTAACGTGGTAATTTCCCAAAAAAATCTTTATTCTAAATTTTTCAGTAACGAGTGTCGACATATTGTACTGGATAGAGATATTTGGGAAGCAACAGGGGAGGCTTCGCTGCAGAAGGATAAAAAATGAAACTTTTAAAATAGTACAACTGTTTGCAAAGATAATGGGTATATCCAATCAATAATAAAATAAAATCAAAGTAACATGTCACCAATGCCCACACCTAATTCTACAAAGAGGAACGCTGATCTCCATAAGTCCTCCCGTCTACGATAGGACACGACCGCTGGTAGCTATTAATTCGCAAAATAGAGACACAATGCAATTTGTAACAATGCATTAAAAATTCTGAAAGTGAGGCTCGAATGAAGATTATTGTTATCAAACATAATATTTTCCTCCAATAATAGAAGTTTGCGTTTATTTTTAAATTTGATTCTTAGTTCATTTTGCTATAAGTCGACTCGTTTAAAATGTTTTTCCCAGTCTGTACGGTCGACTGTTGACTTAAGCAGGGATCGAACTCAAGCCTCGCGGTTGCAATTTAATTCCTCCCCTCTTATCTGCACCTCCTTCGGGCTCCACGTGCATTAGCTGTACGTGAGTTAGTTGAGTACGTGACAAGATCAACCAAACAAATTATAGTTTATATCTCTTGCTACCAAAGATTTATTTTAGATATCTTGTTATATCAGTGACTTGTGTTATTAATCAGTACTGATATTGAAAATACATACATACATAATGTCACGCCTGTTTCCCGTAGCGGTAGGCAGATACCACAGACTTCCACTTGCTACGATCCTGACACACACTGTCATAAGTTTGTTCATACATGCTCGTCGGTTTAGGGTACTCTTGACTTGGCCTTTCTTTAAGACGTCCCCGATTTGATCATGGTACGTTCGTCACATTCGCTTCGTATATCTCTTTCGCAAGTCTTCTTTCATTCATCCTCTCCACATGTCCAAACCATCTCAGCATACCTTTTTCAATCTTTGTCACTACGTCTTCATTCACGGTGCTTAACTCCCTAATTACACTATTCCTGATTCTTTTGTTGTTATGGCCTGACAAAAAAATCTAAGTACTTTAAATGTATGAAAAAAGTTTTTTTTGATTTCTGACTTTTCTAGTACTGAAACCTCAGTTGGTCCCATAGAACTTTTTGATCAGCATACGGAACAGGATCGATTAGTATCACAATTTTTTTTTGTGAAAAATGGTAATTTTCTTGCTAACCGTACATTTTTTTTGAAAATCTGTGAATGGGAATGAAATTTTTTTGAAAAATTATGGATAGTCTCCTAAGACCAATTTCTTGTAGCTGCAACGATTAAGGTACCTCCCTTGGCTGCCCCATTGAAACTTTCCACCCTGTATAGTAATCATGTTTATTTTTTCTCACATTAATATTATGGTATATTGTTAAAATATTTGCCCTGTGAGTCCGGTGTCTGTACTAGGAAGGATCTGTTTCACAGATCACCACAGGCTCTCTCGGACAACGTAATGTATAAGCTTGAAGCACTACTCCCAGGCTGATGCTGTAGATGTCCAGAAGTAGGCCACAATATGAGGAAAATGAAGATTAGCGGCGGAAAACTTGTAAATCGTTGTCAGTGACATACACAACTTGAAATACTTTATACTGTATATACGTTTATACGTAATATATATTTATACTGAATAAAATAGGATAGAAATAAAAATAACAGATAAGTATACGTCCAATCTTTTCAACGGCAAATTATGAACTGATTAAACAAAAGCTACACAGAAAGAGAGAAAGAAAGAACAGGCAGAGTTCAAATTTTGAATTTAAAATATTATGACTTAACCGAAAAAGAAACAAACAAGGAGAATACTGACAAAAGAGAACCAACGAGTCGCATGGCGTCTCGTTACAAGCTTATATATAAACCAAACCAAACAAAGCAGAGATTATAAAGGAAGAATAAAAATGTATGTGTGTGTGTGTGTGTGTGCTTGTGTGTGTGTGTGCTTGTGTGAGTGTGTGTGTACGTGCTTGTTTTTAATAGTATAATAAGTAAATAAATATTTCGGACACTTCCACCAACCATCTAGTCCCAAACTAAGCAAAGCTTAGCATGCCAGGATAATGGATAAACATATATGACTCGGGAATAAATGTTCGTATTGGCTTTTTGGCGGGAACTCGGCGAGTGAAGTAGCATTTTTCTTTATAGGTCTTAAAATTTGTGCATTCTAACTTTTGAAGCTTAATAATGGCAGAATATTGTGCAGCAAACGTTAGTGTTGGTGTACAGGTGAAGGGAAGTGTAAATTAAAGTGCGTAACGGAGCTTTCGGGTTCCCACAAGAAGCCGCCAAAATCTTTTGTAAAGCATTCTGCCACTTTACTGAAGAATGACTTGACCGTGACTGTGACTAGACTCTGTATACGACGAATTACTTGTTTTGATTGAGACTGACCTATAAACTGAAGAAATAAGATAAATAAAAATTTTCACTCGAAACTGGCAGTAATGTCCCTCGACAATGAGGTTGACTGGTTGCCATCCTCAAAAATAAGAAGAAGAAGTGTTCGTATTCATCACACAAAGATTTACCCCTCGCGGGATATGCCTATCCTATTCTATGCCTTGTATGGACCCATATTTATGTTTTACACAGAAATATTCTAACGCGTAGTTTACACGCACGGACCGATTGATCTACGTTGGTTCCTGTATAATTTTCTCAATTGGCTTAATTATTTAAACTGAAGTGGGACTATTTTCATTGCCACTAGAAATGGATCGATATCTTGTGTATTTATAACATAACATTTATTTTTTTACTACGACCAGTATTAATAAACCGTCCTCAAGATTCAGATGACCCTCAAGTTGACGCTTGAGAATCTGTTGCATATTAAAGCAATATCAATACAAATAGTATTGGGACTGAGACGCGAACTCAATCTCAAGATCGATTTATTAATACGGCCCTTGGTGCAGATCGAACATAAGGATCAAATAGACCAATTTGCATACAAAAGAATAAGCAACTATTAAACTTTAGGAGACAGCTAGAAATTGATTATATTACGAAATTGTTTATACGCAATCTTATACCTCTTAAGTTTGAATATAATACTCATCTTTAATATAATATAATACTTAAACTATTTAAAGACCCGACAGGATTTTGCGGACGCCATGTTAGTTTTACCATAAAAGTACCATAAGATACTCCGGGTACCAATATGAATCTAACGAAGCCATGCTCTTCGAAATGGTCAAGCTGTTTAGGCTACAGGATGCGCGAAACGAACGGACATACATACATAAATCTACTCAAAGAGCATTATTAATCAGCATAATTTAACGACCTGTTTGGTGTAATGGTTAGCAACTCTGACCACTATACCAAAAGGTTGCGGGTTCGAATCCCGCTAGGGGCATATGTTTGTGTGATGAATACGGACATATGTACCCGAGTTATGGATGTTTTCATTTATAATAAGTATTTATTTACAAAAAAAAATGTATTTATGTATTATATCAACCATCTGGTATCCACAACACAAGCATATAGTTGCTTACTGTGGAACTAGATGGCGCTGTGTGTATGTCTAAGGATATTTATTTATTATTTTATAATATACGGCCTAAGCATCGCCATTTTACACATGTATAATATTTGGGCCAGTACTGTATTCTATAAATCAGTGGCACTTATTGATGTCGTTATTTTTTAGAAGCAAATTTCGCTTTCGTATTTTACGACGATCATCCGGGTTGAGTCGGGACTCCGGTGGTCCCGTCCGGTTGGTGGTTGGCAGCGGAATGAAATGAGCAGCACTCAGCAGTAAGGAGTTGGGCACTGCAGTATTGCCATGCATCAAAATTTCATTTTCCCCTACATTCTCCCCACAATTGTTAGGTGTCGGGCCACGCGCTATGTAGGGTTCCGTACTTGCCCATCACAGTATACGAACTTAGAATAATTTTTAACGGAATGTACATTTACAGTAATAGCTTGGACAATAGCTGTAACAATTGCTACAGCATACGCTGAGATGGAGTACATTTTTGACATCACACTGCACTCGCCGCATTTCAAAATCTGTTTCTGTATTTGTGATAATTTTCTTGTTTTCATTAATATTGTTGTTGCTATAGTGTGTTGTTAAATAAATATATGTCTATGTCTAGGACATACTGACTGATAGATAAATGCAACCTTTTTATTATTTCCATAGATTTAAATTGACATTCAACAAATGATACCCTCATCTTCACTTAACATCAGGTCAAGTACGAACCCGTCGTGCATAAAAAAAAAACTTATGATGAAATAAATGCTTCAAGTTTGAGATATATGTTTTTCGACTATAACTCTTTGACTTGTAAAGCCCACTTAGATGTGAGTCTTCCCTTTAACTTCGGTAATACATACTACAACCGTGAACTTTTTCACGTATTCTAAACTAACCGGGACGACGACACATGAGTCTCACAAACTTTAAAGCTTAATACTTCGCAAACGGACCCCTCAATCGAAAAATTGTTCTAGATAACTATTATTTCCAACGGCCAATCCAACGATGCGAACGAACGTGCAGAGGAAATACCCTAAAATAATGTGTCAAGATTTTAATTTGGATAAAACTTGGTACATAGGTAGAACATGCTCGGAAATATAACCAGGTTAAGTATGTTTCTTCCGATAAAGTGGTAGCACCCGCGGGATAAACAAATGAATCACATTTATTTGTTGCTCAATCACACCGAAACGTATGGATGACATTTTGTGCGCAGGTAGAATATGCCCTGGAATAGGGCACAGGATCCTTTTCACTCTGATGAAATGAGATCCCGCGGATACACTAATCTAACTAATATTATAAATTAATGGTATTTACTCGTAGGTAGAACATGAACATAAAACATAGGATGGACGAACAGATTTGGATGAAATTGGATATGAAGGTAAAGTATGCCCCGGAATAGGACATAGGATACTTTTATCCACGGTAAAATAATATATATAAATGAATTCGAATCTAAATCTTTGTTTGTATACACTTTATTATAATAAGAATAAAAAACTTATTCCATCGAGGGATTTCTTCCAGTTAATCTAAGAGAAGCCGAAAGAACATATTAAAATGTGTGTAAGGCACAGTTAGTTGTCCGTTTGTCCCTCAAGGCCCCTTTTCTTCTGAACGGTGTAATTTTTATATCAAGCAGAAGTTCTGTAAAAAATTTCACTTTCTACACCCCATCCTATGAAAGAAGATAAGCCTTTATTTACATATATGTTCTTACACAAGTACAGAAACATCTAATATTATATGGCACTATACATAAATCGTTATGGATATGGGTCTTTCATACTTGACGACCGATTGGTGTAGTGGATAGTGACCCTGTCAGCGAAACCAACGGTTGCGGGTTCGAATCCCGCGACGGGTAAATGTTTGTGTGATGAATATGAACATTTATTCCTGAGTCATGGATGTTTATATAAATATTTATGTATGTTTATCCGTTATCTAGTATCCATAGTACAAGCTTTGCTTAATTTGGGACTAGATGATTGGTGTAAGTGTCCGAAATATTTATATTTATTCATTTATATCATTTATTTATTATACTCGTACATATATTTCCCTTACTAGCCGACTGGTGATCAAAAACTTTGCGGTATCTATTTAAAAGCAATGGACAAGTTCTTTTTATTATTTTATTTTTATGCACAATGGGTTAGCACTTGGCCTCAATCACACCTGATGTTTGCTGAAGATGACGCCCAAGGTGGAAGCGTACTGACCCGGAAACCTCATCTTATTTGGGGTACTGGCTATATTATCTGTGACAACAGGAACCCAACAATGCTATTAACATTGCTGTTTGGCGGCAGACTTAGATAAAATAGTGGTAGATAGCCAGATGGACATTTAAAAAATGCGCTACCACAAACCAAAACGAGTACTAAACATGTACCCCGCTGGGGATCGAACCCGCGACCTCCGATTCATAAATTCTATGTAGTTTACATAAGCTACACAGAAGCAGTTATAATCTTTATTTCATAACATACAAATGATAAGTTAAGAAATGTGACGTTTTCAGGTGATCGCTTTATCCGACGAAATAAATCTTTATTAATAATTATACTTGTTTAAAAAGAGCAAATCTTGTGAACGGGCGGCCATTGTGTCCCGTATGTTGATTTCAGGTGTTATTTTTATAGCTTACAAAATAAAATTTATTTGAACTTTTGAATTGAATTATTTCAATGTAAATGCACTGAAATCAAGCGGTTATTTAAATCACATCATTTTGTCGCCCATATCATAATTATCACATCAGTAAAACATCATTTTTAGTAATAATGTATCCACAGTGTATAATCAGGCGTAGGACATAATTAGGGAATGCTGTTGTCTAAATCTAAAATCCCTCAAATTTGTAGGAAATGTTTGTATTGTGGTAACCCAGGAGCGGAGTAACCTGCCCCCACCCCGCACCCTTATTGATCCCTGGCGAGGCTTGGCCTCAGCGCTAATGCAGAGTGAACTGTAATACGAGGCCAGAGGGTGCACGGCGCGGTGCCGAGGGCTCTGCCTACAGCGGTCCGCTCCGCTCTTTAACAGGTGGCAAACTCTTGCAATTTTTATAACGCCCATGGTCCGGGAAACGGTTTTGTCTTAATAATTTTGCGTCGGGCTAAATATTTATACTTATAAAAGGTCGTTTCGCTAATCCCGTTGATGCGGAAGTGGATACATTTTGTTGCTACTGAATTGTCCTTAAGTTAAATTTCCTTTAAATAATTTTGAATATGGATCCGTCCACTAATGCCTCACCGAATTATGCTTTCCTATTTTCAGTTGGCGAACTATTAAACTAACTAAATATTTGGTATGAAAATAAAGTTATACTTTCATTTCGAGTCCGGTGTTTAGTAGAAATAGTTTCATATAAACTAGTTCCAACTCGAATTAACTGACTGTTTTTAACGGTAGGGTTTCGTTAATACGGTTTTGTAGTTAAATAACTTGTAAAGTTATTTAACTATATTTATTTGTAGGTAATGTTTTACCGCTTTGTGCTCGATCCACAGTGAGTAACATAAAATAGACTGTAATTAATTATTAAGTAATTGTTGATTTGATATTATAATAACATAACAGAATGGTTACTGAATTAATATTGGGTCTTTAAACCTATGAAATTGGAGTTCTTTTTCTTCATGTACCAATTCCTGCGATTTTCAAAGCTATATCCAAATTTGTTTTTTATTTGGAAAATGGAATATTACTTCAAGGTTTCACATTATATGTTTATTAATTTCTGGGCTAATTCACATAATAAAAAAAATTTGAACAGAGCTCTTTTCATGTGCTTCCCACAATCATTTCTTAGATTCGCTGAAATTTTTATAAAGCGGTTACTTTAAAAAATTAACGCTGCCTATACTTAACTTAATGTTATCCGATAATACACACAAAGTTTAGCTAAATTTGGATTTGCTGTTCTCAAAAAAAAAAATCAAAAATGTTTGCATGGAGAAAACAGTCTTAATGAAATTCTTCGTACAAAACGCCAATTTTATAGGTAAGGACCTAATATTTATGCATTATGATAATACCTCATTCTCATCTATTTGTTAAATATTTACAGGCCAGTGTAACAGACGAAATATATTATATTTTTTCATTTATTTATTAGGACCACAAACAAGTTCACAATATATTGTCATATATATAAACAACTTATACTAGACAGACATTTGTAATTGTGAACCCAACATCATTGGTCACAACGTAATTATCATGTAATAATGTGAGGCCTAATACAGCACACTGACAACCAACTACAGAAACTTATATTAAGTTATATAGGTGGAGTGTATATATACAGGGTGTCCCTGGAAGTATGGATCAAATCGAACAGGGGCATGGGGAAGGTCATTCCCAAACTTTTTAACCCTATGAATGTCGGTGCCATTTTTGACGGTTCAAAGTTATGATCAATTTTTTACATTTTCATATTATCGAATAGTGCTTATACAAAAAATTTTTTAAAAGAAAACTAGCAAAGCTATCAGCTTAATTTTTTAATTAAAAATAATTAATTACATTTTTTTTTTTTTTTTTTATTTTTTTTTTTCAGCTTAAGTTTGGGAATGACCTTCCCCATGCCCCTGTTCGATTTGATCCATACTTCCAGGGATACCCTGTATAATCCATGAAATACATTTATGTATTAATACAAGGTGTTTTGAGTTGTGTCACTTGTGTATTCTTACGAGGTTTGTGAAATGTAAATTTGTTTATATTTGACGTCAAATAATATGGTTTGTGTGCAATTATTTAGTTTGATAAGATGGACTGGGTATCCGATAATATACCTAAACGGTATGTAATAGACTTTTTTAATACAGTTGCTCAAAAAGTGGCATATTGCAGGGACGTATAGCGTGCGGGAAGTGGGATTTCCCGAACTTGTGCTTTTTCTTTGCAAACTGTCAAAATAATGTCTATTAAAAAGAAAAAACCAACCATGAAGTTTTTACTAAAAAAATTCATAGAAGTTTTTTTTATGATTTATGCAAATATTTCTAAAAAAAGCTACTAATTTGTTTCATTATCGGATTTAAAAGTAATTGTAATTGAAATTTAAACATTAAATTAATATTAGTATCGGCCAAATTAAATTTATAAATATAAAAAAGTTGGCTGTATGACGTATACTGCCATAGTCTCTGCTTGTATTCTTTACGGTTGGCGCCATTTTCCAAAAATTTTATTATTTTATTAAATTGCTTAATTTTTTCGCAACTGTATTAAAAATAGTCGTTCAGTACACGTGCGGAACCGTCATTGCAACTCGTTCCGACTGTCAACCCTCACCTTCGGCTGCGCCTCGGCTCGGGTGACATTTGTCGGAACTCTTTGCAATGACAGGCTTTCCGCACTTGTATTGAAATATACTATTTACTATGATACTATATAATATAGATAACGCAGGTGCAGATTTCAGTATTATATTTTCCTAATTGAGGATAGTAGGTAAGTTAAATTGTAAGCGTAATGAAGCGTGTAATATGTGAAACATAAATTGATTTCGTGTCCGTCTTCCCTAAATAATAAATAAAGCTCTACCCTATGTTACTTAATCGATTTTGGAAAGTTAGATTGCTATGTATGGCACGGATGAGGATAGTTTAATAAACTTGTATAATAAGGTTCCAGTAGACATTCAAAATTTGCCTTTAAATAAATTTAAAGCAATCATAAATCAGAAATTATTAGCAAAATGCTATTATAAAATCACTGACTATTTGAATGATAAGCAAGCATGGACATAGCTGTCTTATTATTCATATAATTATCAAATCACAAATTGTAACCCATAATCTGTTTAAAAGAGCAACCCTAGAGTTTCTTGCTCGTTCTTCTCTGGGGAGTCAGCTTTGTGAATGAGCCGTAAATTTAAATGTAATATTAATAGTGACGTTTTCAAGGGATATTTTATCCTATGAAATAATCTATTTTGAATTGATTTGATTTGAATAACCTACACACGTACACACAAAAAATATTTTTTTTTCTAAGGTAATAAACAAACTTACGTGTCACAAGTATATTATTATTGTATACTTAATAGGGAACCCAACCTTAGTAATGTAGTTCGTACCTACTAAAATCGTAAATAAGCTATTTCACTTTTATACGAGTAGGTGACGACTGGGTGATGCGAAACTGCTTTGAACACTGGGATGGGAAAGCTCGCTTCCATCGTAGACCTTATCTCGACATTAGTCCAGATTAAGGTCAAGAGCGATCCCATTCTAATTAAAAAAAAAAAAAAAAAAAAGGACACGGTCCCATCGTGTGCATATCAATGTTTTATGGTAGGCATTATTCCACCATCGTCCGTCAAACAGACAGACGTCGACAGAAACTTGATTTATTGCATACACCACGTATCTCTATATATATATATATATATATATATATATATATATGTTACTTTAAGCAGTCTATGTAAGCTAGCGATAAGGATGAGCGGGGTCACCTGCCGTAAGGACAAATCGGCCATCGCTATGTTCAGACTAAGCAATGTTAATGCATCATTTATTGGACATTATACGCTCTTATAACCTTATACCTGAGAATATCATTAATCTAACTGACAAGCAATTTAAAGATCATGTCAAAACAACATTAGCAAAACATTATATTAGAAAATTAGTGACTACCTGAATGACAAAAATGCTTTGTATAGAAGTGCACCAAGCTTTTTTGTCATTCAGGTAGTCCTCAGGGCGAAGGGCCAGCTCCCATAAAATTGTATTAGTTGTATACTTATATAAAAAAATATATTCTGTGGGTTTCTTGCACCGCTTCTTTCACCACAGTTGATTTCCCTTTCCGAAGCGGTAGTAACTTGGACATACTGACTGACAGAATTTTGTTTCCAATAGATTTAATATGTATCTTACGTTAAAATAAATGCTTGAAGTTTGAATTATATTATTATTTCCGGCCTTTAACATACAGTATTTTTTTTGTAATTAAAGCATTTCACTTTGTTAATGGGTAATCCACGTACGTACAAAACTTAACCGGCTCGATATCGCTTACGCAGCTTCACTTTGGAGAGCAATTTAAACTACGAGTATAAGCCGCACTTCCAATCGCTGTGTGATCATCCGTGAGGAGCTTCGCGCTACATACAGACATTATGGTGACATAGGACATATTGAGTTATTTTGTGTAATTCTATTCATTATTGTCTAGTCTAGTACAAACTCATGTCTATTAAAGTAGAAGTCCTCGTCGCGCAATCGCATCCGCTACTATATATATCAGGAGCAGTAAGTCTTTGGGGGTGAACACTGTGCTTACGTACTTCGGAGGGCACGTTAAATAGTCGGTCTCGGTTGTTTTCAACAGACGTTAAGCCAAGTCTATTACCTACGAGGGGCTTAAAACACTGACTGGCAGGTAGCCAGTGGTAAGTGAGCCCCAACAGTGGGGACCTGTAAGGCTGTTGAAGACGTTACAATTCTTTAAATTATTAATCCTTCCATCACATACCTAATGTTGTTTAAAATATTATAGAAGCTTAAAGGTTGAAGTGTACGGTGCATTTTTTATGCTTCGAATACCTTCATTTCAAATAAACTTCTCTTTTGTTTTAAACGAATGCACGGTTTTGTTATGCTAAGACCATCAACCGCAGGAGAAGGTCGCCCGAACGACTCGTCACCATAAAACAAAGATTATATTTGTCATAGTACATTTTATAGCTTAATAGCGATAAGACCGCCTGGTTGTACAATTATAATTTTTTTGAAGCTATATTTAAGAAGTGTATTGTAGAATTTTGTGCAATAAAGTGTACTTGATTGATTGATTTTTCACGTAGTTCTGAGCAGATAGGGAACATCTCAGTAGAAGTAGCAGGTACATTAGGTCATTATAGTTTGTCATTGACTCGAAAAGAAGAAGTGACCTGCGCGTAAGAATTCGCGAGCACAACTACAATATGATAATATTTAATGTCGCTAATTGTTTGTAATAAAACAAGATAAAATAACTGTTTAAATGCACTCTATATTGGCAAGAAAACTAATTTAAACAAAATAATGTGGGATCGCAGTCCTCACAGTAGGAAGCCATATTCAGAGGGGGCAACCTTGGGATCTTCAAGAGCAGAGTGAATAGGCATTTACTGAGATCGCGTGCTTCATCTCCGACCACATCGTCACTTTCCATCAGGCATTTACTGAGATTGTGGTCAAACGCGAATCTAGTCAATCATAAAAAAAAAATAAAAAAAATTATTGCCAGCGTGCAAAAAGTATTAAAAAGTAACACACACAGCCACAAATTAAGCTGTATGTTCATAAACTGAACACTAATTAATTCACAATTTCTGGACGCTTTAAAAATTGGTTCAGTATACTCTTGAACTATTGTTTTCTTTGTTGTTACATTTCTATAACAATTATTTGCTTATGGCAACTGATAGAGCTGTAGGCTATTATATCTGGCTGACTAGATAACTATGACCTACCATTATGTAATAACATTAATGCCGGCTCGACGAGCCGGTACAGACAGTTCTAATCGTATCTATGTTGGTTTTCGGCCACAAGTACCCTAAAATAATACACTTTGGATCTACACACGCAGTAACTATTATCTAATCTGTGGTTAGAGTTAGCACCACACCTGATCTTTAGGAAGATGAGGCCGAACGAAGAAGCACTCTCACCCGGAATCTTAACTCATTTGTGAGATTGAATATCTCGTTTCAAACAATCGTAACCAGGGTTGTCACTTTTTTCTAAATTATATCTCAAGACTACTGCACTATATTTCATAATTATTAGACGACCGATTGGTGTAGTGGATAGTGACCCTATCAGCGAAACCAACGGTTGCGGGTTCGAATCCGTTATCTAGTATCCATAGCACAAGCTTTGCTTAGTTTGGGATTAGATGATTGGTGTAAGTGTCCGAAATATTTATTTATTATTTATAACGTATTAGCTTTTCGCTTATGTGGAATAACTTATCTCGGATATGTTTAATTTGTTTATCCCGCGGGAACTACTCACTTTGTCTGGACAAAAATGCAGCGTAAAAATTTTTATGCAGCGTATGGTTCTACCTCTATACCATATTTCATTCAAATCCGTTCACCCGTTTCGCCGTGATTGAGCTACAAACAGACATCCAAAGTTTCGCATTAGATAACAAGCAAACAGAGTGTTTATTTATGAATCTGTAAAGCTAGTACAATCATAAAATAATTAAAAACTCCGCAACTTGTGACTGGCACATTTGTGATTCTGTAATGCAGAATCAGGCGGCATACGCGCCAGCGCTGGTCCCTGCGGGATATTTCTATTTACGGCAGAAATACGTCCTGGAAAATATGGACGGTCGGCGGCAAACCTAGTCGGAACATATTGAAAACTCGGCTCTACATGCAAAATGTCGTATTCATTTATAAATAACAGCAATGAATTCCGCAATGTTAGTACGATTGGTTTCCCTCGAGAAACAATGAGAACTAACAAAGAGCCATTTGAAATTTTCAACACAGTTTTAGTTTCGTTAAACGTTTTTATCGACTGAGTTTACGCTGGACGCTCCCCCTCAAGGTCAAGTACTTATGACCCAATTGCGTCTGTGAATCTTTAATTGATTGACATACATTGACTGTTTACTTGTGGGAATCGGAACGAGTAACAATTGACGACCGGTTGGTGTAGTGGATAGTGACCCTGTCAGCGAAACCAACGGTTGCGGGTTCGAATCCCGCGAGGGGTAAATGTTTGTATGATGAATACGAACATGTTTACATAAATATTTATGTATGTTTATCCGTTATCTAGTATCTATAGCTTTGCTTGTTTGGGACTAGATTATTGGTGCAAGTGCACCAAATGTTTATTTATTTATTGATAAATATTGATGTTAAGGTGACACGTCTCACGCTGATGTAAGATGATACTCGTAGTAGCATGGTATGGCCAGATATTCCTAAAGGTTATTATAATTACAGGTATGGATGTCGTCGGCTTCTCGATCACGGAAACATCAAAGACAATCCGCACTGAGACCCCGTGGTGGACTATGGCCTCGCAGCCCTTCCATGTGACGGCCAGCGGTAAGTACTTTTATTATATTATTATTATAAATGACATACACAAGTACATACGCTGATATATAGTTGAGTATAGCAGAAGAAACATGAAAGCAGAATTAACGCAGTAGAAATGCGTCCACTGCGTAGTATGTGTGGAGAGACTTTGAATGATAGAATAAAGAAGAACAACAAAGAGCAATGGATGTTGATATAATTATTTTTGGAAGTTTATCCGTTATCTAGTACACATAGTACAAGCTTGGTTTAGTTTGGGACTAGATTATTGGTTTAATTATACAATTTTACATATTACTCGTATAAATAGTCTTTTCAGGGGTTTTCTAAACAAATTATTATGATATAATTTTAAACGTTTGATACTAGGTTAATGTTTTTTGATAACTTCTTACGTAACGTGGCGTCGCTTAACGATTACAGCCCCTTCACAGGCCTGCCGTCCTGGTTTACCCGGATTTGCCCTAGTTTGGAACGCGTCCGGGTGAACCCCAGAGGGCTTCAACAGGCTGCGGGGATTGTTCCGAAATAATTCAGTGAAAATGAATAAGAAATAGTCTCATTTGTCCCATTGGGACTATTTAGTAGAAGCTGTGGGAATACAGGAACAATATTCAGATGGTAATCATCCCTTGACATAACCGGCTCGATCGCATGCTAGGCTATAATGAAATACTATCGTGTAATATAAAACCTGTTTTTAAAAGAGCGACCTCTCGAGTTTCTTGCTTGTTCTTCTAAGAGGAAAATTGCCTTTTGAACAAGCAGTAGCTAAAAAATTGTAAAAGATCACTGGTTTAGGTGTATCCATAGTACAAGCTTTGCTTAGTTTGGGACTAGATGATTGGTGTAAGTGTCCGAAATATATATTTTATTTATTATTTATTTATCATGTGTACCTAAAAGTATGAAGAAGAATTTTTTACGGAATTATAAAGAGTCACATTTCACTCAAGATTACCTATTTACTCACATATGGAAGCTCTTATGTAGGTATGTAAGAGTAATATTATTATATAAGATCCTAATTTATTCGTCACTAACTTTCCTAAATATATATAAATACACTAAGTTTATTATATAGTATATTTGCAATCTAAATTAATCGCTTCCGTGGCTCAATGTAAACAACATTGGGTTTACGATTCGGAGGTCGCGGGTTCGATCCCCAGCGGGGTATATGTTTAGTACTCGTTTTGGTTTGTGGTAGCGCATTTTTTAAATGTCCGTCTGGCGATCTACCACTATTTTATCTAAGTCTAAACCGAGCACTTAACGGTTTGGTTGGTGATAGAGCATTTTAAATGTCCGCCCGGCTAGCTACCACCATCTTATCTAAATTTGCCGCCAAGCAGTAATGTTAATAGCATTGTTGTGTTCCAGTTGTCAGAGATAAGATAGCCAGTCCCCCAAATGCGTTGGGGTTTCCGGGTCAGTACGCTTCCACCTTCGACCTCATCTTCATTAACTTTACTTAATACTTACTTAACTTAAAAAAAAGAATCTTTCGGCGACAGCGTGTTTGGATTTTGCTTGACGTTACTTTAACATAACAGAAACAAAATAAAAAACCTAACACTAGTCTGTAACATCCAGACAGACAAACCAACATCTCCGAAACGGCTTAATCGATATCCATGATATTTAAGAGGCTCGTTTGGGTACTCCGCGTAAGAACCTTCGCAAACACCAACTTTCGATAATAAAAAACGGTTTAGCAATAGGCTTCTAACTTACGGGTGTAACATCATTCTCTTTTCATCGGCGATTAATTAAAAAATTCATACTATCTACACTCTTTTTACTGATCATACGGAATTTTCGTTCATTCATTTTATTTGTTTAAATCGAAGCAAACAGTTGTACATGTTGTTACCGATTGCATTGAGTAACGCACATTCAGGATTGCTCGCAGTAATTGTCAGACTCGTGTATATTAAAATTTCTCCATTTGTTTTGTAAAGGATTTATCCATTAGCCTGGTCCACGACTCTGGAGATGTGAGAGCTGGTGCCTACTTTGCTCAGCAACTGAGCTTATGCATTCAGCGGGGCAATAGCACTAGGGTACTATAGGTACTATGCCTCACGGAAGCGAGTTGGATGGCGTATTTTTAAAAATATATATTATAGAAAAAATATGCCGTCCGTGTTATGGAGTTTTATCAATCAATTTGTTGTTTTTTTGTCATATTAAAGTATAATTTATCCTGTTATAGATATAGATAGAAACATTTATTCACTGCACAGTACATACAACCAAAATAGTAGAACACAAACAATAAATCCTATGTAATCAACAAATAAAATAAATAAATAAATGAAAGCTTAATATACTGACGCACAACATACAAGATTTTCCCAGCGACGGGCTGTACCCACTGTGCACTGAAAGGGCTCTGACTCAGCATATGCTGCAGCAAAGATAGTGGTCCATACCACAGCGCTGGTTATTCTGCCAGTACCACTTACTGAAAAACGCACGCAACGTTTCGGTAGCCAAACCAATACAATTATTATACCAATATAATTAATATAGGCTGTTAGTAGTAAGATAAGGAACTCCTTTCCAGCGACAGTCTCTCCTAAATTAAGTTAAGTTTCTACGTCTAAATCCCTACAAACAAAATGAAATAAGTTTTATGTTGTAAGTTATAAAAATTACGTGTGAAATCGTTACGTGACATACAATTACCGCTCATTCACAAGGCCGACTCCCCACAGTAGAACGAGCAAGAAACTCGGGGGTTGCCGTTTTTAAATAAGAATTGTTGCAATTCGATTAGCTAAAATAAAATATTACACTGAATATCGTCGACCGGTTCATGTCCATGTATTATATAAATTTTGATAATAGCACATTTGCTCATCGTTTCCGTTTAATAGTGATTTCAATTTCTTCTTTCTGCGTAGGTGAATGCACGCAGTATAGTTAAGATGCTCCTAAAATAATCTCGTAAGTGTACGCCAAGCGACATGCATCTGTTCTACGGGGGGAGAAATTCTGATATTCAAAATATTACATTCAAAGAGAGAGTGCATTATTAAAACGCATATTCTTTATACTGAATATCTCAAGACGAAAGTGGAAGGTATATGTGTGTGCGTAGATACGCTTTTCCAGTGGGGTGGTCAGGCAGGGCAAGGTTGCGCGAGGGGCAAACACTGTCGTAAGTTAGTCGTAACTGCACGTAACAGTAGCACGTGGCGCTCCCTTCGCGTCGCCTAGCAACCGCGCCCCCTCCCTAACCGTAACTAATGAATGAATGGATGAAACTATGCGCATGCGTGAGGAATAGAGTTGTGCGTTATTCGATACAATAATGTCGACATGCTGCGATATCGATGAAATTGTATTCAGTTTTTATATTTTTAAACTCCAATGAAGAACGACAGGTGTGTGTTGATCTGTGCGTCAAGTTCGATCTCGGTAGTTCTTTAAATTTTCAATTGACAGTGTTTAGAAGTTCTATTTGAGCAATTTGAAGAGTTCACGAGAAGACTCCTTTTAGCCCCATTCCTCTTAGCGAGTCGATGGCAAAAACATCAAATGCTATGTTTCTTGCGTAGATGATCAGTCCTATTGATGTTATATTATTGTAGTCCCATTTAATGATTTCATACCATTCACCTCTATCAATAACTCTCTGTTATACTTACTTGACTCGACAATAATTTGTAACGTAATTAAGCTTGATAGAGCTATGCACTGTTGAGGATCAATCCCTTTTAATGTTAATTTGTAAATGACAAGATCAAACGAAAAAAAATTATATTGAAAATTTTAAGGCCTACGAGTATCTAGGATTGTTATTGCTTTTAATTGATGACCTTACGTAGTTTCAGCATCACACAAATATTAGCTCGTGACGTTCGGATGTACAAAGAATTGTACCATGGTTATCGCAAAAGGCAACTAAGGGACTTCACACCAAAAATTATCTATAAACTTGCATCTTTTAACGGCGATGGCAAAGATGCGAGTTTATATATATTTCAATTTAGTATATTTCGAAATATGAACCGTGGATGAAATTAACATTTTCCATCATTAAACTTTTAGTGCTTGAATCAAATCGTTTATGCTTGAGATATGTGAGTACATAATTGTAAATAAATAAATAAATAAATAACCTATATCCAAAATGTATCTGTATATATGTATCTCCACATACTTAATTGTATAACCAAAATCAAATTATTTTAATTACTTAATTAGGATTTCCTCCACATTTATTCTCTTAATTAAATTTTCTTGTTTTCCTATTTGTAGAATTAATTAAGAAATTATTAAATTTCATCTAAACTGATGAAATTTTATATAAAAATTAGTTTTATTAATTATACAATAATAATCACGAATAAAATTTACATATATAAAATTTCAATCTAATTTATCTGATTTATTTAGGATATAACTAGGTATCTAATGAAATTAAAGTTTAACAAACAGCGTGGGCTAGCAAACTAGATAATATAGGTATTATCATAATTTTTCCGTACTCTGAAGTCATATCAATGGCAACTGTAAACGTACTCATTTATTTTATCCTACTAGATGCTAGTATAACATTGATATAAATAAAATGTCGACACGGTCCCAGCCCTAATGTAGGCGCATGCGCGGTAAAGTGACAGCCGTGTATTGGCGGGAAATTTCAAATGTTGTTTTCCTCAGAGTTTTTGTTTGTGGGAGTTGTTAAGTGTCATGCACGCGGAGAGTTCGTGCGGGGGAGGGGGGAGCGACGTGACGTCAGAGGCCGCGCGGTGGATCGGGGTGATTGTAGTTTGGATTATATAAGGTCCTGTTATTCCAAATAATATTAAAATATTGAAACTTTAGACGAGAAGTTATTGTTATTTATATTAACAACATTGTTATTGTTTAAGCAAAAGAGGGACATTTAATTTAAATATATTTTTTTTCATGGGTAAATGTGTATTTACTATTTCGTTTTTGTAAATATGTACAAAATTCTTTGTGTACTTATGGTATACAGTATATTTATATATCATATATCTACATATATTAATAAACTGTTTATAGCGAAAATTAATTATAAAAACTCAAATATTATGAGTTTAAAGTGGATGTAACTCCATAAAAATTCGCATAAAAAATTTGATAGTCATCGCAAGTGAAATACTGTTGAGTTTGGCTTGTGAACAAAATTGATCCTCTTAGTCGTAATTTCGTTCCATGACACACAATGCTTAGCAAAAGAGGTGTGTCAGGATCGTAGCAAGTGGAACTCTGTGGTCTCTGCCTACCGCAACGGGAAACAGGCGTGACGTTATGTATGTATGTTATTGGAAATATCTAAATAAATGAAGACCTCATAAAGTCTACATAAATTTTAATGTCACTACTACATAAATGTATTCATTCAGATAATTTTAGTATACTATACATTGCTAGGAGTTTATGTAGCGGATAGTTAGTAGTTATCTACTAACAATACATCAGTTAGGTACGCACTGATCGAAGCGTACGACAGAGCTCGGGTCAAAAGACATCAGCATTTTTGGGCCAGTGTTTTGTCACCTAATAAAAGGTGCACCTAAAAAAAGCCGGTAACATTTTGGCTCACAAACTATACAAAAACTAAATTCTTTCCAAAAAAAAAAAAAAAAAAAAAAAAAAAAAAAAAAAAAAAAAAAAAAAATAGACAAGTGACAACTGACATTTTTGACTGTGAGGTTATAATTTAAGTAGGGATAACAGCAACAGCGAGCAAGCGACGGACGACTCTGAAAAGAAAAAACAATTTTTCTTTGGCCTAGCATCTTGTTTCCATGCGTGAGAATGCATGTGGTTAATGTTGCCAGTATATAATTTCAAAGTTCCCCAAACCATATTTCAAACCTCTTTTGTTCTTTTCTAAAGTCCTTTAAAAATATATGTGTTAGGTTTTTAGCACGTCTGGTACTAAGAGTTCAAGACTATATTTATTAATTGAAGTGACAACAAACTGGCCCAAAGATGTATGGATCTGTGCTGTTGTCCTTTGCCAAAAAAATATCACGTAGGTACGAGGGACCGCATAAAGGTGGGTCCTTTATCCGACTCCGGTCTGAACCATAACAGTTAATTTGTTTTTTTTTTTACCCGACTGAAAAGAGGGTTGTTGCGTATTTTACTCGTATGCGAGTGTGTGGGATTCTTTATTCCCTCGTAGCACCCAAACGGGGGGTTGGATTTTAATGAATGAAGTAACGTAAGACAAAAAAATGAACCACACAGCAGCTGCACCAATCACACAAAGTTTATCAAAAAGAAAAACAGTTGTTCTACCACTATAAAATGGGTATAATAACTTCAAGCATAATATTGGGTCTTTACCTATGAAATTGGAGTTTTTTTTTCTTCGTTAATCATAGGTATGTACCAATTCCCGCGATTTGCAAAGCTATATCCAAATTTGTTTTTTATTTGGAAAATGGAATATTATTTCAAGGTTTCACGTGAAATATTTCTTAATTTCTGAGCTAAATCACATAATAAAAAAAAAATTGAACAGAGCTCTTTTCATGTGCTTCCCATAATCATTTCTTAGATTCGATGAAACTTTTATAAAGCGGTTACTTTTAAAAATTAACGCTGCCTATACTTAACTTAATGTTATTCGATAATACACACAAAGTTTAGCTAAATTCTTCATACATAACGCCAATTTCATAGGTAAGGACCTAATACATGATCATTTTGTTGAATGTCAATTTAAATCTATTGGTAATAAAAAAGTAGGGCTACAGCATTTATCTGTCAGTCGGTATGTCCAAGCTACTACCGCTTCGGAAAGGGAAATCATCTGTGGGAAAAGAAGCAGCGTCAGCAACCCACAGGATTATTGTTGTTCTTTTTTTTTTTTAAATAAAGTATATAACTAATACAATTTTATAATTTTGGGGAGCTGGTCGAAGTACACCAAGCGTGTTTGTCATTGAGGTAGTCACTAATTTTATAATAACCCTTTTTTGCTAATGTTATTTTGACATAATCTTTAAATTTTTTCTCAGTTAGATTAATGATATTCTCAGGTAGGTATAAGGTTATAAAAGCGTATACAGTGTCCCACAAATGATGTATTAACTTTGCTTAGTCTGAACATAGGGGTAGCCAATTTGTTCTTATATCTCAAATTTAAATTATGCTTGTTACTATTTTTCGGGAACGTAGAAATATTTTTTCGAACGTACATCATATTTTCGTAAATGAAGACCCACAGGATCATTGTTGTCGTTTTTTTTAATATATAGTATATAACTAATACAAGTAAGATATAGCCTGTTTCCTTTGCATTCCTAGAAACACAACGCGGGAAAACAGACTGAACGCCGAATCTTAAATCTTACTGCGCCCATGCATCCGATTATCGTGGCCTATATCGTTTCACGCAAGACATCGGGATCAATGAATGTAGGTAGGTACAATAGAGTGGTTCGGCGGCAGTGACCGTGAAACGTGAGGCCCTCCCCCCGCCCCTCCCGCGCGCCCGCACGCAGCGGCCGGGAAATTATCTAAGAGTCGCACACAGGACCCCCCCCCCTCCCACACCACGACGACAGCAGACCCGATCACCCAAACATTATGCGAACCGATTATTAACAATCCATTTAATGTCGCCAGAGTGCCGGAATAATCAGAGTATGTATAGTCGAATAACGAAGTTAAGCACTGCGCACTGGTGACATGTAATACGAGTGTTTCCGTGCTTTAAATCCAGTTGTTGTGGTAACAGAGGAGGCTAAAAACACTAACCGTCAGGTGGCCGTTAGTATGACACAAATTCGCCAACCCGCAATGGTGGATTAAGGATTACCCTCTTCCAGGTGGTCTACATAGAGAAATATTAGTTCTACGCTTCTTAAAGACATATTTACCTTCGAAAAGACTTTGCACTCTTGTTAGAGAGGAACGTAAGTGCTGCTGTCACCGAACTTTCAGCCGCCCTCAACCTTTTATCCCCAAGAATTATTTCTGATTAAATATTTTTTTATTTATATTACCTAGGCAGCGTAATTACTAATGACTCCCGATGTACGCCAGACATAAAAGCAAGAATAGCGATGGTAGTCTTACCATTCAATGCAAAAAAGAACCTGCTCAAAGCCAGAATATCAGGCCGAGTTCGTAAAAAACTTATAAAATTGTACATTAAGAGCATTGCTTTGTATGGGTGTGAAACGTGGACTCTAACTCTTAAAGACAAAGAAAGATTGGAAAGTTTTGAGATGTGATGCTGGAGGAGAATGGAACGTATCAGCTGGACAGAGAAGAAAACGAACGAAGAGGTTTTAACGTAAACGAAAAAAAAGAAATTGTTGGGATTAATTGAGAATAGAAGAGGAAAAATGCTGGGACACCTTATACCACACGATGATTTCATTAAAACCATAATAGAATGAAGAATACCGAAGAAGCTACATGTAGCAGATAAAAGAGAAGTTGAACGTCGTGTCGTATCAGGAGGTCAAGAGGAAGGCGGAGAGCAGAGAGATATGGAAAAATCTCCACCGACAAGAGCATAGCTCTTAAATAAGGTGATGATGATGAAATATTTTTTATTAGTTCCGTTATTACAAAACACTCAATACTCAAACAAAACATAACGACTACACTCAAACAGATCTTGTATATTCCGTTATGTATTTGTAATGAGGACCGCGTACATTAGATATGTATTAGGGTAGGGTAACTTTGGACTAGTAGTAGTTAGGCTTGCAGCAATAATTAAATTAAGATATGTAATTTATGCCACGACTACTAAAGCATTATAAAACACTACATTAAACGAAAACAACCTTTCTCAAGAACGTCTCTAAATAATTAGAAATAGCATAAGAACAAAGATAATTTAAGTATTCCATCAAATGAGAACTTCAAGAAACTAACGATTTTCAAGGTTGAGTTTTACTAGGAAAATCGCACATACAGACAGATAGCAACTTCACACTTCAAGCATTTATTTGAACGTAAGATACATGATATCATTTGTTGAAACTGGAAATTTATCTGTCAGTCAGTATGTTCAAGCTACTACCGCTTCGGAAAGGGAAAGGAAGCGGCGCAATAAACCCTCAAGATCATTGTTGTCCTTTTCTTTTAATAAAAAGTATACAACTAATGCAATTTTATAATCTGGGACCAGGTCGAAGTGCACCAAGCGTGTTTGTCATTCAGATATTCTTTGTTTTATACTGTTTAGAGACATAAATGTCGTGCCTTAAACAAAGAACAGGTCGCTCTTCTTCTTTAAAGTAACTATTTTAAAAAAGAAAATCGAAGAAAGAATTTACTTGAGAAAATATCTTATCAATACTGTTCAATGTTGTGATTTTCACCCAGCCATGTTACCCTTGTATCTATAAAGTAATACATAGGGGGCGATTTAATAAACACACCGGCCAAGTGCATGTCGGGCTACGGTAGGGTTCCGTAGTCGCCCGTCACCATATGCGGACTTAAAAGTACATTTTATAAATTTTTCGACTATTAATTATTAACTTGTAAAGCCTACTTAGCTGTGATAGTTTCTTTTAGCTTCATAATTTATACTACTGTTGTGAATTTTTTCACGTATCCAAAAATAACTGTTTAGCTGGCCTTTAAAACTTAATATTTCGTGAACGGATCCCTGAATCGGAAAACCCGGAATATATTTTTCAACATACTTGCTCGTAAAATGGATGTAATTTCACCGGTTTTAGATAAATCAAGCAGCTCATAAAACACGCGTGTGTTATAAACGCAAATAGTGAAGTTTTTTCCACAACTGCACTATTTGCTATGGCAAACAACATAAGTCTCATACAGCCAAGTGATAACACCATCAGCCCGGTGAATAAAATATCGCTGATCTCCATGTGTTATGGAGATCAGTAATAAAATATGCTTCAAATTGTTTTTTTTTTTTTTAAAAAAAAAACGTCGTACTATGTACGTCCGTATATTGGTTAGATACACTCGGCTCTATTACGCCCTAGCCTTCGGCTCGGGTTGAAATTCTGCCTTGTGTGTTACAGGCACCATAATCGTAATGTACTATGAACGATCTGTCTTACGATATCCCATACTATGGGGTACAAAAGTTTTTAAAAACTTCATAAAAAAAGAAATCAACATTTTATTTCACCAATGTGTCGGCATGGTTATTATGGTAACTACCCATAGAAAATGACAGCTTTCTACTATCAAGAGCCTCTGAGGTAAGTCGCGGACAGACAGACAGACATGGTAGTTCCTTGTTGACTACGGACTAAAACACTCCTTGAAAGCTTGGACAAATCCGAGATCTAACTGGGGAACAGAACCGTTCATCGGTCAGAGCTACTTGTGCGTTCCAAACTTCAATGAACACAAATTCGAAAATAACTTCCTTGCGCAGCTTAATACAACAATTGATTATATTGTGTGAGACAATAAAGTGGTCAATCATTATTCCGTTTGCAATTCTTCGAACCAATAGTATGTTAAGAGTGATCTGCTCAACACAGTCTCGAGTCTCACAGGTCTGTTTGTTACCGACTACTAGATTAAAATTGAAAATTGCGTGCGTTTTATTTTAATATAAATACTGGCCGGTTAGACTAACTGTATCGTGAATTTGATTAATTTGTTTATCCACTTTATTGGGATAAAAGAGTTTGTTTGTTTCTTGCTCAATCAGGTCGAAACGGATGAACGGATTTGGATGAAATTTGGTATATAGCTAAAACATACCCTGGATTATATATGTTTTATCCCGATGAAGTGAGTAGTTCCCGCTGGATAAACAAATTGAATTGAACAGGTGAAGTCGCGGACGGAATGCTATAGTAGCCCTCGTTTAGTGAAACAAACAAACACCCAAACTTTCGCATTAGTTTAGACTAGGGGTATTATTGTACAACATTACTTTTCACGAGAAAATGTTTTTCGGGCCACCTTTTACTTTCATGTGTCCAAGTGTTTGAAATAACATCACGCAGAGCACGCTTTTCACTTGCCACGATCCTGACACACTTTTTGCGCCTCCTCCACCCTAATCGGTCTCTACCGCACTTTAACCTGGCTTTTTTTCCCGACGCATCCATTCGCTAGGTCCCATTTCGACAAACAAATCCGTGGAGCCAGTGCGAGTATTATACAAAATTACTATACAGAAAGGTTCAGTGTCTTCTTTATTATTATATTTATAATCAAAATTGTTATTCAGAGTGTTTTCTATTAATCACGTGTACAATGGATTGGTTTAACAAATTAGGACCTTGTGTTATGTATTGCATTCCGAAACAAGATTACAACAGTGAACTACGTGCGGTTTTTTAAACTGGACGAGTTATTTTAGCGTAAGGCAAAAAGTAGGCATAGTTAAATGAAATAGAATGTGTTGGCATAGATACTTTAATTTTTTTTTCAATATCATATTCGAATAAAGCATTAGTGTCATTTAACGGTCGCGTTTGTAGTCTATTACATCATTACATTAAATAAATAAATAAATTTCGCATCGTAGGAACCCTACAAGTTCCGTCAGATACATATCAGCCTTTAAAATGAAGCTGCCTATGCCTTTATTTGACATAAAGAATTGTATTAGCAAAATTAAGTTAATTTTTGTAAATTGTAATTGCTAAAATGTTGTCATATTGTATGCCTTTACGGCGGAACATAGCGCTCTAAGGATTTTGTAAGACCAAATGCTACCTGTGATTCACAATAAATATGCCTTACGGTAAAATAAACTCATCCGGTATACAGACTGAACGAGGACACAGGTTATTAGCTATATTTGACGAAAATCGTTTAAGGCCACATGGAAGGTATTTAACTTTTAACACAGTTGTTCGGGGGTCTAACAATCATAGTCTTTCGAAAAAAAAAGGTTTTTACAAAATTAGTAACTACCTGAATGACAAAGCGCTTGTACACCAAGTTCCCACAAATTATAAAATTGTATTAATTGTATTACTTCTGTTTAAAAAAAAAAAGAACAATGGTCCTGTGGGTTTGTTTGCCGTTTTTTCCCACAGATGATTTCTCTTTCCGAAGCGGTAGTAGCTTGGACATACCGACTGACAGATAAATGATTAAGCCCTATTTTTATTTCCAACAGATTTAAATTGACATATAACAAATGATACCGTGTATCTTACGTGCGGAAATAAATGCTGCATGTTTGAAGTTCTTACCAATCCCATGCTTCTGTTACAATATATTCCAACACCTTCACGGCTGGTCATAAGTTGATGACGCAACAGCAATTTTTTCGGTAGACGTATACCGCTGTGTGCCGCCGTGTGCTGGCTTGAGCCCCCAGCGTTACGTTACATGTCGATTATTAATTGAAAAGTGTAGCGCTCGCGTCGGCCCGAGAGATATCCGCACGTGGCATGAATACTAATTCAACCAACTCTCTTATACAGCGGCAAACGAACCCTGAAAAACGCTTGCACGAGCAGCCACTGCGATCGATGAGTAGGTAGGCTGGTTAGTTAGAACAAGCTTACCAAGGTAATATTGTTGCAACAATGATCTCTACATAGTATAAAACAACGCTGTCTGTTTGTGCGCTTAGTTGGTCTAAACTACACTATCGTGAAGGTTGTTTTTACGATTGACTGGATACGCGTTTGACTACCAACACACCTGATGGAAAGTGCCGATGTGGTCGAATATGAAGCACGCGATCTCAGTAAATGCCTTGCTCTTGAAGATCCTTAAGTTGTAGGATTCAGGAAAGCGTAACGCCGGAAGGGAGTTCCATGTCTTGACTGTTCGAATTATGGATGAAGAGTCGAACTTCTTATCTTAGTGCGAATGTTCGGTATACTAACCACTTACTAAGGGTGGAATCCCTCCCCACGCCTAGTTGTCCGAAGATGGAAATGCGGCGATGGAATAAAATTTATGTAATTCAGACGCACACTCACCAAAATGCTTTCTGTAAAAGACTGAGAGACAGGCATTGTACATTATATGCACAATACAAGTGATCGTTTGTATTTTATTTTAAAATCCACGCGAAATGCGAGTGTAGAATAAACATAACGTGACTAATGCTTAGTTGAAGAACGACTCCGCCCGTTCAAACAAAAAGATCTCTATTTACGAGGGAGTATCTAACAACGAAAGTGAGTAAGTTCCTTTGCCTCGCTCCACTGATCTTTAACTTGAAACTATAAAGTCTGTGGAGCAAGCAGTGTTACGTGAGGGCCAACTTCCTATTTTGTGAGCTCACTAAACACCAACTTTACCGAATCACGCCTCGGCTCGCAGCTCCGAGCGAAACGTTAAAAACTTGCCAAATGTGCTTCTTTTTTATTATTATTTAGGCCTTAGGTACCACTGTATCCAAGTTAATGAACGCCGTAATAATCAGTGTGTTATTTCATCAGCAAATCTAAACTGTTTGTTTATTTTTAAACGCCTCCATGGGTCAATGTAAACAAAATGGAATCGAGGATTCTATTCGGTGTATAGTACTCGATTCAGAAGCCAACTAACACCGTCTCATCTAAGTTCCGAATGTTTGAGATAAGATAGCCAAGATTGGGTGTGATTAAGGTCAAATCAAAAAGGATTACTAAGTTAGTAGGTATGTGGTATGTTGTATCCATTTTCAGATTCGCCAAAAGCCAAAAATAATTTTGTAGATATTAATACCGTGTCGCATGAAATTCTGATATTACATAATTTACTTAAGTAGGTAAGGGCCAGGCTCGATCACAAATTTCCGAAAGCGGAAGTCAAATCAGCTCCCCGCAGGCCCGTTATATTATTTGGCGCAACCTTAAGCAAATTAATTGATTTTAAAATGTAAAACAGGCGGGGCGGCGAGCGGCGCTTCGGCGGAGGCATAGCCTTTGTCTACCCTCACTTCGCCCACATGGGAGCTTCTGACGTGTTTAAGTTCCTAACCCTTAATTTAATATCTTTGTTAAGGGAATAAACTATCTTTGATACCTACTATCGCTTGCATGAAAGGCAAACACCGCATTGCGATTTTAAACTTTGTTGTTTGACATTAAAGTATAAATTAGGAGCGTCGGCTTCGTTCGACGAAAACAAATTTAGTCCTTTGTGTATATCGCGGCGGAATGATTAAAGTTTCGACGCTTAAACAATAAACAGCGCCGGGTGTGCACATTAGTACTAACCACAGTTTATACACCGATACCTCGGCGATTATCACTCCTCCGACTCAACGAGAGCGCCCGAGGCATTAGCACAATAACGAGGAGCTTTATCGCTCTGATCTGGATTTCAATATCATCTCTTCTCAGAAGGTGCTTGTATCTCGAGTACGCTGCTAAGTAAAAGCTCTGATTTTAACCCACCTTCGTAGATTCTCACCTTTCCCTAATCACTCGGCGTTCAATTTAGTTTGATACTTTATTCATCCGAGTCGGCAGCGGCGGGCGTCGAGGGACTGCCTACAACACGTGTATACTGTACGGGAGTTGATTTAAATTCGTATCAGGACCGCATCGCGCATCGGAATCGATCCTAAAAGGTTGCGATGATATAATGTGATCTCTTTTGTTTTACTACACGCCACCGCCGCAAATCCAATTGTCGCAAACGGATTCCTCAGTATTCCCACTCGACCGAAACATATTACTTCAGACATTTTTTACTCAGAAAATACGGTCACGATACGTCATTATTTTGGTTCTGTGAGCACGACCATCGCGTTTCATCGGCTCGTTACAACAAACTTTTGATTCAATCGTCTCTGACGATGAACGTCAACATAAATGCAGCTTAGCGCATGTCGCGGGTAGATTGCTCTGTGGCCGGACGGTCCCTTGTCGGGCGCCACAAATGCACTGCTTCAGATGACTTCCTTTCACACAAATTTTAATCGCTAAAGTACATTCCAAGATGCTAGAGAATCGTACAAGTAATATATAAAGAGGTGAAGTAGATACAATCACACGTCACTCGAATCGATGCTTGGCGACAGGAACAGATATGACCATGGTAGTGAAACAGCCTATCAGGATTCAGGAGCCCTCTGATTACTAACCTTCTGCTTGTCTAGCTGGTGCACGATATCGTCAACGTCGCCCACGGCGACTGCCTGCGCGCGCAGCATGTCCTCCTCCACCGACACCCAGTCGCGGATCTGCATAAATAAAGCATATCTTTAGCATGCAGCCCTGTTTTATTTCACAAAAACTGAAATTATTAGGCTTCGTAGAAAGTTGCCAACAACGTACACGTGGAACGGCAATGGTGACATCTGCAATGTAAAGTGCAGATGCCATGCCAACCCTGGGACTACGATTCATTTTAAGCATTCAGCAATTTTACCGACTTTTATCAAGAGTAAATAGAACACGCAAAACAGCAGTATATACAACTGATCAACAACATGGTGCATTCACATAACGGGTTAAACCTTCACTAAATCAATGTCAGGTCACAGAAGAATTCAGGGTCTGTCGCTATTATACCTACCGCTGCGTGTCGGTCCACGCATTCCTGGGCCCCGACAGGACAGTAAATGTATCTGAAGAGTGGGCTCAGTGTTTGCTCCACATAAGTGATTGGCGATGGAACGCCACAGCACAAAAGCGGCACAGACTGGCCCACAATCTTTTATGATAAGAACTACGATAAACCCAAAAAGGTACCTACACCCTAAACTCTTGAGCTGATCTGAACAAATGAGGTGTCGTTAGATTCGCACAAGTTTTGGGAGTGTCATATGTGACGTCATGATAAATCGAATATGGAGGACGCTAGCAGCCAGTTGATCACACTTAACAAATAATTCCGCACGTCATCGAAATAATAGGTCTCGATGAAAAAAGTTATAAAACCCGACACGTTAAAATATCTATAAAAATCAAAAACAAGCAGGCGGAGTTGGAAGTCACAGAAGCAAGCTGGTCTATTGGACCAGTCACAAAATAATCGAAGCCCTCAAAAAATATTACCTACGAGGAACAAAGACCTCCGGCCTGAGTTATTTCGCCTTGTTTTTACAACCGTAGTCAGGTTTTTATGATTATTTTTTAAAGTTTTTCCTTTACATTCCGTTGTGTATGCTTCTCCCTTCGAAATTTAATCTATGCGGGAAGCCGTAAATTGTTGTTTGAATAGTGACGTGCAGCACAAAGGTTTTCACTTTGGAATTCTATTTTCACGCATACTCGCCGAAATACGCGTTATTGCACGGGCGGTGAGTGGGCAACCTGCAGTACACTTGTCGTGCCGCAGTATATCACTGCAGCTCACACCTCTCATAAACCGAATATTCGTTAAAAAACCAATCCACCATATCGGTTTCCAATATCGAAGAATTTCATTAAACGAACCGACCATACAATATCGTGACCGCATTCTTGACCGACGGAGGTCGTAACGGTCTTGAGGTACCGTCCCAGGTGGCCCCCAAGTGGGATCGATCGGAGCCCGCGGCGCGCTGGAGGTGGAGCCCATAATAATTTCAGATTAAATAGTGATTTGGACTCCAGACCCTCGGGTAGGACACACGGCAACCGTCACTGAATCAGAAATTTACTTACTTCAAAGTATCAGAGCTCATGTTGATTCAAATCTGAATCTCGCGAAACTTTCTCAGCACCAAAGAATTCTTTCTAATTCGGTGTAAAAATAAATAAGATTACCGTCTTGATTTAGCGTGATCTACCTATACGTTGTGTTGAATGTTGACACGGGATGTGATATCTTAGTACATGTAGCTAACTTGGGATTAGTAGACATCATTTCATCTGATAACAGCTGAATAGGCGGCGACAGAAGCACCCGCGTGTTTTCAGCGAAATTTTGAAATATAGCTGTCGGGAGTCGGGTCCAGTGTCGGCTATCACTCACAATGACTCCGCTTGACCGAAAATCTAGGAGTTTTACAATTTAATTTTATGCATAAAAATTGCTACAGTATTTTGTGTGATACCGTGTGTTGGATATGTGATTTATTATTTTTAAGCATGACCCCATAATCTTTATCCGAAATGGAGATATCCCAATTAAAAGTTTAATGTTTCAGACAACGTCCACGGATTACCATTAGAGGATATTGAAAGGCACACGTGACAGGTGACCCCGTATATTGTATCATAAATTCTCTTCGAAAAATTATGACTAGTTCTTTAATAAGTGTGATCAAAGTAGGTCTTTTCTCCAAGAGACTGTTATAGAGGCTAGTAATGAATTTGAATTATGAACATAAATATTGTCCCCGAGTAGAGAACGATGCGAAAATGTTGCATGAAAAAAGTGACTGGCCGTTAAATGAGGCGCAGGCGTGCCGGCTGTGTTGAAAAAACACAAAGCAAAAACGTGGACGTACGTCCTCGTCCTGTAATCTGTTCAATATAATGTTAAACCCGATAAAACACGACGGGTGTTTGTGTTTGACGGCGTTGTGTGTATGCCCAGTTTTTGCTTGGATGTACCTCAGTAATGTTCGGTCCGATTTATTAGCCGAATTTGATGGAAAGACATTAGCTTTTAATACAGTTGATTGGTATATTATGGTTGATATTAAAAGGCGTCTTATATCTTTACCTCACAGAAGGAAATGACAATGACATACCTACATAATAATATGTTGAATTACTTCAGAATTGTACTCTTTCTAAAATCCTTCACCCTCGCTCTGGATTCAATATAGGACCCTATCCGTAAAAATATTATTTTTTCTCCCTTGTAATAATCATTTAAATATCATTGCCAGGTTTTGTTTTCTGTATAGGCAAGATTAATATATAAAAATTAAGAGCATCGTTCCTGACCATAGACACCATATATCATACAATACAAAATACTAAAATATGTATTTCGTCTAATACGTAAAAAAGCAGATGAAGAGCTAACTTTAAGTAATAGCAGTTACTTGTGATAGGAGTCCCCCGCTTTTTCTGTATTGGACACATACAAGTCTAGTTGAATATGACTTTTAAGTTTTAATTAGAGATATTTTCAATATACACTTTCTCGGAAAACAGTAGATGTTCTCTGTAGATTAAGAATTTTGCACATTCATTTTTATAATTATTTAGGACTGTCTTATTATTATCTCAGGGATGAAAGTAAACGCTAAGCTCGCGGCCAAACCCCGTCTCGGGACGAAATAAGTCTTTAACTGGAAGTAAAAACATTACGAATACAAGGAAAGTGAAAATAAAAACATGAACTCGAAAAAAACAAATGAAGATCGGATTTCCCGCCTATTTTCTTTTGATTTTTTTCTGGGGCAGGTCAGCTATTCAGCCATTATTTTTCATTTTCATAATTTTTTTTTTTATTTGACACCAAGAAAATGGATATGGGACGCTAAGAAAAGAAAGAAAGAAAGAAAGAAACTGTTTATTCGCCACTTTGACACATATACAACAATTGTTAGGCAAGTAAAATAACAGAACACTCAGATAAGTGTCGCAGCAGCGAAAGGGAAACGACTCAGCTATATGCTGACCCTATAAGAGCTCAGCGCTGGTTTACTGTCGCACCCAGGCTACTTGCGTCGATACTTTGGCACCCTCTCACATCCCCAAAACCTCTTCGAGAGCCAGAGCTGCGGCAGAGGAAGCACAGCTGCTCAAGCGCCGCAAGTACTCATCCCTATTGGGTAGCCGTGAGTTAGTGGCGCTTGCAGTAGAAACTATGGGACCGTGGTCTTCTGACACCAGGAATTTCGTCCACGGTCTCTCGACCAGATTGGTGCTGGCCTCGTGTGATTTACAGGCTGGCGCATACCTCGCTCAACGCCTCAGTCTGGCTGTTCAGAGAGGTAATGCAGCCAGTGTGTTAGGGTCCATACCGCAATCGGGAGCTCTGGATGACGTCTTTGCCTTATAGTTTTATTTTAGTTTTTATTTTTTATACCTATGTAAATAATTATAATATTTTTCATCATTGAAAAAATTGAAAATATTTTGCCCACATCTATGTTATTTTAAAGAAATAGTCAAAACTAAATTATAATAAAGTCATTTAAAAAATACACACCTACTTTCAGAGTATGAATAAATATAATAAGAAAAATAAGTTGTAGTTTCGAAAAGACATAGGTACCTATTGATTTAATTCAAAATGTATTCAACTTTTTCTTTTATTAAATGAATAACGTGTCTTCAATTTAAGAGGTATGCTCTTGTCGGTGTAGTAATGACCACATCTCTCGTCTCTCACTACGAAAAACGTGTATAGAGGGACAAATGTATACACACACACACACACATAGACAGACACATATGATTAATTTACTGATCGAATTAATTATGTAAACTGCTGAGGTTTGAAGGAGGCGAGGTACTGCATTCCGATTGGTTGTACCAAGGTTACTATTTACATCAGCCAATCATACGGTAATTATTCCGATGTGTCGACAGGTGGCCCTCGCCTGTTATTTGGAGCCTGGGCTTTGTGATCGATGACTTCCACAAACGAAGTTCGCGGAATTGTTCAAACACACAAATCATAATTTTATGATTTCTATCATGACACATTCTATAAATACGAATATTTCGGCAAATACACAAATTGCCTGGGTATTGATATAATAACTGTTTCCCGCGATTTCGTCCGCGATGAATTCTAAAACCCAATGTATCACTCTATGACACAAAAGCATGATGTGTGATGAACCAGTTAATCCAGGTTCTAATCTGTCTAGGTACTAATCAATATTCAATCAAATCTGTCCAGCCGTTAACAAACATACATACACACAACTGACGCATTTATAAAATTAAGTTGGGATTAGTTGGGATATGGTAAATGCGCCAAAACACTGGGCCACGTAAGGATTCTCAAGGTCACACAACGAGCTATGGATATGGGTGATGCTGGGTGTTTCAGTACGAGATCGAATTATTAAAAAATCCTCAGAAAATGGAAAGTGACCAACATAGCCCATTGACTACCTGTGTGTTGTAGTGGTTAGAAACTTTGCTACTATACCAAATGGTCGCGGGTTCGAATCCCGCTAGGGGCATATGGTTGTATGATGAATTGTATTTTACAAAAAAAAAATGTTTAGTTTATCCATCTGGTATCCATAACACAAGTCTAGATGCTTACTGTGGATCTAGATGGCGCTGTGTGTTTGTGCAAAGATATTTATTTATTTATTTAATTAGTAACCTGAAAAGGACAAATTCTAGAGTGGTGACCACGCACCGGTGACCAGTGACCAATTTTAGAGTGATATTTGTATCGCCCTCATACTTAAAAGTACCAGGCTAGCAGAAGCTATTAAGAAGTTGGATGGCTGCATCGCGAATCTTTATCCATTTTAAGTCGTAAGCCGGATTATTCTTCTAAGATGAATCCTCTTTACTGAGTCTAAGTAGATTTAATGCGCCTATTGTTTTCCAAAGGGGTTCTGCCAGATGATTTAGTTAGACGTTTAAATTGCGTTTTGGCGAAAATTACGCTGGAATTCTACGTAGGTACGCATTGTACGCCATTCAGTATCTACTAATATTAATAAAACTAATTATTGGACTAGATAATTGGTGAAAGTGTCTCAGAAGTGATCAGCAACTTTGCAACGTATTTATTTTGGTGAATTACGTTGTGCTTTTAAATTCTTTGTTAATAGCTTTTGTCTTTTATTAAAATTATTGCATAATCGTGTAATAAGTAATGTATGAAACTGCATTAACAGACATTAAAGCACACCTTGCAGTTGCATAAACCACGAGAGAAACGAGGCGGTAAAATTAAAAAAAAAAATCCCGTGGAGCGCTTCAAAAATCCTTTAAAGCCTGCACCGAGGTAATTGAATCAGTGTGGAACACAGGTTAGCGCCGCCATGCGCCATATTGAATTAATTTGAGTCATTTGCGCCGCGCCATCGCCGCCGACACCGGCCGACCCGAAGGGCTCCATTGAATCTCGTTACTCCGCTAAACGTTTAGTCAGTTCACCTTTTCGTTTTTTAAACGGATTTCTCACACTAGCGACCCTCTTGGGTGCGGTAGCCTACCTGTGAAATTTTATTACCCCAAATAGCGTCTATAAGAGAGCGACAAAAATGCCGGGAGAACTAAGCAAATGTAAGCGTAATAATATCTTTACGAGTACCCGAGTGGCGGTGGAGCGCCCGCTCCGGGCGGGATATTGCTCCTAATAAAATTTCATGTTTTCGAAGGAATGCCTTTCACCAAATTGCTTGGAAGAGATAAACGCGTCGAAACAACAACGGGGCGTCCGCCGCGTCAAGGGCCGGCCACTGCAGTGCCCGGAATGCAGTACCTACCTACGGTGTCACATACAAGTACGAGTGAAATGTATACATATTTGTTATGGTAACATTCGCTACGTACTTTGTGGTAACATTGAGTGTCGTAAGAGGCGACTATGGAGGCCTTTACACCAAAAACATCTACAGACTTGAGCGAATTAACGGCGATGGACTCGGCGATGTAACATTTATATCTGTATATTTCGAAAGATGAATAGTGGACGTTGTTTCAAGGACTGATGAAATGTTTGGAACCATTCTGACCACCTCATTTGGGATAAACATCGTGACGTAATACATTGCTGACGCCTCCATCATTTTTCGAACTTACCCAGTCAGCACCGTCGACCCCACCCAAATGAAAAAGTTATATTTTCCAAAAACAATGCCTTAACAGGGGAAAACACTGTAGTTCATATAGATTCCGATATTTTAAAGTATTGCAAACAGCTTTGTGCTACTCAGATAACCTACAATCATTAAAATATAGCGTTCCCTGCCCAAGGTACGGTGCAGTTACCTGCAGCACGCTGCTCTCGAAGTGCGCCAGCAGCGCGGCCGACGACTGTTGCTGTGATGAGCGGCGCCGCGCGGACAGACGCCCGCTCCAATCTGTATAACAACACACACATTCAAATATCAACCGAATAATGAGTAGTAGAAAAAAAATAATACAGGTAGTAAATTGTAATGTAACTTGTCTCCACAGGAAAACAAATCGCGAAAATCCTCGACAGGCCAGAGTGTGTAATAATTCTTCCCGACCCACGCAAAATAGGCGCTTTTAGATGTCGAGTCGCGTGAAACGAGCCCGCCTACGACTACGAGTAGCCTGAACTAAATTAAGTATAATCTAATTTTCTGCAAAGTAACTAATCGATCTGCACTTAATTGGTCAGTTAGCCGCTTGTGCGATGACTTTCGATTTGCGTAATGGTCAGTAATCGTGCGGTCGACCCGCCCCCGCCCCGCGCGCCTCCGCAATTACCCCCTAATGTCCAGCGGTATCGGGACACATCTCAGGGTAATGATCACCGCGAGGGGCACCGGTCACGACCCACGGGACGCGCGAGACGTGTTGACCGCACAGGGGTTCACTAATTAAGTTTGTCCCAATTACCAAATATTAACCGATAAATTAGAGTTGTTACTAAATTGTATTTCGTTTACATTAATTGTTGATGTTTTCAAAAAAATGATAATAAATAAATATTTCGGACACTTACATCAATCATCTAGTCCCAAACTAATCAAAGCTTGTACTATAGAACATACATGAACGGGAATAAATGTTCGTATTCATCACACAAACATTTACCCCTCGCGGGATTCGAACCGTTGCTTTCGCGGGTCACTATCCACTACACCAATCGATACTATCTTTAAATGTCTTGCTTAAATCTAGGAACACAGTAAAATTTTCGATTTATTGTCGAGAGCATTAGTTAGTTGGTGCCCAGCATCAGTAGTTGACTTGCCAGCTCTCAAACAAAACTAGTTGTCCGTTAAAGAGAGATTGTCTCTCAAGATAGTTAATAAGTGTTTTGTTTAAGCGCTTAAGTTTAAGACCTTTGACAATTTCGTGAGAGCTGCAATTGCCGGATAATTACTGATACAGTCCCGCTTTTTTAAATTCGGGTGAATGATCGACTTTTTGGACATATCAGGGAATACGCCTGATTCAAAACATACATTCAAGACTTTAATAGATTTAGGGGTTTCCAATGTTAGCGAAGAAATGTGAGTTAGATGGCGACGAATGAATATTCAATGACGAGATTAATCGGTGAGTCTTTTTGATATACCCGAATGTTCACGTAAATATTTCCATACGACTCTTCCTAGCTTATGACGATGCAATTGGTGTAAGTGAATTGAGATCCCATTCTAATTAAAAAAAAAAAAAAAAAAAAAAGAAAGTCTCCGAAATATTTACCTAACTAATATTATAAATGCGAAGGTTTGGATGTTTGTTTGTTTGTTACTCAATCAAGGTGAAACGGTAGAACGGATTTGTAATGGAATTTGGTATGTAGGTCGAATATATCCTATATTAATAAATGGATAAATGTGGATGAACAAATTTCCGCGATAAAGTATTCCACGCAGACGAAGCCGCGGGCGGAGAGCTTAGTATTTCATAAAGCAAATATGAATATAATACAAGCAGCGTTCTTGATTCGAGTTTAGCGAATATCCTCGTTCATTGCAAATAAAAATATGCCGCAATTTAACAGATGAGCCAGAACTTTCATTGGGCTTGTTGTGAGTTGTTTGTTTTGCGAGATTAAATGGACACACATTTCACGGACGCGGCCGGAAAAAGTTCGCCGAACACGATATTACAAGTTAGCTGAATGGTAACGCAAACAAATTGATTCCACTTGGAGCAGCGCACCGTATCCGGGACGGCCCGAGCGACTGGACACAGCGGAAACTGGCCCATCATCGAATATCCTTCCAATACCGAACCTCCACCCGGCGTCGCATAATTGGACATCGCTTGCTTCTATTTCGCATCAAATGAAACGAGATGTCTGGCTGGAGTTAAATTAATTCCTTGAATCGTGAAGTTAGGGAGTACATGACGCCGATTGGCGACACCTGCCGGCTGTGATACGACATCATTTGGACGTTACATTGTGGTCAGGGTTGGGACGCGGGGGCGGGGGCCGTTAGTGTCACCGCCCGTAACTTGCACGTAAATCTCCAGTGTCTCGTAGCCCGGCCGTAGTGGCGGCACGTGTGTTAGATATGTGTTATTTATAACACGTATTTTTTTTATTATACAAAAGAAGTCTTTATTCCCTTCCTCTTTGGAATTGCCTCGTTTATTTTTCATCTGTGGCGTATTCCGGGGCGCGGGCTGCACGTCGCCTCAACTACGGAACAACTTATTACCGCATCTAACTTCCAGACGCGGTTTTATCGGAACGACGACTTTATCTCGGCGGTTCTGTGAGACAACCTTATAATGTGACGTGAATTATGGAACGTCCTCATTATAACTTGGCGTCGCCCCGCCCCGGCGATACGGTATGAATTTTTACAAGTCAGCCGGAATATGTAATGCTGAAGGAAGGGGAACGAAATACGTTATAGGTAGGCGGTTAACGTCGGCGACGCGGCGGGGCGTCGTCGCCGTGCGTGTGCGGCTGACCTGAAGCCCTCGGCAATTACCCACGGATTACAGTCCATTGCACTGCAAATCTCACGACGGTTAATAAGATTACTCTCTTACAATAGTTGCAAAGCTCCTTCGTGTTTCTTCTTTGTATTTTTTTCGCAAGATATCCCAGGGGAGTTGTATTTTCCCCGTGGTCATTGGAAACCTCTCCCCGACCGCGACGCGTCACGTGGCGCGTGTTAGCGGTGATACCCTCTTAAGTTTCCCCCGCTCCTTACCACCGCTATTACATGTAACTGTTTGATAACAACCTTAATCTCACACAAGTTTCCAGTGATGACGAGAATGACGTACGAACGTACTCACCTATTTATATGAGCTATCTATCGCTCGCGTTTCCTCACGACTTGCATGCGATTTTATAGCTCGCGGTGTCTAGACATTCTCTAACATAATATTTTATTGAACGCATAGAATACTAAACAAAGCTAGTGTTCCTAAATGTACCTACCCATACGAGTACTGTATGGCGCATATGTTTTCTGTTCGATTCTCACTATCCTTTACGTTCTGACATATTATTGGTGGGCTCGTTTTCACATAATTAGGTGACGTTTTCTCATTGGTGTGTAATTAACCGGGCAATGGAGCTGACAAAGTCTGCGTTATGAGAGAAAGCTGCTAAATTAAAATGCGAAAGAAAAATGGACCAGGATAGCATAGATTGCAAGTGATACAAGCGATCCCCAAAAAGCGACGAATAAGCGAGACGACTTGGAGCAGTCGGACAACCCAGGCCAGACAAAATGTAATCAAAACCATATGTACAGTTCTCCAAACACTTGTATGTGCTATATATGGGCCGTTTTATAATTTGCCGTCGAACGGAATGGCTCAACACTATAATATGATATAGAAAAGCAAAATTTATGGAATTGTTTTCATTTACGGGTCGTCGATTATACAGTGGTCTGCCTAAGTTGAGTATTACATTACTTAACAATTATTTAATCTGTTTTCATTGACAATAATTTCTTATAATTTTTCTTAACGCAGTACAACAGATATGTCTCCTAGAAAACATTATGTCCGAGCTTTGGAAATACCGTTGACGTCTACGGTATTATCGTGTCGTGTCGTACATATTATAAAAGCTAATAGATATTTTTTTTAAACTTAACCGTTTTCTTATAAACTGAAACAACGTTTCAAAAGGAAATCGAATTTAAACATGACTAACATAAGGTAGGTACATTTTTCATAGCGATTGCAATGAGACGACTCGATACGTTGCAATGCGATACACGATCGGATTGATCTCGGCCGGACTTCCGGAGAGAGCCGGCGTCGAGTGTACACGTACGACTACATGTGGAACTCCGCCGTACCAATCACAGAGCAATGGTCGCACGAGACTGCGACAATAAAAGCCAATATATCAGACAACTTAACACAACAATATTGACAACCTTGGTGTAGTGGTTAGCAACCCTAACTGCTTTACCAAAAGGTCGCGGGTTCGAATCCTACTAAATCGTATAAGTTTGTATGATGAATATTTATGTTATCAACCATCTGGTATCGATAATACAAGCCCAGTTGCTTAGTGTGGAACTAGATGGCGCTGTATATATATATATATATATTTATTTTTAACAAGTACGTGTAATTTCTCTAGTGCTGCTTCATGTTACGGTGTACTACAGCAATGAAGATTAGGTAAATTCTTTATCAATATCAACCGGATGAATTTTTTTACCATCTTATCTAAATGTTATCTAAATCTTATCAGGCGGACATTTCAAATTCCCTACCACCAACCAAACCGAGTACTTAAACATATACCCCGCTGGGGATAGAGCCTGCGACCTCCGAATCGTAAACCCAATGTTGTTTACATTGAGCCACGGAGGCGGATTTGGATGAAATTTGGTATATAGATAGAATATACCCTGGATTAAGACATAGGATACTTTTTATCCCGATAAAGTGAGTAGTTCCCGCGGGATAAACAAATTAAACATATCCGCAATAAAGCTATTCGACACAAACAAAGCCGCGGGCGGATAGCTAGTATGGAAATAAATGAGTAAGTGTATTAGAATTTGTTATTATTCTTACGTAAAAAAATACTAGATGGCGCTAGCTGTATCTTAAAACGAGCTCTTCTAGGAGACATTTACTACAGTTCCGTCGAACATTTGGCAAATTATGTGCCGTCCAGAAATTTACGGAGGCATTTGTGAGCTAACGGCAGCTGGACAAATAGGTGAATGTCGTTGTGAAGTCTTCCAGTTGCATGTCAGACAGGGCAGAGCATGCCATTCCATAGCAGCCGTAAATTACGAATTCCACGCGAACTAAGTCGCGAGCTGAAGCTAGTCATACATAAACATGTTTTAGTTAGTGTTGCACCATAGCAACCGACTCGTTAATTAGTAAAACTCATTTAGCCACTCTCTAGGGTTGTTCCTTTTTACTTACAGGCCACTAAATTGTTCGTGAAATTCTATTACATTTCATCGAATTTGCGTAAATTGAAGTGACTGATTGTGTCCGATTGAAGTGACTGATGTGTCAGATTGAAGTGACTGATTTTATCCGATTTAAGTGACTGATTGTGTCCGATTGAAGTGACTGATTGTGTCCGATTGAAGTGACTGATTGTGTCCGATTGAAGTGACTGATTGTGTCCAATTGAAGTGACTGATTGTGTCCGATTCAAAACACTTCCAGTGAGTAATAAAACCTTCTTCATACGATGAATCCGGCATTTGTTTATTCTAAGTTATTTAGATCTCATTTTGACGGTTGCTGTTTAAACTTTGCACTCGAGAATATCTTTGTGTTTGCGTGATTTCGTTTGAATAGGTCCTAAGGGTGTGACATTTTCAATACAAAATGATAAAATCCTTATTTAAAATATTAGAAAAAAAAATTGTAGTTGAATAAAGTGATAAGTAACTCTAAAAAAACTAAAGAACAACACTCAATAGTAAGTGCATATCAGTAAAACACTGTTTTATTATTAGATTAGATCTATATAATAAATAAATATCTTTACACATACAAACAACGACATCTAGACCCTAGGCTTGTATTACAGATGGTCGGTATACTACACGAATGTATTTATTTTTGTTAATAAATACATAATATAAATGAAAACATCAATAACTCGGGTACACATGTCGGGATTCGAACCCGCGTCCTTTCAGTACCTATAGTAGTCAGGCCGTCTAATCTGCACTTAGAAACTATAAGAAGTGGTATATCTTATAAGTCCGACTGTTGGAGCACAGCCTCTCTCAGAATTATGTCAGACTAGTTATTAGGTAGCGTTTTTAAGCCGCCCGGCGACCCTGTAAGCCGCCACTTGACGACTGCGTTCAACTGAAAACAACCGTGCCGTCCGAAGCACATAAACACGCCTATTACACCAAAAGTGGTATATTACAGTGCTGTATAACAATGGAATTGCAAACTTTAAAGTCGCTACAGACGATTTCAGTTTGACAAACCACAGGACTACTTCTAGATTGGAATACTTTTGTGTCAATAATGGTGAAGCCACCCTTTGTAGGCAAGAGTTTATTCAGAATAATTAGGTAATGAAGCACGTGTTATTCGACCTACCTAGTCCTACCTACACGCAGCGAGATCCCGACAGGAGAGTACATGGCGTAAATTGCGACTCGCAGTACATTACATTTTCACAAAAACCTTAACAACCTCGCCAGGAAACTTAATCAGAAGGCTCGCTGAAACTACTTGACTGAATGGAAATTCACTGTAGTGTAATGTCGAACCAAATGTTAAAACGAAATGACTACGAAACAGGGACAGGAGACTTTCCAATAGGTTTACTTGTACATTTCGGTATAATATTGTTTAAGTATTGGGTCTTTACTTTACCTATGAAATTGGAGTTTTTTTTCTTCGTAAATCATATGTACGAATTCCTGCGATTTTCAAAGCTATATCCAAATTTCTTTTTTTAATTGGAAAATGGAATATTATTTCAAGGTTTCACCTGAAATATTTTTTAACATAAAAAAAAAATTGAACAGAGCTCTTTTCATGTGCTTCCCATAATCATTTCTTAGATTCGCTGAAACTTTTATAAAGCGGTTACTTTTAAATTTTAACGGTTCTTATACTTAACTTAATGTTATCCGATAATACACACAAAGTTTAGATAAATTTAGATTTGCCGTTCCCAAAAAAAATCAAAAATGTTTGTATGGAGAAAACAGTCTTAATGAAATTCTTCATACAAAACGCCAATTTCATAGGTAAGGACCTAATATACAATATTACATGATATCGGCGAGTCGATGGGCCGGCGGCCGGTATGTAAGTAATACTTAGAGTTGGGCCCATTTGTTCAGTTAATTTGTATATACGTACCTGCTATAATTTGTGCTAAAGGAGAGTTAATGCTTCTAACACCACTAAATCGCCCTTTGTTCCTTCAATTTCATTTATTTAAACCCAAAAATCTCTTTGTAAGAACATATCATCTACTATTGTTACAGAAGATTTGAGATTGTTGAATTCAAAGAATTTGGAGCGGTCCAATCCGAAGTTGATAAATCAAGGAATGTAATTAATTCAGGGGCCAATAAATTAACAGTCCGAGCCATTTTCATTAAACAACAGCGAGATTGGGAGCAAACAAGAGTTAAACAGTCTTGTTGAGATATAGGCGCATATTTCTAAATGCCAACAAAGCCGTTAGGGCTGTAAAGCGATTAGCGGGACCCGGGAAGGGCGGGGAGGGGAAGTATCATACTTACACGACAGGATAAAGCGAGAGCAGTGCTAGATAACCGTGACAAGTCGGAGGATGGAGGTAATGTACACAAACGACAGTGTACAGAGAGAGGAGTGCTAGATAACCATGCCAAGTCGGGGGATGGAGGTAATGTACACAAACGACAGTGTACAGAGAGAGCAGTGCTAGATAACCGTGCCAAGTCGGGGGATGGAGGTAATGTACACAAACGACAGTGTACAGAGAGAGGAGTGCTAGATAACCGTGCCAAATCGGGTGATGGAGGTAATGTACACACACAATCGTGTACGGCGTGAGCAGGACGACATAATCGAAAGAAGTCAAGGAATGGTCTCACACAATACCTAGTGTACAGCCAGAGCAGTGCTAGATAGTCGAGCGAAATCGAGGAATGAAGATAATGTACACATACGATAACATACGAGAGCAGTACATCTCGAATTGCAACACAACATAATGGCCGGTCGAATATCTCCATACCTATTACCTTACAAATATCTATTCAACAGGGAACACAATACGAACGTCCGAATTCACGAAGCAGTGTAGCAAACATGTAACCGAGTAGGTAAGTACGTGTCGTGTTGGTGGCGTGTGGTGCGAGGTGTTTATGATGATCTGTCGTGGTGCGGCGATAGGGCGGGAAGCCGGGGGGTTGACTCGCTTGCTACAACTATACGCTACGTAATAGCTTTGCTAATGCGTTAATACCATCCGTATACAATGCCTCTATTCGGCCGACTAATAGCGACGTCATGATCTGCGAATTGGCAACCGATGCGCACCAGCCCTAATGACTTTAGCGCAGTGAAATTGTTTGTCCCTATTTAGTGAAATCTGTCGGAAAGCATTACAGCTTTTTAGCTATACTGCTGCCTGGCCTCGAACGCCGAGAAATTAACATGCATAATGGGTGCGACAATTGTACAGCTACTGCAGCATAATTGCTAAGCTACCTCTAGTTTAAAGTGTTCAAAATTATGTGAGTGTAACACATAATCTGCTAATGGACGAGTATTTTCTTAGCGTCACGCCAAAAGAGCAACTCCGTTGTTGCGATTTTCATCGCTTTCTATGGGACGGTTTTTCTTTTTTGCAATTTTTTTCTCCATCATTGGTTTAATATACTGTTGTGCCCACAAAACATGATCTCTTGTCGCCATTTCGGACACCCATGGGAAGAGATGGGTGGGCTCTATTCTACTCTGTCGGGAACCACATGGCCAAGATATACGGTATACTTTTACATATTATGACAATTACAGGGGTACAAAAGGAGCCATAAGAGGTTGTGACAAGTGTACACTCATACAGGGTACAATTAAAATAGTAAGGTTTATGGAGCACTCGTTCAAATGCCATTTTTTTTTCTTGAGAAGAAAAGGCATGACTTTCTAAGGGTTGCCGTCGTTAAAAATAGGTTTTATATAGCAAAAGGGACTGTTTATTTCATTGTGAAATATCCTGGCATGCGTACGAGGTATATACATGGATGAATATCAAAATCAAAAATGTTTTATTTCGTAAGTCATAAGAATAACATTTGAAATCGTCATGACGTACAGTTATCGCTCATTCACTAGACAGTCTCGCTCACTAGAAGAAACGTATACATAGCCCTTTGAATGAACCACTCATTTTGCAGAGTTCGCTTACGTCACGTGTAATTTTAATCTTTATACTTCTTGTATTGACAACATGTTTGTCGCATTTTTTTCTAAATAATGCTATGTATTTTTATCGTTCTTAATACTTTCAAGAATCTATGTGATGAAAAGATTAGAATATTATACTCTTTAAAGTTATCTCTAAGTGACACTGCAAATCTCAATAGATATATTGCATGGATCGTTTATGCAAAGCAAAAATTATATATACGTTATCTACTCGGTGGATTTCCCCACTATAATAAATAAATATCCTTAGACATACACACAGCGCCATCTAGTTCCACACTAAGCAACTATAGGCTTGTGTTGTGGATACCAGATGGTTAATATACTACATAAATATATTCTTTTTTGTAAAAAAATACTTATTATAAATGAAAACATCCATAACTCGGGTGCACTTTCCGTATTCATCACACAAACATATCTCCCTAGCGGGACTCGAACCCGCGACCTGTTGGTATAGTGGTCAGAGATTCTAACCACTACCACAGATTACTAATAAGTTACTAAAGTATCCACTACACCAAACAGGTCGTCACTACCACACTATGGCGTACACCACCTATAAACAAAGATTGAAGGAACCCATTCAAAATCCATTGTGTTCACTACCACTGAAACGGGAGTCTGAGAGCTCACTCTTTAGAAGCTATCATTTTCTTATGAAATCGAGTATTTAAAACATGGAATGATCGGTGTACCCTTAGTGTACCCTTAGTGTACCCTTAGTGTACCCTTAGTACACTCAGTGCAGAACAAATGACTAGCATACAGCTGCGTGTGTGTGCCATAATGTAAATATTTGATTTGGTTTAGCAGTATGTAACAGTAGTAATGAAGAGCATTAACTTGCAATTGATATAGCGCCCTTACAAAGGCATTCGGTTGAGCATGAAACACTCTCAATTAAACACATTAAACATTGGGGTGCCTGAAGTAGGTACGCTAGCCCTGTTGTCGCAATATCATTCGGCGGTGTGTTTGACAGAGAAGTTACGTAGTCATTCGAGTCCGCTAAGTTGTTATAACTTGACGTATGGAATATTGTTATCATTTTACATGCAGGTGTATGTTTCAGATGAAATTCTAACGTGTAAACAGTGTACGCTCGTTGAGGAATAGTATATTATTGCAAAGGCTGGGAAATAGGCAATTGCAGGTCGAGTATGAGTTGAGTGAGTCACTGATATGAGACAGGCAATTGCCATTTCCGCCGAGGCATATATAGTGCTTTTCTCCAAAGAATGCAGGGAGATAATAAATATTTAAATAACAAATCAAGACGAGTTTTCAGCTTTGCCGCCGATTTTCTATTTATCATCTGTGCCGAAAGGCAAACGCATTTACGCATACAGCCACGTGAACGCAATTTGTACTAAGAAAAGAGATTTTGGTATGCCAAGAATGATCAAAGAGATCCAATCAAAGAGTATATAATAACCCCAGCACGCCGTTTCATACAACATTGCTGGAGCGTGTAATGTTCCAAATTCAAAAAACGCTACTGCAATATATTTATTTTTCGCTGTCCGTAAATTAGATACTTCGCGTGTTCTTTTTTCGAAAGTAATGACAACATTTCCATGCATGTTTGAGAAAAATTTATTGACGATGTCATGTGACAGCAGGATGCAAAACGTCTTTCCTTTTCATTACATATTGTGTGCAACAGGCTATATGGTGTGCCAATTGTGCGAATTTAGACGAAAATTCCGGATTATTTCCTCTAACTCTGGACATCCCAGCACATGAGATTTGTATTACCTACTGAATTATGTCAGTTGTATAATTGTTAGGTATTACCTACACTTATTGTACTTATTTCTATTATTTTATTTTTTATTTTATTTCATCATTTTATTACTTAATTGTTACATAGAATTACTTAATTCCTTTAGTTTGACTTTTAACACTATGCAATTTAGACTCGCTAACATAACGACTCATATATTACTAAAAGTACCAATTTTCTTGTAATATAATTAAAACGTTACCCACTCAATTATAACGATAACTTTTGTCAGTAACATAATGAGAATCACTAATTGGCATAAGTTTGGTATTAGTTTACTATAATATAATTTCTGCAATAATGCTGTTGATTCTATTTTTTTTTTAGTTTTATAATCTCCTCTAGGAGAAGGCAAAGGGATCTAGCCCATAACAGCCATGTCTTATTTATCTTATTTCTTCAGTTTGTTAGTCAGTCTCAGTCAAAACAAGTAATTCGTCGTATACTTGGCGTATACAGAGTCTAGTCACGGTCAAGTCATTCTTCAGTAAAGAGGCAGTATGCTTTACAAAAGATTTTGGCGGCTTCTTGTGGGAACCCGAAAGCTCCTTTACGCACTTTAATTTACACTTCCCTTCACTTGTACACTATCACTAACGTTTGCTGCACAATATTCTGCCATTATTAAGCTTAGAATGCACAAATTATAAGACTTATAAAGAAAAATGCTACTTCACTCGCCGAGTTCCCGCCAAAAAGCCTGTTGATTCTATATAAATAAGTAAATAAATAAATAAATATTTAATATTTTTTTTATATAAATTAGCAATGTCATAAATAGCAAAATATAACAATACAAGTGCACGTTTTAAAACGGGTAAGCGGGATATTGTATTGAATTGTTACTACCTAAGTATGTGCACTTTTTGCTCGTTTTCTGTGATCCACTAGGTAACTGTAAGACTCGTTAGTAATCTGTGGATAACGTTGATGGTTGTATAATTATATTACTCGTATTCATTGTATGTACTAGTTTTAGTAGTAGCTTTTGTTGTCTCAAATAAAATAAAATCCAGCTTATAAGAACTTTTTAAAGCGTGGCAAAAGGTTCTTTTCACAGCTTAACCAGCACTAGTAACATGATAGGCGCGATAAACGATTATGTCGCGTGAGACAATATTTGTCCTGCTCATTCACTTGGACGAAATATACAACTATCCCACTCTCACACCAACATCTCGCGCGACAAACGTTGTCATATTACAGAGGTTGGAGTATTGGACTCTATCCAGAAACTCCAATTACACACCAAATGGGGTGGTCAGAGTTATCCCAAACTATAATGTTGAAATGCACGCGTGATAGAGGGTGAACCCATCGCCGTTAAAATTATGATCTTTGGTGGAAAGTCTCATCATCGCCTTTTACGAAGAGACGAGTTGGTTTCATTGTATTTGAGTGCTGAAACACACAGCACTCCAATTACGTACATTTAAATTAAAGCAGACGATCCTATCGAGCGTTATAATATTAAGAGGCTCTATAAGTCGGAAGTGAACCACTCGGCGATATTACGTTGCTGGTCGAGTCGCAATAACACAACTCTTGAGTTTTCCCATTCATTGCTCTATAGAGAGGTAATTAAAAAAATTGATAATTAGACGATTTCAAAAGTTCTTATTGTCACTTATGTATTTTTTAGTTAGTGATAAAGAAATGGTATACAGGGCGTCCCAAAGTTATGGGACATGAAGGGGAAGTACCTTAAATATTGTAGATAGTGAATTTTGCTCAAAGAAGACTTTATGTTATTTTTAAAAGTTAGTAATTCTGCATTCATAGATTTTCTAAAAATTACTTGCTTCGGCTGGGAATCGAACCGACTTAAATGTGAAAAAAAAAACACCCTACTTTTATGATGCCAATCGAAAGAATAGCTAAAAAATAATAACTCTGCCTAAGTAACATAGTATTTTAAAAGAAAGGAACAACATAAAATGATTGAGTCAAATTTCAAGAAAGTTATTTATTGCCGACGACGTTCGAAAAGTAGCGATATTATCATTCCAAAGATAGCATTGATTATTCGTAAATAAGTACCCACTTCATAAAATCAACAGGCAGCGGGCTCATTAAAAGATTGGCGATTTGCGTAAAACAAGAGGGATCACATTTTGAGCATTTAATTAATTAATTTACAAAAAAATACCTACTTAATTGACTACGGCAGTTTCATGTATGTTTTTTATTTGATTAAAATGATTAATTTCACGTTGTTCCTTTCTTTTAAAATACTATGTTACTTAGGCAGAGTTATTATTTTTTAGCTATTCTTTCGATTGGCATCATAAAAGTAGGGTGTTTTTTTTTTCACATTTGAGTCGGTTCGATTCCCAGCCGAAGCAAATAATTTTTAGAAAATCTATGAATGCAGAATTACTAACTTTTAAAAATAACATAAAGTCTTCTTTGAGCAAAATTCACTATCTACGATATTTAAGGTACTTCCCCTTCATGTCCCATAACTTTGGGACGCCCTGTATAATAAGCATAAAGCTAGTACATAGATCAAAGTCAAAGTCAAAAATGCTTTATTTTGTAGGTACACAGAGTACACTTAAAATAGTCAATTTTACATTTTTTAAGCTACTGCTTGTTCAAAATGCAATTTTCCGCTGAGAAGAACAAGCAAGAAACTCGAAGGGTTGCTCTTTTAAAATGAGGCTTTGATTTAGATTTTTATATATTTTTTTTTATTCAGAACGGGTTGGTACTTGACCTCAATCACACCTGATGTTAAGTGAAGACGAGGTCGAAGGTGGAAGCGTACTGACCCGGAAACCCCAGCACATTTGAGGTTTCCGGCTTTCATTATTAATTGTGAAATAGCCTGGCATGCGAACGGTCTGACTATGTCCAGGGATGATTATCATCTAAATAGTCTGATTTATTATAATATGATCTAAAAAATTAGAACTACTTTTTAAGTTACCCATAGTGACAGAAAACATTCAAGGGGTATTCTTTAAAATGCGATATTTCGAAAATGTTTCCAACCTATTTTTATATCTATGTATCTTGCTTAGGTACCTGTAAACTTTCATTAGAACCGGTCTATTCATTTCGCAAAATTTGAACTAGAAAGTTGTGACGCAGTGTGGGGTAAACCCTCTTTAATAGCTATAAAAACACACACAACGCCCAACACCCGTCGCTTTTCGTCGGGGTTAAAACGTCAGGTAATTGGGAAATAATTAAAGGAACATTGATCATCTAATACTTAATACTCGTTCATGGGTTCTGAACCGGTTCAATTTATAATCTATTAAGACCAACAAAACTTAAATCTGGATCACCATTTTTCTTGGCATCACTTTAACAAAGCGAGCCGCGTATTGCGACCAAATTGAATTTCCACCAATAAGGCTTAGCAAACTAACTGTCGACTACGTTCTGCTTCAATCGTACAATCAGAGTGAATGTGTACTTTACGTTTGTCTGGGATCGTGTATGTCATGTATCGTGTCATCTGTCTTCATCAGGTAAGATTGTGGTCAAACCTGTATCCAGAAGGAATGTGAGGACACAACGTTATTGCTTAATAAAGTTGGATTTTGCCGATTTTTCTTATAAATACTAGCTTTTCGCACGCAACTTCGCCTACGTTTAATAACTTTTCACGGATATGTTTCATTTTTTTGTTATCGGGATAACAAAATAGCCTAATAGTATTCTTTATTGTACTGAAATCCCAACTAATATTATAAATGCTAAAGTTTGTGTATGTGTATGTATGTATGTTTGTTCCCTCTTCATGCCTCAACAGCTGCACACATTTGGATGAAATTTGGTTAGTAGACAGATTAGGACCTGGATTAACATATAAGTAATTTTTTTTTGCTGAACCGATTTTGATGAAATCTTCCACGCGGACGAAGTCGCGGGCGGAAAACCACCTCTTTATTTGATGAAAATTTTGTCTCGTCAAGCCATTTCTTCGTGTATATAGGATGAGGAAAAAGTCACAAGGGGCTAAATCTAGCGAATACGGAGGGTGTGGTAATAATTCGTATCTTAATTCGACAAGTTGTGACGTCGCGGCTGCGGACGAGTGTGCTGGCGGATTATCGTGATGGAAAAGAATTGTTTTCTTTGCTGGATGCTGTTGTTTTTTCCCCAACTCTTCATTGAATCGTCTTAAATATGCAGAATAGTAAGCCCCTGTTATTGTCTTGGCTTTCTCCAAAAAATCAGTACAAACAAATACGTAACTGTCAAATATGTAAGTGTCTACAACGCGACAAGATCAAAAGAGCTATGCTCTCCGAAATGTTGCAAATGCTCCCGGAATATTCATCATTTGTACTTCAAGAAGGTGTGCTTGTTGGTGTCTCCCCTAATTTGCACGTAAGATGTGTCGCTACCGGCATGTGTCTCTTTTGTATAACTTTCAATAAGTGCACGCATTGGAGTTGGCAAAACTTTGTAGAGGTAGAGCAAACAGCTTACAGGAAGTTATTTCGACAACTCAAAAGTGAAGTACGAATAGTTGTGGCTGGGAGATGGAAATAACATCGGACAGAGGACAAAGGCCTCTCGAGCATTGTCATTCGAGCGGGTGCTTGGTGCGCTTCGCCTCCCTGCCTCCCCCCTCCCCCCCCGATCCTGCCGCGGTGCACTTTTAAATGCTTTGAGCACTTAATGTAAATCAGCCATCCGCCGCAGCCTCCCCCTGCTGGCTGTAGGCTCTCCGTCCGCTCCGACCACTGTTTGTCTTTACAGGATCAATTCCACTAGAGTTCCTTTATGCAGATGTTTCGCGGTAGATTATTCACAGGGATCAGATAAGTTTAAGCAAACTTATGGAAATGCAATATAAAAATTGGATTTTATTTTTTATAGAATAGTAACTTTCGTATCTTTAAAGGAGGTTTTAAGGAAGTCTTACTTTGTGGAGAGACCAGTTACCGTTCGTCTATTGACGTTGGCATTGTGATGAACTGACCAAAGTTCAAAATTCACAATACACATATCTATTCTAAATACCAATTATAGGAAATAGAATCACGTGGCAGCCTTGTGAACAAAAAATAGGTTTTATTGCGACGACCGGTTGGTGTAGTGGATAATGATCCTGTCAGCGAAACCAACGGTTGCGGGTTCGAATCCCGCGACGTATCCGTTAAAATCCGACGTGATGTTTGTGTGATGAATACGACCATTTATTCCCGAGTCATGGATGTTTACATAAATATTTATGTATGTTTATCCGTTGTCTAGTATCGATAGTACAAGCTTTGCTTAGTTTGGAACTAGATGATTGGTGTAAGTGTCCCAAATATTTAATTTTTAATTGCGTCCCCGCCCAGGTTCCTTCACTTAATTGTCACAAAATTATTATTAAATTGAATTAATTAATATAGTGTAGAAATATATAAAAAAAATTGAATTGAATCGAAACAAATGAAATGTTAATAGCAATATTTATTTTTGTGGCGAATATGAGGTGATTGTTTTTAGGTGGCCAATTATAATTACTAGAGAATAAACATTGAAATATGCATTACCCTTTATTAGGTATAGTTACTTTTTGGGGTGCGATGTCAGACAACCTCCTCGTGTGCCTGATGGCTACTTGTCCCCCTGGATACGTCTGGGGGGAACGGTAGTCGTTGGGCCGGTGCACCCTGGGCATCGGTCAACAACTTTAATAAACTCTGTCAATTATTATCAACACTAGGTAATAAATGAATTAAACGGAATAGTTCTACTAAGTGTGTTTCTGTTGAAGCTGTAACGGTTTTGAAGTAAGTAGGTACCGCATTCGAAGTAATGATTCAGACAGTCACAAACTGAGAATTTGTGTGTTATAATAATTATATGCAAATTGCTAATTAATTGTCAAAATTAATATCAATTATCCCTCAACGCGGCCACTGTCTTGTCTCTCAGCAATTATTTTTTTAAGTATTTTCCTTTACGCGATATTGATCTCTCCATTGATTACTTTTTTGTGTTATTATAAGCTTATTATCATTCATTTATTTACGTCCCCTTATTTAATTATTTAATGTTTCTAGCGCCTGGCCTGTCCTTTCCATTTGCCTCAAATATTATATCTAACTGTGTCCGTACCAATTATCCCAACAATCGTTGTATCCCCCCTCCACCACCCCACCCCCCCCCCCCCCCCCCCCCAGCCACCATCCTCTATTTAATTATGTATTATAATACAACATACAACTTATATAAGCAACTATCATCTTTAGTTTTAAGCGGAGTTCCGCGATGCAACGTTTTTTGTATGTATTGTCAGTCTGAGTGACATCGGTCATGTCAACAGATAACCGTGTTATATATTTATAATAATAGTCGTTAATAGCTGAAAATCAGTGTTTTGTTCCCCGAGCAATTATACACACTGAACTATGACCCATTTGTACGGCTGTAGCACACACATACTCTAGTGTATCCTGATGTTACTTTTATGGATTGTTATAAAATATGTTTATCCAATTGCTTTGGAACTTATGGTATGTGTGTGACTGGAGATACAATTAAACGAATTATCTATCTATCTATCTTATAATTTATACCTCTAATTTGAATTGATTCACTTTCCGTTTCCAACATATGGGATTTTCTGTGTGGCCAATCGAAATTGCCAGTCAGGCGGGTGCGGCGAATGAAGGCTGCAGTGACCCACGGGTCAGTCAGGCCTTTTGCTTAGAGCTCGGTGAACGTTCATGCACCCAAGAGCTGCTATTGCAGCTGTAATTGATAACATAAGGGGTTAACGGGATCCCGCTGCTCTTGGAGGCGAGGGAGATAACGAGGAAGCGACGGTGGTTTGAGGCGAGTTGATGCGACGGCCGGCCGCGACCATTATCACATTATCCTTGTCTCACGTATGACAGGCGGCGAGGGGCGCGCTACAGCTGTGGGGTCGCTGATAGATCAGCCCGCGTGGGAAAGTTGTGTTTATTTTAGCGAACAGCTGATGCGGCGCAGGCGACCCGTGCGGCCGCGGTCGGCGCCGCCATTAGTGCCAGGTGTGTGCGCCCCAGCGCCGCCCCGTGCACGATCCTTACGCCCTATTTACGCGAACCTCGCATGTCACTGAGTCGTGAAGAACAACGTTCTCTACTTCATGGGAGCTATAAAACAGGATCCACTTGGGGTCGGAGGTATTCCGCGCTGTGATTGAACATTTTTTAGGTAAGTGTATAACTGATTTTAGCTGCGAATGTTTTTTTTTATCCACAACGGGTTAGCACTTAACCTCAATCATACCATATAATAAGAAGAGGCCGACCCGGAAACCCCATCTTACTTGGGGACTAGCTATCTTCTCCCTGACAACCGGAACACAACAATGCTATTAACATTGCCGTTTGGTGGCAGATTAAGATGGTAGTAGCTAGCCATGCGGACATTTAATATCACCTACCACCAACCAAACCGGGTGCTAAATATGTACCCCGCTGGGGTTCGAACCCGCGACCTCCGAAAAGTAAACCCAATGTTGTTTACATTGAGCCACGGAGGCGGTTAAACGTGTCGGTAATAATTGTATTTAGACACAGCCCTACTGTGCAGCCCTACATCGAGACAGGTAGGTAAGTTTTCCCAGTGTAGAATTGCCTTTCACTCAATTTAACAGGCTATTCATTAATTTCAAAATAAAAGAAACGTCTCTATGTTAGATATGAACTTTTTAATGAACTAATTTCCTTTACATTTCAGTCACGTAGAGCAGGTACAGTCGGACGCGTCGACAAGGTTTAACGGCTCCCCCCACCCAGTCCCTCCCATCACCGCGGGGCGCAATAACGGGATAAACCATTTTTAGCGTTCCGTAGACGACTGATTAGTGTAATGGATAGTGACCCGGTCTGCGAATCCAACGGTTGCGGGTTCGAATCCCGCGAGAGGTAAATGTTTGTGTGATGAATACGATCATTTATTCCCGAGTCATCGATGTTTATATAAATATTTGGGTATGTTTATCCGTTATCTAGTATCCATAGTACAAGCTTTGCTTAGTTTGGGACTAGGTGATTGATGTAACATCCCAACATATGAAACTGGCGTTTTGTAAGGGAGTAACCTAAAGTCGTTTTTTTTTCAAAATATACGTAATATATTTACTTAATCAAAGTACGTACCATTGCTATTTATGCACTTTTGCCATCTCATAGGTAGTTCATTGATCCCTTTACTAAAAAAACTTACTTTTTTATTTATTTGTTAATTCATTATTGGTTTGGTGTAATGGTTAGCAACTCTGATCACTATACCAAAAGGTTGCGGGTTCGAATCCCGCTATGGGCACATGTTTGTGTGATGAATACGGACATGTGTACCCTAGTTATGGATGTTTTCATTTATAATAAGTATTTATTTACAAAAGAAAAATGTATTTATGTAGTATATCAACCATCTGGTATCCACAACACAAGCCTATAGTTGCTTACTGTGGAACTAGATGGCGCTGTGTGTATGTCTAAGGGTATTTATTAATATATTTATTATCCCGGTGTTTAATGTCGCAAACCAGAAATATTAACAGAGACCTTTTGTCCTCCACATGCTTAGGTAGACATGATTAAGGTATAGACGAACTTTGTAACAAGTAACAATAATACGCAACCGGTTTAGGGGGAGTGGGGTTCCTAACATACCACACTTGCTCACTGGAACAAGGGGGGGGGGGGGGGGGGGGGGTAAGAAGGCCTCAATCCCGTAGTAACACTGTTTTTGGATTTGAAAAAAAAAACATGTAATGTATCAACCGCTTTCTAAATTAAATGATATATAAAATACTACGTGAATGGGGGAGGAGGGTCCTAGCGATATATTATGTGGGGGGGTTTAAACGGGTCACGTGATAAGGCCGCCCAATTGTACTCTTTTCTGTAATGTGTTTTGTAAAATGTATATTCTCCTTTTGTGCAATAAAGTGTATTTGTGTTGTATTGTAGTTTCCTAGAAACCTCTATTTTGTTTGCTTTACAGTTCAGTGTATATTCCCTCAAACTGAGTGAATATACACCTGAGTGAGACAGGCACTGACTATCACCCGCTGTAACAGCTGCCACGTTATCTTATACAAAAATGCGGACCTCACCGCCCGAGTCCCGACACGCACTTATCCGGCTGTTTTAATCGGTCGATTTCCATCAGCTGGACACTGTTTGCATTTACTGGATATTCTGTTTGTGAACCATTCAACCACGGCTTTGTAAATAAAAGCTATGATATTGTGGCTACGGGAGAGCCACGTGCGCCCCCTGTTGCCGCGGCCGTGTCTCCCGCGGCCCGAGGATATCGCTGCAGGGGGCACGGCTTAACGAGACATGCTGGGCAGTGGCGTACAGCTCTACACTTCTTTTATACAGCTTCGTATTTGTATTTTTAATGCGGTATTGAGATTTCACAGAAATCGGAAATTCTACTAGAGCGCATATATAAATATTTCGGACACTTACACCAATCATCTAGTCCCAATCTAAGCAAAAGCTTGTGTTATGGATACTATGTAAAAGATAAATACATATATTTATCTAAACATCCAAGACTCGGGGATAAAGGTTCGTATTGATCACACAAAAATTTACCCCTCGCGGGATTCGAACCCACAACCGTTGGTATTTAATGTATTTGAAGTTATATTATACTAGCTCTCCGCCCGCGACTTCGTCCACGTAGATATCAGAAATAGAAACCATCACTTGATTAAAAAACGTCGACTGGTATAGAGGATAGCGACATTGACTGCGAAACCAACAGTTGTGGGTTCGAATTCCGCAACGGTTAAATGTTTGTGTGATGAATTTGACGACCTGTTGGTGTAATGGTTAGCAACTCTGACCACTATACCAAAAGGTTGCGGGTTCGAATCCCGCTAGGGGCATATGTTTGTGTGATGAATACGGACATGTGTACCCGAGTTATGGATGTTTTCATTTATAATAAGTATTATTTACAAAAAAAAAATGTATTTATGTAGTATATCAACCATCTGGTATCCACAACACAAGCCTATAGTTGCTTACTGTGGAACTAGATGGCGCTGTGTGTATGTCTAAGGATATTTATTTATTTATATTTATTTATTCCCGAGTCATGGACGTTTTTGTAAATATTTATGTATGTTGATCCGTTATCTAGTATCCATAGTACAAGCTTTGCTTAGTTTGGGACTAGATGATTGATGTAAGTGTCCCAAATATTTTATTTACTTGTTTAAACATGCCGCGGAAGTTCTCTACCTATACGATAGTGAAAACCGCATCAAAATCCGTTAAGCAGTTGAGAACATTTGTTTTATACTACAGATATATACGAGTTGTTGGTTTAGTGAGTAGTGCCCCGTCCTCGAAACCAACGGTCGCGAGTTCGAATCCCGTTATTAGTAAAAATGTAGTTGTGATGTCTTTAGGTCTGAACATTTATTCCCACAGTCATGGATATATGTAAATATTTATCCGTTATCTATTATCCATAGTACAGGTTTTGCCTAGTTTGGAATCAGATAATGTCCGTAAATGTCCGTAAAAACTAAATCCATAAATTCATTCTTTCTATAGATTAAGGCTTAAACGAAAATTGTACGAATTTGAAATTAAACTTAATTAAAACCAGTAAGTACATACATAAATAATATCATAACCTTTCTTGATTCTGCCTTAGTCGGATAAATAGGTTAAAGAAATTTTGGAAAAAAACAACGACTTACGAGTACATTAACTACTTTTTTTTTTCAATTTTGATATTACTAATTATTAACGAGCGTAAACGTCAAAAAGTACGAGTCTGTTCTGTTTAAGGACAAATTGTATTGTCATTATAACTTTTATAAGTCTAGTTTAATTTAATGTTTTTATAAGTGATTACCTTTCAGTTTGCCCATACAATGTTTTGTAAATGACTCCGTCACGTGGAACGAAGCGATTCCCTCCGTCTCGTATGTAGTAGACATCCCCCGCCCCCCGCGCGGTTTCCTCCCGCCGCCCCCCGCTATGAAAACAGTCGTAAAGTTTTTCCCGCCATTAGCGCGGTGACGTCACCGTGTGGCGGCGCGCGGTAAGGAACACGCAGACATGAATAAGGATCATTCTTTCAAAACTTTGATTAATAATAAGGCTGGTATCGTATCTATTGTAGTTATTATGTACGTGCCGACATTCGTATTTTATAAAATGACAATATAATTAGCAAATTACTTTATTAACTATGACATATCCACTGTATTTTTGGGCATTGCTTTGGACGCCAAATTACAATGGGGTCCTCATATCCATAAATTGGCGAAGAAGCTCAGCTCTGTAGCGTATGCAGTCAAAAAAATTAGACAAATATCGGACGTAAATACTGCTAGATTAATATATTTTAGTTATTTCCATAGCCTGATGTCTTACGGTATCTTGCTGTGGGGAAATGCCGCGGATATAAATACATGTTTGTTTTACAAAAACGAGCCGTTCGCGCAATGTATCAATTGACACCTGCAGTGTCACTTAGAGACAGATTTAAAGAGTATAATATTCTAACCTTTTCGTCACAGTACATTTTTGAAAATCTAATATATGTCAAAAAAAATATAGCATCATTTAGGAAAAATTGTGATAAACATGATGTCAATACAAGAAATAAAGATAAACTTGCAGGTCACATAAGACGCCTCCGCAAATTCAGTAATTCATTCAAAGGGTTATGTATACGCTTTTTCAATAAAGTTCCTGTTGATATACAAAATCTTCCTCTCAATAAATTTAAAGATACTATAAAACAGAAACTTATTAAGAAAGCATTTTATAAAATATCAGATTATTTAGATGATAAACAATCATGGACATAACCAGCCCGTTCGCATAACCAGGCTATTTCACAATTAATAATGAAATATTATAATATAAAATTATAATTTTGTAATATAAAAACGTTTTTTTAAAAGAGCGACCTCTCGAGTTTCTTGCTTGTTCTTCTCAGGGGAAAATTGCCTTTGGAACAAGCAGTAGCTTTAAAAATGTAAAATCTGACTATTTTAAGTGTACCCAGTGTACCTACAAAATAAAGCATTTTTTGATTTTTATCATTGATTTTGACATTTTTAAAGCAGGATTGAAGTTAAATATGTTTTTTGTTAACATACACGCAGCCATTATCATTAAAATAATATTATTTAAAATTGAAACACAATATGCTATAATGGAAGCTACTTAATTCACATGATTGTTTAATATTAATTCATGCTCTGTTACTGTTATTGTTTATTTAACGTGACCACAATATTTGTATGCCAATTTGGCTGATCACAGAGGTCATGTTCATAAGTTTATGTATCATAACAACCTGTACACCTGTGTATCACAAATGAATAAATGATTGATTGCAATATCCTTATTAGCATTAGTGTCCCACGACACAGCATATACGCTTTTACAATAAAATACCAGAACATATATTGAGTTTAACAGAGCAGAAATTTAAACACCACATTAAACAAACTCTGTGTAAGAAGGGTTATTACAGGATAGATGATAATTTAGGCGATAAGGAGGTCTGGTGTTAGCTGGCCGTTATGTTAATTGCTATTGTTTTGTAATATGTTATATAAAATGTAATATTATTGTAAAGATGGAAACTAATTGAAAAGATGTGTTGTTGCGGAGTTTCTTGTCGCTTCTTCTCCCTAACCATAACACCTTGTGAAGCGATGTAGTTTAAAAAAAAATAACATGTTGACTTTCAATAAGTGATATTTTTGTATCCTACATTGAATAAAATATTTTTGATTTTGATATTTCTTCTCATTGCGAGGAAATAAAAAGGACTAAATGATTTTTAATTGTTCTTCCTTTTTTTCGTTCCTACTATTGCCAATCATTTGTGTCATGAACGATAACTTCATTATTTATCTATTCATATCCTATAAGGTGACAGTGGTTTACTGAAGATATTTGCCGACTGCTTGTGGGAGCACGAATGCTCGGTCATAATTTTAATTTACTTAGCAACGAGTTTGACTTGGACCTATTTCGTACTAGCGTTACATCGGCAAGGAACACATTGAGTAGACGTTTCTTTTTGGCCAGAAAGTAACCTAATACTGCTGTGACCCGGTTGTTTTTGGATTGGCGATGTAAGGATATCCTATCTATAGATTGTTTATAATTAGATTTATTTTTCCAAACGTTCTCTGATTGCAATGTATAGTTTTTTTTATTTTTTATTAAGTTTAAGTAGGTTCTATCAGTGGAAACCTCTAATTGGCTTTCAGTTTAAGTGATAATTTGTAAAACAGCTGTTGGTTTTCCCAAGAAAATAAAATAAAATAAACAAAATACGTAGCTACACACTTCTGAATATTGTTTTTGACTTTATTATACAAAAACAACTGAATGCCCGGTAAAGAGACGAGTTTTAAGTTCTAATTTCAGTTCGTTGTAGATCGAGCATTTTGTGCCAAATTATTTCAAAGCCGTAATTTCCGAAGGTCATTAAATGGACTAGGACACGTACTAAACTTGAAAGGGATGGGACTAACTTAGTTTTAAATGTGTGCCACAGAATTGGTACCTTTGAGTTTGATCTGGATATGCACTGGTGAACTCTACGTCACCCCGGAAGTAGAGTTTGTTTAAAAGTTTTCGGCCTTTTTATGAGATTCACGCAAACAGCGTATTTGTGAATCACAAAGTCTGTATTTATGAGAATAATTCTTGGACAGTCCGGTCTATGTAACAACATATTACGCTTTTAGTTAAATAAATAATTAAATATTTCGGACACTTACATCCATCATCTAGTCCCAAACTAAACTTTGTTTAAGGTACTATGGATACTTCATAACGGATAAACATACATAAATGTTCGTATTCCTCACACAAACATCTACGCCTCGCGGGATTCGAATCCGCAACCGTTGTCACATGGATATAATAGGGTACTGAATTATCGTTAACCGACGCGGAGTACCACTAATACCCGAGTAAGTAACCCTCGATTGGAAATGCATTCGCCCAATTCTCATGTTACGTCCATATAAATATACACCGTGTAACGGTTAAGTGTAGTCATATTTTAAGGGCTTGTTCTACCCATCAATACGAACAACTTTTACTATGGGGGCAACTTCGAAATCGCGAAAAAAAAATCAGCTGTTTCATACATTGCATCGGGAGGTTATTGAAATTTTCTATGGAACAGCTCATTTTTTTTTCGCGATTTCGAAGTTGCCCCCATAGTAAAAGTTGTTCGTATTGATGGGTAGAACAAGCCCTTAAAATATGACTACACTTAACCGTTACACCATGTATAGTAAGAAAATAAATTATAACAGCTTATTAATTACTAAATGTCACTACAATATTATTAGGAAACATTTAAAAATAGGAATAATGTCGATTTTATAAATATACTAAAGTAAATACATAAAGTATAAAACTATAATGAAGAAATATAATTTTTACTGCCCCTATCAGAGTCAACAATTTATAAGTACTCCTAAATAGTGTGACATTGTGCAAATGGAACGCAATAAAGAATTTGAATTTGAAATTAGAATTTATTTACAATACAGCGCAGTCGTGTCGGCGAAGTGCCCTCTAGACCGCTACGGAAGCTCGTCCGCCGAGCGCTCCCGGCTCGGCCGCTACAAATGCTGAAGTTTGCAAGCGAAAGTTCGCTGCCACTTTGAATAAGTAAGGAACTCTGTTGACCCTCATCTAGAGCTGAGAAAAAAAAAAGTATTATAAATCGAGCCTCCGCATTTTAGGTGCGGCTACGAACCGAGTCGGTTTAGCGCAGAGAATGAACTAAATAGATCTACGGATAGAGTCTGATGAGCTCGCACTGTTTCTGTGTACGTGGTTTGATTGAAATACCCGGAATATTGGAATTTCGAATTTAAATATACGTCCCAGTTTGGTACACGTGTTCGCAATTAATCTGTCAATATTGAGCCACATTGTGCTCGTGGATGGTTATGGTCGCCATATTTTCAAGATTATTCCTGAGCGAAAATTATGGATCACAGCTATTGTATTAAGTGTATGAACAATATTAAATGTACTTAGTATAGTGGTTGGAATGTTTTAAACAAACAGGGTCGGAAGAGTATAATACCAGGAGGCGTGGGCGTCCACTGATCTGACAAGAACTGATACTGATGACATCATCCACTGATCTGACAAGAACTGATACTGATGACATCATCCACTGATCTGACAAGAACTGATACTGATGACATCATCCACTGATCTGACAAGAACTGATACTGATGACATCATCCACTGATCTGACAAGAACTGATACTGATGACATCATCCACATAGAATTAAAGATAGTGTGCTTGAATTTCTTTATAATGGAATTGAATGCCACGAATTATTACCACTAAGTGATGAAGTATTATATAGTAATTGTAGAAAAATATCTCATTTCATTTTTACCGTGATAACAGCACTCGCGCCTCGCGGCTTGAGCGCGCCTTTTTGACCTAAACTAGTCCGCATTCATGCCTCAGCCATCATATTCACAGGACTTGGTCCGTCTTCCATAAAGGAGAAGGTCGAATCGCTGATGGGCATGGAAAAGGTAACAGATATGTTTCGATAAAACCTGATGGCACAGAATTAATATACCTAGTACTAACGTATAGTACTAATGAATAAATAAACAAAAATATACACAAATTCCTTGTATTTTGACCAACATAGTTACTAGTATGTATACACACAGAATTTTTTAACCCAAGTTTTAAAAATAAAATTATTACGCAACTTCCATTGATTAATATTATACAATGAGGGAAAGTTCAATTGGAGCCCAAAATTGTGGCGGCGACGAGGGCGCGGGTTGTACGGATTGAAATGTAAATTGGATTAAAATTGAGAGAAAACAAAAATATGGAGCAGAATGAGGACTCGGGCGGCCGGCTCCAGTGTTCGCGAGGTAATCCGGGAGGAGCTCCCCTCCTCCGAGCGGCCGACGGGGCTCATGTAATTTGTTACATCCAATATTGCGAGCGCAGAGCGGAGACGAGCTCCATAACCATTAATTGTAAGCAGCAGACGGGAGGTTACGTTGTCATAAACCGTCTCAGTCCCGGGGGAGACTCGCGCCGCTAGGGCCAGCGCGGTCCCTGCGACGAGTACTCGCTAGTATTTGCTTCCTCATCCTATTACTATTTACGAGTAGCATCGAAATACAATCCGGCTTTACTAACGTGTAACTGGGTGTCACATATCGTGCAGGGATAATCCCCATCCCGGCGCGGGTGGCGCTAATCTCATCATTATTGACTCAATCATAAGACCGGCGTGATCTGTTAACGCCCTTAGCCGCTCGATCCAGCTTGTTGATCTCACTCACACCAAAGGCGCTAACACAATTTGATGCAACTTTATATCTGACTAGATAGGTAGCTATTTAAAATGACAGGACTTTTTGGCGCGATCTCGGCGAGTGAAGTTGCAATTTTCTTTATAATTTGTGCATTCTGACTTTTGAAGCATAATAATGGCAGAATATTGTGCAGCAAAAGTTAGTGATGGTATACAAGTGAAGGGAAGTATAAATTAAAGTGCGTAACGAAGCTTTCGGGTTCCCACAAGAAGCCGCCAAAATCTTTTGTAAAGCATTCTGCCACTTTACTGAAGAATGACTTGACCGTTACTAGACTCTGTATATGCCAAGTATACGACGCATTACTTGTTTTGACTGAGACTGACTTATAAACTAAAGAAATAACAAATATAAGACATGGCTGTTATGTTATTATTTGCCTTCTCCTATAGGAGAGAATAAAACGAAAAAATATATATATGTCAGTTTAAAAATACTCTTTGCATTTCCAGGATATAACCATGCGTTTCTGTATGAAATTTCATCCAAATCCGTTGTTAGGTGAATTAATGTACGGGCTAAAGCACGTACAATAGGCATTATTATAATAAGTGAGCGGTCATGTGTTCTATTACAATGGAATAAGGCCGATGACGCGGTAAAACGATTCATGGACTTGTTTCTTACTGCGAGTAAAGTGCATATTTGGCAATTTACGCCGATACCACGTTTTATAAATCAGTTCGCGTTTAAACGACGCGCTCTCATCATTCATCTAGCATAAATAAATATAATTTCTAAAGTCTATCATTACCGCACTATTTCGAGCTATCACCCGAACAGTATATTTCAATGAGTAAAAGGCATTTTAACTTTAGCTTTCTGAATGAAGAGTAGCCCATGTTCTCCGGGTCCCGCCACTTCTCTGACAAATTTCAATATGACCTGTTCAGCCGATTTTCCCATTTGTAAGATTAGTATGAATCTGTATCTGTGTGATGTGAAATGTGATAATAATCAGAACCCAATGATACGGATGTTAGGTAATTAATTAAAACGTAATGCACAAAATACACAGAGCTATTTCGTGGCGCATGCAACGAGCAGGTATGCGTTAGGTATGTACGGCTCGAATGTTATGCATTGGTTAATTAATATGTCATATCAAAACATCCGAGATTTCTCTCGACAGTCTAGTTTAATGAAGTCGGTTAAAAAGTGATGAAACCATAACTGTTCTATTTCTATTGACATTATCATTTTTAACATTTAAGTTTTTGGTGAGATTTCAACAATTTTGTAGAGTCCGTGTGAAAACCAAGAAAAATGTCCTAGAATTATTACAAATGGACTAATTTTTTATAATAACTATAGTTGGCTAGAAGAGCTTCCTTGCTTCTAGATTTACAAGGCTCTAAGTTAATGGGTTGTGCCTACCATATAATTTTGAAGTCGGTTAGTCAGCGAAAAGAATGACAAAATTATTAAGCTTAAGAACTACGGGCAATTTGCAAGTCGTCGATGCTAAAACGTGAGTCAAGAGTGACTCGAAGCGGCTCATGCCACTAGTGTGCGTGCGGCCGGTGTGTATGTGTAATGTTTACCGTTACCGTACGCTCAGATCTTAGATGAGTCGTTGTTATACCAATTACAGGATAAAACTATATGTCCGTTAAAATTAAGCTTGAATTGTTAGGTATACAATGATATCTGCTAACTTCCACCTCGGCAATATAGAGCTAGTTGGTACGTCACCTGCGCCGCCGCCGGTCCGAGTTACAGGAGGAGCGGCCAGCGCGGAGGCGCACTAATCATGACATCAACTACGCCGTTACTACTGGAGAGGGCTATTATTCGATAAAATGATCTTATCAGGATATTGATGGACTATTCCGACGTAGTTACGACGTTACAAATATTAAATATAATAATGACACAGGGACAGAAAAACACCCAAACAAGATACGGCTGCACTGACAGGGGCGAGTCGTAAAGAGAATGGAAATGTCTTGCCAAGGCAAGTAATAATAAACAACGCAACTACAACACAAGTTATTTACATAATGTGAAAGCTAACCACCGTGCATGGTAAAGGTTTCAGTCGCTATGTCTGTGAAAAAGTGACATTCCGTATTCAAATGTCAAAAACTTAATCCTTATCAGGATTGTCCATCCGTCGGTTCCTGTTACAGGCTTGTAACTCCGCCTCCTTCTCTACATTGATGTGTCTCCAGCATTGATCTGTTTAAATTATATCTACATTCTGCTATAATAACCTATTACAACTGTGTAAGTAGGTATAATCGTAATTATTTCTCCTTCACGAAACCTCTCATCTTCAGCCTCGTCAACATCAGGTACGATTGAGGTCAAGCAATCTGTATGTTAGCTTGACGGCGACGTTTGCGGCAGTTCCCTGCGCCATCCGCCTCAGCTAGTGGCCGAGCCCCGGCTTCGAATCGTTCCCGTGTGTTAATCTTCAGAGAAATTAAATAATTGTTTGTTGTTTCCTTGTTAATTTAATATTGAAACAACCAGTAAATCCCGGATTTGATACTTCGTATTGCCACTTTTGGAGTTAATCTTGTAAAGGTTTAGACTAGAATAAATAGTTCTTAGTATAATCATTTATTATGACAGTAGGTATATGGTTTGTACAAGGGGTGAAGACAAAAATTTAGTAAATGATTACACTTATGTTTGCGATTGCCATTAAAAGGTTTCCATGAAATTAGATGTGGCCGCAGGCACTTACGTCGTGGGTAGCACAAGGCTCGCGGACCGCAAACTCGACATGCTTGTTCTAGAACGTTTGACATTCAAACAAAAAGATGAATCAAAAAAAATATTTAGTTAGAATTGAATGTGCAAGGCAACCAAGCGGGCGCAGGTGCGGCGGGGTGCGGGGTGCGGGCCGGAGATGAGAGCGCTCTACAAATATTTCACTCGAATTTAATATCGAGGGTGCTGCTCACAGACTTCCGATAACTTATACTTTGAGCACCTCAGAACCGCGACTCGAATTTATTAAAATATTCATCTATCACGGACACGAGCTGGGGCTGTTTCAGAGCGGGACAGATGGAGCCGAGACGCCCCGTGCCCCGCGCCGCGCCGCGCTTACGGGGACCGCCTCACCTATCGAGTTAACATCTGTAATTTCATTAGACACAGAGTGACTTAACTTAAAATTCCATTGAATTTAATGAACGTCGTCACGGACGCCCCCATTCCCCCTCTCCCCCCTGTTACACGTGATTAGCGCGTGAGGCGTATATTGTGGCATTACTGTACTGTAATTACTCTAGCACTTTACCGTAATTAATTACAGTTGAAGGAGCCCCGTGTACCCATCATCGTCCTCGGCCTCGGTGCACAGGTGGCCCCGGCGCACGTGCGTTCAGTAACCGTTCAAAGTTTCATTTGGCCGACCTACGTACCTATAGTCGTCTCATTTGTTGAATGTCAATTTAAATCTATTGGAAATAAAAATAGGGCTTAAGCATTTTTCGGTCAGTCAGTATGTCCAAGTTACCACCGCTTTTTTTGTTAATGTTGTTGTTGTTGTCACATGGTTTTTAAATTGTTTTTCATTTAGATTAATGATATTCTCAGGTAGGTCGTAAAATCGTATGCATTGTCCCATAAATGATGTATTAACTTTGCTCAGTTTGAACATAGGGGTGGTTAATTTGTCCTTATATCTCAAATTTAAGTTATGCTTATCACTATTTTTTGGGAATGCAAAAATATTATTTTCGTAAATAAATTGTGAAGGAACAGTTAAATATTAATTACTTTGAACCTGTCCCGAAGAGAGTCATATCGACGATGCTGCGCGGACTGCCCTCTTTTGCAAAATAAAAATATTTTCAGTATCAGCTGCTCGTCCCCAAAGCAAAATAACATATGACATGATACTGTGGAAGTAACTAAAGTAAACTAATCTTGCAGTTAAGTAGCCACATCTGTTAGCTGTCTAATCTTCCAGACGGCATATGCTGCGGAACTCTATCTACGCCCTAAAGATTCTAAATGTGGTCCCCACTGAAGCTTGGAGTAAAGCGTAATTCCTAAAAAGACTTGCATCTACAAATTCCACATTATCTTGATCAATTACAATATTACTATCAATTTCTCTAACGAAAGGACGGAAGGCGGAAATTTATGCATTTTATTTTCTTAGCATTCAAAACCAAGTTATTGGCTGTGAACCATCGTAAAATTGACTTTACACCACTATTCACCTTATCAAGAACATTGTCTTTCCTGTCAACTTTAAAAACTAAAGATGTATCATCAGTAAATAGTACAACCTCGGTCAATCTCTGGACCATAAATCGTAGATCATTTTTGTAAACTAGAAACAAAAAATGGCCTAACATTGAGCCCTGTGGTACGCTTATCCTTACTTGAGGACCTGGTGATCTTACGCCACTAACATCTACTTTTATATCCTATTTTCTAAATATAATTGAATTAAGCTAAGGCTGTCATTTTTAAATCCGTAATGTTTCAATTTCATTAATAATGTTTTGTGATCAACGCAGTCAAACGCTTTTGATATATTGCAAAAGACACCAATTGCATTTTGAGAGCATTCCCAGGCCTTAAAAATGTGTTTAATTAAGCTAACTCCCGCATCAACAGTATTTCTTCCTTTGGTAAAGCCAAATTTCTGATGATGGAACAAGTTATTAACATTAAAATGTGAAAGCATTTGGGTTAACATGATCTTTTCAACAATTTTACTGAATACTGGAAGAAATAAATTCCATGGAGTGATGTACTGTTATGTTGGTTACAGTGCACTTGATATACAATTATATACTTTTAAGGCACCTATATCCTACTAACTGTCAAATCAACCGCTCACAAATAGGCGTGTATAAAAATATATTTATTCTTTCACACATGATTATGTATCAATTATGCAAGCCCGAGCAGAGGCTCCGGCCTATTAACTACAAGCTGTACCTACACCGAGGTATACTTATAAATAAATAGGGAATTCCTCAAGGTGAATAGCTAGGTGTCTACATTACATGTAACAAACAATGTGTTTACGTCTGTTTATTAGTCACGCACACATACTGGGACACGGTAGGTACACCAGGAGGAGTTTTGTGTGATCGTCTGTAAAAGATTTGTTTCGAGCTCAATTCTTACGGTTGGCTCTGCTGTAAAGGTAAAGGAAATATTACGTAGGATTAACCCCCGTGTACCCTGCCTTGAACCCACTCACTTGAATGCGAAATGCCAAAAGTATGACACAAAGCCCGCCCCGCGCCCCGCGCCCGACCCGCGGCAAAGGGTGAATTTTTATTCGTATCCGGTCGAAGGGCCCCGTATCAGTAATGATAACAACTTATGGTTTTTGTCACAAAACGTCGGGAGAGCTCCCCAGATAGTCGGCAGGGAGACACCCCCGCGCCCCGCGCCGCACACCCCCGCCGCCAATTGGCCCCGTAATTTAATAAACTCGATTACTCACATGAAAACGTTTCTAAATCTTCATTAAGGTGATTTCAGCGAACCTGTCCGTTTGTAGACATATCTAATTAACAACGGGCCCGCCCGTGAACAAGCAGCGGAGTGGGGACGGGGACCCGGACGGACCGGACAGTTTCGGACACCGCATTATAGGCCCTAGACGTCACTCACGTTAAGGATTCAGATACAATCCGATTATGTTGTTATGTTAGGCAGCTTCATTTCCGTTTTTGGCAGGGGAGGTACTTGTAGAAGGAACTGAATTACGTATGTACCGACTATCGCACATGTATACAATGTTATTGCGTGATTATTTGGTTAGTGTCCTTCAGCTTAGGGGGCAGCCACACTAAGCAGACCATTCGCAGCTGATTGTCCAGTGAGCTATCGACTCTATATTGCAAAGTCAAGTCATCGAATTTTTCTCGTCTATGAAATCGATTAAAGTCGTCATCTTCTGTCGTCCTAATCGATTTCTCACATTCGCGGATATTGTTTAATCGTTTTGTGGCAACCGCGCCCGTACCTATTTTATCTACGCTATGAGTCCCCGTCCGTCCCACAATTGGTAGGTTGTCCTCGTGATACACATGAAATGCATTCCAAAGTAAACTTTAACATCACCGAGTGGAGTGTTGTCTCGATGTTAGCCGCAACCCCAGCATTTACTTCAGTACCGTAAAGCGTGTACAAACAAACGACATGTCAGCTGCTTGTTGTAGTTAATTGTCAGCCGATGGACACTGCCAGAGGGTGCATAACGGGGACACGGTTAGCGAAAACAAATCATAAGAGTTTATAACAGGTATTTTTATTTTGGGGCGCCATTTTAATAAATACATAATTTATATATTATTCAGGTTGAAAAGTTAAATATAAGGACAACAAAGGAATAGTAGATTGTATCACAAGGGAGCAAAATAATATTTTACTACTATTTTTAATCCAGAGCAGAGCAAAGGTTGTCAGAGTAGAATTCAATAGTATGTTGTCCGACTAAAAAAATATTTTCACCCCGAGTTTACATTCCCCGCTGTGAGAACAAGAAATAAGGCACTTTTAGAAACAACTTCAATATAAAACGGTATAATGAGCCGGCGACCAGACTGGTCGACGTCTCAGGCGACCCAAGAGCCGGCACTTACTTTCAATGAACAAGCGTTGCACACCAGCGAGGTAATCTTGGGCACTCTCCCACATTGGATTCATTGTTGTTCAAGTTAGATTTTTAGTTACTCTTGTTTTATAAAATTGGTAGTATTAGGTATATAGATATACCGGATGAGATATTTTACCGTAAGGAAAAAAATAGGGCATATTAGGTAAGTGAAATAGAAGTTATTAGCATAAGCAGATTATTTTTTTTAAACTATCATCGAATAAAGCATTAATTGTGTCATTTGACGGTCGCGTTTGTAGCCCATAAATAAATAAAGGAATCTTGGAGAAAATATGAGTTCCAATAAATTGATAGGAACTCTCCGAACCTCACCAGAGGCATATCATTATCATTATCCAGACGGTAAATGCGTTTTTGAAAAAAGAAATTAAACTACATATGCCAATAACTTCTATTTCACTTACCTAATATGACCTATTTTTTCCTTACGGTAAACAAAACTCATTGACCAGGATGTGAGGAACAGAATAAATGCAGGATGGATGAAATGGCGACAGGTTTCTGGGACTACATGTGACCCACGAATGCCCCTGAAACTCAAGGGGAAAATTTACAAAACCATCATAAGACCTGTCACCATGTACGGATCTGAATGTTGGGCAATGAAAGAAACTGATGAAAGTAGAATGCATGTGGCAGAGATGAGAATGCTAAGATGGATGTGTGGTGTGACTAGAATGGATAAGATCAGGAATGAGTATATCAGAGGAAGTCTGAAAGTGGCGCCAATAACAGAAAAGCTGAGGAGTAATAGGTTAGCATGGTTTGGGCACATTATGAGGAGGGATGAAAGGCACGTAACAAGACGAGTGTTAAGTATGAATGTGGAGGGATACAGAGGTAGAGGAAGACCAAAGAAGGTGTGGGTAGACTGCGTGAGGAATGATATGTACCTATGTGAAAGGGGTGAGTACGGAGATGACGGCTGATAGAGGGGAGTGGAAGAGGATGACATGTTGTGCCGACCCCACCTAGAGTGGGATAAGGGCAGGAAAATGATGGTTAAAAAACTCATCCGGTATATTAGAATTTTATTTTATATTATAAAAGATATTAGAATGTTATTGGGACAAAAAAAATTGAACAGAAAATATACGAAGGCATAGTTCGCAATTTTTTTTTTAATATTCAAATTCCGGCGCCGGGCGCTCGGGCCCCGGCCGCTTAACCAGCCAGGAACTTAATACAATATTTTCGTTCAATCTCAGTGATCACAGAATATTCATGATCAAACTAATTACTGCCCTCTTAGGAATGTCGCTCGGAGAAAACTCACTTTGCTCGCACTTATTGAAGAACCCATCATCGTTTTTCGAATAGATGTGAAGGAAAATTAATTAACTCAAACATGATTGGATATTGGATAACTATTTAGAAAAGTTTCTTCGGGTTATATCGAAGTTCTAATGGTGGTTAAATCGCGCCGGATATGGCGGGAAATGTTAACATGGAAATCCATTCAGAACACTATTAGTATTATTTATATGTGCCAGGAGGTTTCATTATGTTTTTGGCACAATACCATAGAATCCAAATCTCTTGATTAAAATAAAATTCACAGATCTTGCACTCCACGGAACTATTAGAGTACACTGATAATGTAACTGAGAAGTATGCTACAGAATTGAAATAAAAGAATTCTACTAGTCTAAATTGAAAACTATCGTAAAACAGAAATTATTCACAAAAGGCTAATAAAATTTCTGACTATTTGCGTGATAAGTAAGCATAGATCTATAGCCGCTCGGTAATATCCAGTCTAATATTATACAATATAATATTACACATGGCAACCCAAAACTTCTTTAAAATAGCAACTCATGAGTTTCTTGCTCGTTCTTCTCTGGGGAGCGAGTTTTGTGAATGGGCAGTAATATCAATCAATAATTTTTAAAAATGTGTCGTTTTCAAGTGACAAGTTCAATTTTATTTGATTTAATTTTGACAGCAATCATCCGAAATTAATATCACATCGAGACCTTTCATTTTTGCAGGCACGACTATTCTACGTAGATAGGCCGTTTTAAATATTGACAGCTGTCATCTGAGAGGAACATTTTATTGTGGTGAAGACCCCATTGCTCGAATCAGTAATTTTCTAGATATATTTTTATATTTCATTTCATTACAAGTATTTAAGGCTACGAGTTGACAGATTTCAAAGGTTTTGTTACGATTAGGTTATCTTAAATGTGTTGCCATCTTGGAGTCTTTAATTTCACGTATTTCGACACTTTAATCATTTACATAACTGTAATATTGTTTGAGAAATCAACGATCGAAAAATCATTCCCAATGAAACGAATTGACGCGCGAACCTTGAAAATTGTATGATTGTAGCTAAATACGCGTGACTTATTGCTGTTGTTTTATTTGGAATTGACTTAACAAATTGAGGCGGAGAGAGTCCGATGTAAATATTTTAACGCCACCTGAAATTCAAGAAAGAACGCAATAGAAAACTTGTGGCCGGCCAAATAAAAAGACAATTTTCTTTTTCATATTGCCGACTTGTTTGAATATCCGCGCGTTGCTTGGAAGAAATAGTATACAAGTAGGTATACCTACGTCTTTAACCCCGTACTAAAAACGACGGGTGTTTTGTGTTTGACGGCCTTGTTTGTGTGTGTGTATATTTGACGGTTTTGGTGGATTTCGACGATATCATAGTATTTCAAAGCTTTTTAATTTTTTTATATTTAAGTTCACACTCGAAGCCGTTTCGAAGATATTTAATTTTTGGTCTATTTTGATGGTATATAATCATTTATTCCAAAATTTTCAAATATTTTTTTTAATTTTTTTTTTATGGACGACTGTTTCGTACTTAGCTTCAATCACACATGAAGATGAGGTCGAAGGTGGAAGCGTACTGACCCGGAAACCCTAACACATTTGGGGGACTGGCTATCTTATCTCTGACAACCGGAACACAACAATGCTATTAACATTGCTATTTGGCGGCAGATTTAGATAAGATGGTGGTAGCTAGCCAGGCGGACATTTAAAATTCCCTACCACCAACCAAACCGAGTATTTAAACATGTACCCCGCTGGGGTATCGTAAATCCAATGTTGTACATTGAGCCACGTCACGGCTAAAAAAAATTGTATAGTTAACACGAACACTTTTGCCTTTCCTTCGCTAGAATAATATTTTATAACGTAAATACAAAACCTTCTTTTAGATTTGCATTTACTTATTGGTTTTTATGTGATATAACTTTGCACGTTGTGTTTGTCTTAAAACGACTGCACACTCAACTATTATTTAATCCATAAGCGTAATTTATCATAGGGTACACCCACACCCACCGTGCAAACCTTAAATAAATGAAATTAAAAAAAATCTTGATTTTAGGTTGGTAGCGTCATCGTGTATTATATTTTATCTTTACCAATAATTATGTTTCCGACGACAGTGGGTGAGTTCTATTCAATAACAGCTTTAGGAACTTCACCCCTCCTGGTGTACCCGTCAAAGAAACGGACAACGCGTAATGGATAAAAGAAAGAATTACACTCAGTGTAGAGTCAGTAAAATCGTTGAATCTTACACAATATAATTTGAAAAATGTGCAATGTGAAGGTCTTTATATATCATTTTGTTAAAAAAATCAAGAAAGTTGGGCAAAATATGATTAAAATAAAGTCAATTATGAAAAAAGCACGTTCAATTACGTAAGTCCTCCATTATAGCCCTCCTTTATTAAATTGTGATCTAGCAACCCTAGCTGGGTCGGAGAGGAGTATTGTGTCAGTCGAGTGGCCATCGAGTGTTTTCAAGCACGCCGTCCATGACACCTGCTTACCTGATCACGTGAATGTACATAGAGTAGTTCATCAAATTATTAAACGCACCCTCCACAAGTAGGGAACTAATTAAATTAACTGAAGCATCCACAACAAACTATCAACAGGAACGCTGCGAGAAGTTCCTCGTCGCGTCACGAGCCGTTCCGTCTTGCCAATAAATACTTGTTAACTTTTCCTCAGACGCTTTAAATTCCGCCGCTCCGTTAGGGGCGCGGGGCGCGGGGCGAGGGCGCGGGGGATAAAGTTGGTAAACATCAAACAATCCGCGTATTTGAAGGAAACATTAAAGTGAGCCGCCACGAATGATGCGCCGGAGAGTTAATTTCAGAGGGTTTATCCCACATTCCCACGCTAGGGAAACTGCATGCATGTGCCTCGGCGCAGCACATACGTCGTCCCCGTGTGTAGAAGCATAGTTCCTTCTATGGCAGGAGTGCCCCGGGGCGGGACGGGGCGCGGCGACACATAAATTAGTTTTACGGCGATAGTTCGATCCGGCACGCGACCCGGGATAAACTAGCCCAATATACTGCCAATACACGCACCCCCGCCAATTATTTACTTTGGCTCACTTTACAGTTTCCATCCAAGTTACCCTCCCTTATCTACAATATTAGACTACATAGGTATACACTAGGTATAGACAAACCCTGGCTAATGACTTGTGTGTTAGAAGCAAAAGATACCGAGTTTTAGAAGTAAATTTGGAGAAAACTAATCTAAGACAATAATCTCTAGAATAAATAAGTATCAAGTATTATATGAGGACAATAAAACGCATTAAGCTACTGGCGCTCGGCTCGTGCAAACAGTTCGACCCTCTATGACAACTCCAAGTCCATAATTTAGGATTTGAAGGCGCGGGCAGAAGGGCCGGGGCGCGGGGGACACCGACAATAAATAACAAGATACGGCGGTGCGGCAGGCAAGGGGGGGGTCGGGCTCCGGGCTCCGGGCCCTGAGCCCCGGGGGCATCTCCGTGGGCACTGGACCCTTCCGCGGAGCTCACCTACATAGAACTTAACGCCTCACTACAAAAAAATAAGAAGTTTTGTTGGAAGTATTTCTATTGCATTCCTCTCGTTCGGCCAAATTCAATATTTAATGTTATGTACTTTTAATTGTTATCTACCTAGTATTTTTCAATATCTATACAATATAACTTACCCCGTCCCACCTACGCACTCCTTCATTTATTAGCTACTAATAAATTATATTTCGTAAAAAATCGTTTTGAATCAGTCCCAAAAAGAGTAAAATCAGCAAAACCGTTTTTTGCTAAATAATTGTAAATTCTATATCAAGGTCGTCTCTAAAGTACACCAGAGACACGAGAATACCTAAAGTACCTATACATCCCTACACCACTCTTGCGGTAACCACAACCGTTAGCTGTTTGATCTTCCAGACGACATACGCAGCAAAACTCAATCTACTTATTAGCTAAAATCCCTATTGAAGCTTCGAGTCGTGTCTCATTCCCAGACTAATTATAAAGTTGTTTTAAGCATTTAAAAAATTTAAGGGCTGTTACTGTCGCCAGCGCTGAATTAACTTGCGTAATGCTAGATAACAGGAATTCAGCTATTTTGACAATATCAAAAGGAAAAAAAAATTACAGTCTGAAACAGATAAACCGGCATAATACAATCTAAATTTTCTCAGGAAATAATTACTTTTGGTATATTGTTGTACTCAGTAATTGCTGCAAGTATTTAAAAAATTACCAAAAAACGTCGACGATTTCCTGAAAAAAAAACTTAATGTGTATTATGCAGGCCTGTATAGGTTACTCTGTTTCAGACTGTACCACTGTAGTTTTATTTTAAATGAGCATTCTGGCGTCACGTGTCGCTGGAATCCTCATTTGTCATACGCAGAGCTTTATCTATCATTATAAATAAATAAATAAAAGGCATTTATAATTTATATCCCAAAAACTGTATGTAAATAGTGCCACCGTAAGTAATATACAAGTGTCTTAAAGAGTTCTTCTAAAACAACGAAATAATTTCAAAGCGGCGCCGCAGACGACGGACTCGAATCAAAATCAAAATCAAAAAATGCTTTATTTTGTAGGTACACAGGGTACACTTAAAATAGTCAGATTTTACATTTTTAAAGCTACTGCCTGTTCCAAAGGCAATTTTCCCCTGAGAAGAACAAGCAAGAAACTGGAGAGGTCGCTCTTTTAAAAAAAAGGTTTTTATATTACAAAATTATTATTTTATATTATAATATTTCATTATTAATTGTGAAATAGCCTGGTTACGCGAACGGGCTGGTTATGTCCATGATTGTTTATCATCTAAATAATCTGATATTTTATAATATGCTTTCTTAATAAGTTTCTGTTTTATAGTATCTTTAAACTTTAGTTATTTTTACTACGTAAAAACGTATTACGTATTCCGGATATAATTTACGATCTGAGGGTATGAATAAATGAAAAATTATCAGTCACGGAACCGACTCAGGGCACTCCTCCTTGGTCTTGTCTTGGCTCTACCCTTTTTTGTGAGTCGGAGGCGTCGAGGGAGCAGCGCTAGGCGACCGTGCTGGACCGGCGGAGGCTGGGCAGCGTAAAGCGTTGTACATGAAGCCGAGACGCTGAGAAGGCGAGCAAGGTTGCCGCGAGAAAATGTCTGCATGCATGCCAGCTTTTATTGTATGTCTGCAGTCTGCATGCATGGTTGACTATAAGTTTGAAGAGTCTCTGTGGCCTGAATCCACGTGAAAGCGGTTTTTATTTTGGAAAACTGGTAATCTGGATAACATTTCGTTTCGAGAGACTCTCGGGATTTCTTAAGCTTTTAATTTATATCACATCACAGCCTGTGGACGTGCACTGCTGAACTGATTTTTTTTTTGGGTTCGCAGCTAACAAACTCGCTTGCTGTCTTGTTCACGATTCGCTTTCTTCACCTTTCACGACACACGGGCAGTGTGCGGTCAGTCCTATTCTACTCTGCCCGGAGACACAGACTATCGTTAACTTAAGATAAGCAATTTATTTCCCGTTTGGTCACAATGTTTGAATATCATAAATTGTTCCATTCGGTCGTTCTGCAAATCTATAAATCTATGAGTGGATGTCCTGTAGCTATTGTGGTGACGATGATTATATAATTATATAATCTTTTGGTCACACTCGTTATATCGCTACATAAGGTCACGTTTAAATTCTGCCCAAGTAACATACTATTATTATTGGTACAGTATTGTTATGAATCACGATCACGTTTAGGAACATCTCATTCATTTATAACCCCCGACGCAAATTGATGGGTGTTATAACTTTGAGGGTGTACCATTTTACTGTCGAAAATATTTTCGAAACCGTAGTTGTTCTGTTTATCTGAATGACATTGTTATGGTCATAGTTTCTCAAAGGTTTTCCAAATTTTCAATTTTAGTTAGTTGGTGGCCGTGGGACAGAGCAAGGAGGTGACATTGTCGAAACAAAACTCAAAAATTTACGCGAGCCGTGGTGAGGTGGAAAAAATGTGGAGCATTTCGTGGACGCTGAGCCCTTGACCTCCATGGCGGCCTATCAGCAGTTAAACGAGTTCGACGAATACTAACTACTTAGTTATGTACCTACGTCATACACTCGCAGGTTGTCAAAACTGTCAACTTTTTCATAGTAAGACCTAAAATCTTTGCAATAACGAAGTTAAGAGAACCTATCCAATTAAACATGCAAGCGTTCTCAGCTGTGCGCAACTTTTGCTAAAAGTTTGCAAAAGTTTTGTGTTGTCTTTGAAACAAGTTAACATGAGGGATTGTATGTTTATATGTGACTTTAGAGTCGCCCGCTACGTTACTATACTCGTGAGTAAATTGGCGCGCTCTCAAGGTCGGAGGTGGCGTTCTGTTGTGAAAAGAGATAATCTCCGAGTGGACGAGGCGCCGGCCGCGCGCCGCCGCTAAGTGGATCAACACTTACATCTCTCTGCTACTGCACTACAAACTTTATCAAAGTTAGTTAATAATTAAAACCAACCTTAATTAATCACTTTAGTAACTTTTGATAATGTTAGAGTTACACCCGCAAAAATAAAGTTTTACTGCGAAGCGCCCGGCTCACTTCGAAACAAAATAACACGGCGAGGATAACACGCAGTCCGGCACAACAACAAAAGGATTCGTTATTTACAACGAAGTTGTAAGTTACTGGTTAAGTGGAGGTGTGGTGTCCGCAAGAGCTCTGCACCCCGTGGCCGCTCCTCGCAGCGGTCGGTCGCTCCAACCCCCGACGGTCACCAACAGTCACCAACGGTCACCAGCGGTCACCAGCGGCCACCATCCACCGGCCGGCCCGCGCCGCACTCACGTGGTTGCAGCACGCACGCACTGTGCCGCGCTCCCCGCGTGTTTACACACGGCCCGCCTAAGTCACACTGTCGCTTTGGAGCTCACTCGCCCGCCCGCCCAAACGAGAGGGAAATCTTCCCCTATTTGCGGGCGTCTCTTTTCCTCCAAAGAATCAAAAGCATATAACCGTCTCAAGCTGACTTTTCCTGGCACGAATGTTTTCAATGTCCCAACATTTCATTGACGCCTCTCCCTAATAACGCGGAGTTAAACGAATATTTTGTTCACGGCTGCAACGGCCGAATTTTTTTTTATATTAAGGAATCCTCGCATTGCGCTATCAAGGCGAGGAATATATTCGAGAGCGCTCGGAGCGGTCTAATATGCGGAGCGATATTTGTCGTTAAATATGAAATGTGCGGCGGCAGCGCGAGGGCCAGCCGTATATTTAACAATCTCGCGATGTGCGGGGACGGTTGGTGAGATGAGGCCCCGTCAGGTGCGGCTCCACGCGCGGCACGTGCTCGAGCCGGCCGACTCTTCACCTATATAAATGACGCAGGTATCTAAATCTGCAGCTCGTTACTCGCGGCGGAAAGACGAGCAGCCATATCACTCCCACTCAGTGTGACACCATTAATCTTGTCTCCACCTGCGTGCTTTGTGCTCCTTTCCCGGGCAGCCATCCGGCGCGCCGTTCTACGGAACTGAATCGGAGTAGGACATTATTTATAAAACATGAGTAAGAAAAATGTCAGCCGTGGGCATGTGTGAACCTGGGGGTCGGGAACATACACGCAGGTAACGGTGACGGTGAGTTACAAGCAGCGACTGAATTACCATTTTAATAAAGGTGGGAAGCTTTTCAAAATTGGTAGCTCTATATTTAGATAAGTTATTTACTTATGTGTAATTCATAATCATTATTTCTTTCGCTAATTTAACAGATGTAATAAAAAATACCGTTGGTATTGACGTGATCTCATCCGCTGTTACTCGTAAATCGGTGATTTACGCGGCATTTTTTCGATTTTCGTTAGTTTCGACTTTCCATCAGCGCGCGTGTGAAATTATACGGCCCAGATATGAACTGTTGCGGGACTAAAGACCTTTTGGTGACAAACAGGACATTTGGGAGACTATTATGATGTGACAGTAGGTACTTACACCTCAATCAAACTTATGTAAATCAATACAGAGTTAAAGAGAACAAGTAGATTATAATTTGATATATTTTAATATAGTTAAAAATACTTGGTTTGGCTAACCAAACCTAGTATTGTACCTCATCTTTCTAAAAAGATGAGGTACAATAGCTACTCGTATTTATTTACAATAAGGATAAGGAAACTGATAGAATTTGTAGTTTCTGGAAAAATAAATGATGTAGCAAAACAAATTTAGTGATATCGAAAAATTATAAATATGGCGGAGAGACAAATGTATATCGAAAAAACAAATGTAGGTATGTCGGGAAAATGTACGTATTTCGCAAAACAAAATTGTCGGAAAAACAAAAGTATGATGGTAAAGTGCCCACGTCGAAATACAAATATAGGTGTTGGACAAAGAAGAGCATGTTGGAAAAACAAACGTATGTAGGAAAACAAGCAAAAGTATCTACCTATGTCGAAAATGCAAATGTCTATACAAAAAAAAAATATATGTCGGGAAAACAAAAGTATGTCGAAAATAGGTACAAATGTATGTCGGAAACAGAGGTCATAATCCGTCACACGGGCCGAGTGCGGTTTGGTGAATTTGTGTCTGACTAGTGACCACTTGACAGTCACTATTTGTGTCTGACTAGTGACCACTTGACAGTCACTATTTGTGTCTGACTAGTGACCACTTGACAGTCACTATTTTTAGGCTTATAGCCCACCGACTTGGCTTAACGGCTGCCTTCTATTGATAACAAGCGGGACCTACTACTTTGAAAAATAAATATGTCTAAAAAACAAAACTGTCTAAGAAATACAAACAATGGCTGGTAAAACACGAAAAAGTTGAACCACAATTATTTATTACTTACAAGTCTGAAAAACCAGTTTAAACTATTTTCGACCGTAGGAAATTTTTTCCGAATAAGTTTTATACTTATTTAAGCATCGTTTAACCGTTACTGGGGGTCTACTCCGAAAACAGCTTCGGTGGGCGTAACTTCGGACTTTTTCTTTTGCAGTTTACTGTGCCAATTATAAACCAACTAGCTTTCCGCCCACGGCTTCGCCTGTGTGGAAGAACTTAATCGCGGATATTTGTTTATCCCGCGGGAACTACTCACTTTATCGGGACATAAAATATCCTATGTTTTAATCTAGGGTATGTTCTACCTATATTACCAAAATTCATCCAAATCCGTTCATCCGTTTCGCTGTGTGTTTGTTGCTCACAAACAAATAAACAAACTTTCACATTTACTATATAATATTAGTGGCCATTATTTTACTTTTGTTGTATATAGTTGGACATCACAAGTTTGTACGGGACGCAATAGAAGCGTCTGAAGTTATGCAAATACAGGATTCTTACAGAAGAAAAGTCCGAAGTTAGGGCCGTCCGAAGCTATTTTCGTTACGAGAATAGACCCCCTGAACATAGTTTTAAGAGAAACAATTTCAAATTTTAAACATGAATAAGGTCGTAAATCGCTGAAGCCGATTTTTCGATTTGGTTGGAATGTTAGATGATTGTTTTCGGATAGAAGTCCGACTATAATGGGGTTTCTGAAATGAGCGTTTGTCAGAACGATTTGCAATCAGGGACTTATCCGCCCACACGAAGGGACCCAAAATATAATTAGCAGTCTGGTACATTTTTGAAACTTGCACTTTTTGATCCGAAGTGGACCCGGCGGCCGAAACGTCCTTCAGCTGAGTCTGACAGTAACTGTACTAGTCGACTGTTGCCAAATAATAGCGACCCGCACCCATTCTTACATGTACTTTATAAAAACAGTGATGTCAGTGTAGAACGAGAGATTCGTGTGTTTGACGGTGTTGTGTGCCCAGACTGTCGGTATGTATTTGAATTATGCGTGGTCCGCTTTGAGTACGGCTTTTTAAATTTAAACCACGGTAGAAGCTCTGAGCCATGTTTGATGAAATCTGTTCCGCCGTGTCGAAGACTTAACTTTTAACACAAGTAAAGATATTATAACGTTTAATTCCTCCGGGGTTTTTTTAAATTTTGATTCGTGTTAGCTGTACATATGACAACTCTCATTACCTTAAATGTTGATATTTATAATTAAAATTATAATAGTATCTACATCACCACGTCTGCCGTCTGTCGAGTCGAGTGTTGTGTTGCCTGCAGTGCGGTGAGTGGAGTGTACGTAGCGAGTGTCGCCCCCCGCCCCGCGCCCCGTCTCCACAGATGACACTCAACACGTGCTACACGCGCCAGACGACCACTATTCAGGGACCAGACACTGAATGTCTTACATAAACCGTTGTTCACTGACACCCTCGCGTCTCGGTAGCGGTGCCGTGCCTGGTCCGGTAGGCCAGGGTTCGATTCCACTCCCTTACACGATCCTCAGCGAACCGTCACATGATTTCTAAATCCGTTATTTGGCGTAATTTGCTTAAGCAATATTTTAGTTACGGATATACCAATAAAATAATTACCAATGTTATCATACGTGGAAACAAAGTAACTGTTCAATAACACGAGGACAATGCGGAAATATTGTGCAAAGCATTATAGTCCAAATTTACTTATTTTAAATACTTAATTAAATAGTTAGCTACCTACTTATAAGCTATAACTACTACTAAGTTTAATATATCAAGCTCGAGCGTGCTGACACTATATAAAATGTCCTGTAATACAAAACGTAAAAGCCACACGCATCGTAATTACAAACCGCTGCGAGCACTTTACATTGTGTTGCGGCGCGGGCAGGCCGCGCGGCTCTCTATGATAATTACTTGATTTGAATGCATGGAATAGTTGGGATTCGATTTTGTTTTGATCAAAATAGGAAGTTTTCATTGTGAAGTTGGAAACAGAGCTCGTTTGTTTATCCGTTAGGTAACAATAATAGAGTGTGCATCGCTAATATCTACCGTATTGTTGTAAGCTCCGGAACGCGAATCTATTTAGCGTACGGGGCGGCACTGTCACCGAACTTGTGAACTTTCAACAAAAGGTGAGTCATTAAGGGCGCACCAGGAAGAAGCGCGAGGGGCTGGCGCGCCCTTTAGAGTTGCCTCCAAACAAAACATGTTAAAATTCACTGCAACTCGTGACATTTAGTCGCCATTAATCCGTCAGGGTGTGAACGTATGTACCCATGAATATGCACCACATTTATTGTGGGACCAACACCTGAAATTTCCATAGAAAAATTCACTGCCCACCAATGGAAATGTATGGAGCAGCTGCAACCATAATGACTAAACTTAGACTCGGTATATACCTCTGTCTATATAGATAGGCATTGGTACGCGATCAATCAGGTAATGAATAATATCTGAGGTTAGTACAGTAACCGCTGACAAGTAGAGTCTCACAGGAGTTAATGTTAGTTAGGCATTGTGTTTCCCGCGTTCTGCGCTGTGATACCGATGCGTTAATATTACGTTACAAAAGCATTAGATATTTGTAAAGCATTAGATATTTGTTACTCGATCACACTATAGCGGATTAGGATGTTTTATTATTTGTTAATGTTTATATCGATATTTCAAGTTAATATAGCGGGACGATATACTGATACATCGCAGGGGGACAGCTAGGTAAGTATGGCAATGCGACCTGAGACCATTCCGGGAGAGTAAACTAGGACCCCGTCTCTCCCGCTGGTATCGTAAATAGTGACTAAACGATCGCGAGCAACAGTATGCACCGGTGATGGGCCGCGTCACTGCAACTAAGCTGCGGTCGCCAACTTGAGTGTCAGGAGTAGCTCCTTGAGAGAGATATATCCATTCGTGGACTGTTGTAGGCTATTGATGTGTAAACTGAGAACATCAGTCGATAAGTCCACAAATCATATTCACGTGAAGATAGCAACACGTAAACATACACATACTAAATAACGTATGCACTAAAAGTGCTTCTTTTTTCATTTCTTTACGTAGTAGATCTGTATAACATTTTTATAGAATCTTTAGGAGGTATATCAAGTCTGCTATTTGCTATTTCACGAGTTGTTTATTCAACGGCAGCAAGTGATGTTTTCTACACAAGGCGAGATAGTCGTAGCATATTGTCATTTGCGATCATTACAGGGAGGGGAAGACGACACCAGTACGGCCAACGATACAGATAATCGCAACTGAACTTGTGATCTCTTGTCTAACAGGTATACTCGATCAGTTACATCCGCGCCCGCCTCCGAACGCATCGATTCATTGCTAATTTACGTTACGTATGACTAATTTAGTATTGTTAGGCCCGTTGTGAACAAACACACTACAGAAGAGACCGATCCGCACTGTACCAATCACTCTCGCAAAGGAGGCTGGCAGTAATGACGCCGCGGGCCACGGCCGCCCTTTGTTCCTCTCCACGTTTCTAGGGCACGCGGCACGGCGCGCACAAGGCTACAAGAATGCTGCATTGTTTGTTATTCCAGTTTTTTTAGTTTCCGGCAAATGATAAGTAGGCCGAGCCTCTTTCGGGCGCACTGCGTTCACGTGTTGGCGAAGTCGGGGACGACTCGCAAAACTAAGGAATAAAGTTGGTGCGATCATAATTGCTTATCGCAGGCGCAGTTGAGCGCATACTGTACTCTGGCATTCCGCTCCACTCATACGTACGTTAGTCCTAAACTCGCTAATAACAGGGAGAGCAAGCTCTGTGAGAAACGCCATGGGACAAGTCACAAGCGACGTAGATTCACGCAAAATACACATTGCATTTCTTTCTTGCGTTAATTCTACTGATTTCATAGGCGGATTTTTGTGGCTTGCCTCGAAAAATTATCATCATTCACATTTTGTTAAATTGGAAGGAAAATTTCCTAAAACAAAATAAAAATAACCAAAACTATACATGTGTGTGGGATGTAATTGTTGATTGTATAATGGACGCAAATTGAATGGGAATCACTAATAGGCCCGTGGCCGTGTCTCATTCACGGGGAAATGAGTCGCCCCTCGAGTCGGCGCGCTATTGTTCCAGGCAGGCGGCAGGCGAGGGCGACGTCGCGCGCCGCCGGCCGCTCAGCTGACTTAGCTTATTGTCACCCATCCATATTAATATCGCTGCATTTGCTTTTGTTCACGGGCGCCGCTGTCCCGTGACCAAAGTTATATTGCTTGTAAAGTTTAAGGACCGTCTTGCCTAAAACAGAGCTCTCGTTCGCTGAGGGCGGACAAAGTGACAGCGCAAAGGGCGACAGGTATGACGTTAGTGGCAGATAAATAACAAGTCATAAATTGAAAATAATTATTAGTGAAAATGAAAATGAGAACTGGAAATGTTTGATATCACAAACAGATCGGTCCAGGAATATTGTCCGTTTTAGTTTCAGTTTAGAAAAACCTTACAATAAAATATTAAAAATCATACTCCTTAGATATAGAGATGGTCCCGAACAAACAGCGCTAATGACAATATTGTTGGATATCAATTATGTAATGTACAGAATTATTGGCTTTTTGACGAAGGAAAATAAATAAAAACCTACATGCAAGGTCTCTGCTCTTCAGTGGGTTGCTTATGTAGTGATTATATTTTAGTTGTATCCACACAATATCATATGAATATATTTGTTTCCTTTAACACAGGTACATTTGGCTGAAAACAAGATCCGCTAAGAAGTGCAGTCGGAGTGGTGAGCGGCCGACCCGTCGCGGAGCTGGCGGCGGTAATGTACAAACTTGGTACTCCCATTTAACGCTCGTTTGTCCTCAGTTAAAACTTGCTCCACATTAACTCCGCAGCAGTTCAGTCCTACGTTTACTCTTATTGGCCAGTTTTATTGAAATTCGGTACAAATGTAAACAGTAGGTACTTACCATACTTAATTCTACCGTCGATTACATACGAAGAAAGTCAGCATACAGACATTATCGTTACTTCATTACCTTGTTATGATGCAATTAGCGAGAGTATTAGTATAGCACATTAGTAGGGCTTCCATAGTCACGGTTAGCAGGTGAGCAAGCGAGTGAAGTGGAGCGCCACGTGTGTAAGCTCTCCCCAGGACCAATGAAACAAGCAGTTAGAGTGACATTCGTTTATTGTGACTATCACCAGTGCACATTTACAGTATTCACAGAACGGTACAAACCATCACCGCAACTAAAACTATTGCACCTTCCAATTACATTACTCTTTGTACAACTCACACAAATGATCTAAATCAAATAAGCCATTTGAAACTCCTCATGCGTGTTAGTGGATCCGTTCAAGGGCGTACCCGAAAAGGGCCGAATCAAACAAGCAGGTACCACGCACTGTTATCGGACTCGGTTACAAAATGTTTCACCTATCTCTTTAGATTGATATCATTTAAACAGAATGAACAATACAAATGTAATGGAGGGGCACATATTGGAACGCCTCAAAATATTTTGCACATTTATCGTTTGTCCTAAATTTGTTTCGCCTACTACTTGCTCTTTGGCCGTGTTGGCTCCTCCCTAATTAATTATTAGGTCGGACAACTCATAACCTCTATCATTTCAAATCCCTAACTTATGACTCGTCAAAGTACTAGCGATTATGTTTTTTAAGCTTCTCTTCTCCCGCCTTAACTTTCTGTACCTGACCAACTATGTCGGAGTGCTGCGACCCATCTTGCTCGCTCTTGAGCAAAATAAATTTGGCTAACTGTTTATATCAAAAATACTGAGGCGTAGTCATCATTATGTCGAAAAGGCTAATAGTTTCAAGGACATTAAACGTTAGTGACTGTAAAATTCAAAAATTCAAAATTCAAAAATGTTTTATTTCGTAAGTTATAAGAATAACATTTGAAATCGTCATGACATACAGTTATCGCTCATTCACTAGGCAGTCTCTCCAGAGAAGAACGAGCAAGAAACTCAGGGGTTGCTCTTTTTAAATAAGCCAATACAAATACAATTTGGAATAATTGTTAAATTTATGATTCGACAAAGAAAAATAAGAATAGAATTTACTGGATATTGCCGAGCGGTTCATGTCCACGCATTCTTATCATCCAGATAGTCAGAAATTTTATAATAGCCTTAGGCACATAGTTTCAGTTTAATGGTTGTTTTAAAGTTATTTAAAGGCAAATTTTGAATGTCTACCAGAACCTTATTATAAAAGCGTATACATTGTCCCTTGAATGACTTAGTGACTTTGTGTAAGCGACTGCTATGGGCAGCAAGTTTATTTTTATATCTTGTATTTATATTGTGTATTTCACAATTTTTCCTAAACAAATGCAGATTCTTTCTTACGTACATTAAGTTTTCGTAAATATATTAGGCCACCACATAGTTTTCGTAATTAGGGCTATATATTTTAGGCCACGGCATAATTTTGCGAAAACATCAGTTAGGCTAAACAATAATTGTGCATAACAATTTTAGGCCAACTATGTTCGGGTAAAAGAAATTAGGACAAACAATTTAGGCGATAAGAGGTAACCCCTATTAGAGTAAATCTATTTCGCCAAAATAAACACGGGTACGCGTCACAATTCATTACGTGAAAAACTATAAACTGTATTATTATTAACTTTACATCAGCACATATTGTGGAAGACACGGTGGTAGTACGAGTTGCGCGGGTACGCCCATAGGCCAGTATACAGGGCGTCCCAAAGTTATGGGACATGAAGGGGAAGTACCTTAAATATTGTAGATAGTGAATTTTGCTCAAAGAAGACTTTATGTTATTTTTAAAAGTTAGTAATTCTGCATTCATAGATTTTCTAAAAATTACTTGCTTCGGCTGGGAATCGAACCGACTTAAATGTGAAAAAAAAAACACCCTACTTTTATGATGCCAATCGAAAGAATAGCTAAAAAATAATAACTCTGCCTAAGTAACATAGTATTTTAAAAGAAAGGAACAACATAAAATGATTGAGTCAAATTTCAAGAAAGTTATTTATTGCTAAAGTGATTTCTTCTTTTGGGGATACGTGAAAGATATGCTATACAAAAAGCGATACGAGAACGTAGGCGAGTTGCAAACAGAATTGTGCCATATCACATCGAGTGTTCACCATAAAATGATTAGAAAATCAACAGGCAGCGGGCTCATTAAAAGATTGGCGATTTGCGTAAGACAAGAGGGATCACATTTTGAGCATTTAATTAATTAATTTACAAAAAAATACCTACTTAATTGACTACGGCAGTTTCATGTATGTTTTTTATTTGATTAAAATGATTAATTTCACGTTGTTCCTTTCTTTTAAAATACTATGTTACTTAGGCAGAGTTATTATTTTTTAGCTATTCTTTCGATTGGCATCATAAAAGTAGGGTGTTTTTTTTTTCACATTTGAGTCGGTTCGATTCCCAGCCGAAGCAAATAATTTTTAGAAAATCTATGAATGCAGAATTACTAACTTTTAAAAATAACATAAAGTCTTCTTTGAGCAAAATTCACTATCTACGATATTTAAGGTACTTCCCCTTCATGTCCCATAACTTTGGGACGCCCTGTATAGTCGAGCGTGGTTAGTGTCCCCAGGGTCGCACACTCACCGCCGTCAGTGCTCTTGCGCTCGTCGGCTTGCTCCAGTGCGGCGGTCTGCTGGTTGTGAGCGTCGAGCGGCGCGTCGAGCGGTGCGTCGAGCGAGCGGCGCAGCGCGGCCCACTCGTCCGCGAGCCGCTGCACGCGCTCGCGGAGCTCTCCCGACACGCTGTGCCGCGCCTCCGAACATTCGCGCTCCAGCTCCACGAACTGCTCGCGCACCGACCGCACCTCCGCCTCTTGCTCGCGAGCGCTCCTCTGCGTACAGGAACGGATCGAGTTAGTTTTAGTTTTTATTTGGGAAACTTACATTACATTATAGTTAAGTCGCTTTAGATAGATCGTTGACCAAATTGTTTCCACAGATTAACACCAGACGTTACTTGAAGCCCCTTATACATAATTCCATAGCTTCAAATGTCAAGGACGTGAAAATGACAGCATGATATTTAAGGGGCTTTTAAAATTAAGACACATTTGAATATTCCGGCGTAACTATATCTGTCTGTGTATTCGGGCGTCAGGCGGATAATGACCCGGCATTAGTGCGCTCTCAAATCAATTAACCAAAGCAATTCCCTCACTAATTGTAAGTAATAGTCATTGACGAGAAGTCAACATCAAGCTATCTTGCGGACCATACCGGATGAGTTGTTTTACCGTAAGGAACAAATTAGGGCATATTAGGTAAGTGAAATGGAAGGTATTGGCATATGTAGTTTTTTTTTTTTTTCAAAGCTATTAAAGCGTTAATTGTGTCATTTGACGGACGCGTTTGCAACCTATTCCACATAATTACATCATTAAATTAAATGAATGAAGAAAACTTCGATAAAATATGAGTTCCAAATAAATATCGCACGATAAAAACATTAAAGTCATGCCAGTCGCATTCCAAAGTCAGGCCGGTGCATGCGTTTCTGAAAAAAAAAAAACTACCTATGCCAATACTTTCTATTTTCCTTACGGTAAAAAAACTCATCCAGTATAGTATATCGGGCCGTCGCAAGAGATAGATTCGCTTGTTTGTCTGTTTCGACGTTTGTCCAAAATATACAACGAAATAAAGTCGAAAATGAATTAAACCTGGCACCAACATACATACAGATATACAACGTTGTGTATCTAAATCCACGTGGCCAGAGCCACTATATTGTAACGCTTGGTCAGATACTATCTTACTCGTATCAAAATCTGTCGTCATGCAGCGATGTTGATACCATTGTTATGTTCCAGCTGTTAGATATTTCTAGTGAGCAAGCTTCCACCTTCGATCTCATTAATAATAACTACTTAGCCGCTCCAAATTATTGCCTAATCTAATTAGTTAGCTGTAAAACATTGCATATACAGCTCATTTCAGACATATTTATCATCTAAAGTGTTCTTTCCATTTCAATGTAAGACCCCTTATAGTTACTCTTAAACTAGCGTTCAGTAAGCTCCAGTATATCACTAGGCACTTTGTTATAACATCGTACACAGTTTCCCAAATAAGATTTGTTTGACTTTTGCAGTCAAAACAGAGGCGTGGATAGTTTGTTTTTATGGCGAGTGTTAAATGAATGCAAGCCACTTCTCTTTCAGTACACGTGGATATTTCTTCTTGTGCTAAAAACTCTTAAACAGGTACGCTACTTCACGGCGTACAACGTTGCCCACACTTTCATTCTTTAAAAATCGACGAAGTGTTTTCAATATTGTGCAGTTTTTTCACAACGTAAGCCAAATCGTTGACGTAAACTAGGAAAAGGAATGAACTCAAAATGGCCACTACTCTCTGCACTGGATCCTTCAACTACGAGGCTGTTACGTTGAGAGCTTTACCTTTATAAAAGTTTAATTTAGGAAGAAGCGTGCGGTGATCCACGCAATCAAAACTCTTTGAAAGGTAGCATAATTCCCGACGGTAGGCCGATAACCCTTTCAAATATTTAAAATGATAATTTAGTCGATGCATCTGTAGCAAATCGATCCGATACTGTTGACTATGAAATAAGTTATCAAATTTAAAATAAGTCACTGTATGGACTAGGATCAACTTTTCAACATACATACATAAAGTCGTGCCTGTTTCCCGTAGGGGTAGGCAGATACCACAGACTTCTACATTTTTCAAATACTCTACTAATCGCAGGTAGGCCAATATGTAGACTATATCCATTTTAATACTTTCGTTAATAGACGTCACGTACATAATATCCACATTTATTTTTATTTACATTGTACGCAATAATTGAAAAGCCTTTATGAAATGTAAACCGCGGCCGGGCGGGCCACGTCTCTCTTTAACGGAGACACCGCAGAGTCGGGACTGGCATTCAGACTGCTAATAAACTTTTGTTCAAATATTTGTGGAGAGCGATTCAAAAGCTCGCGTAAAAACGAGTTTACCTTTGTAACGGAGCTGTTTATTTTGAGTCTTTTTCCTGTTTACTATTGATATTCCAGACGGTATTCATTTTATTGTGTCTTATTTTTAATATGTCATCTTGTGAAATTACATTTAGGTTGGCGCCACATAAATCCTGGAGTGATTCTCAATATGCTCGCAAAAATTATGTATTACGACCACACGTTTTCTTCTCATATAATTTGTCTATGCTCTTCCTAATGCTACGAGTCAAGTGTAGTATAGATTGTGGCACCGTACGGAAAGCGATTTAACGTGAGATGTTGCTTTGACGATCATTTAACATTGTAACTACACGAGGCCAAATTATAAATCATGTAATGCAAGATCGATAATCTGCTTTTGTTTCAACCACAACAAAGACGTATTTTATTAATTCATTAAATAAATGAAGCTATTATTTTACGATTCTTTTTTAAATACAACTTGTAACAAGTCCGTTGCGGTCGCAGCAACCGACCAGGATTTGAGTTGCCTACATGCTTGGCGTCGATGGTCGACTGCTTGAAATAAAAAAAATACAAGTAAGCAGTAAAGTGTCATTTTCTGGTCGTCATATTGAAAACTTACGAGGAAATTGCAACGTAGTTGGAAGAAAGATGTCTATATATCAATCGAAAAACGCTTACATTTAAAAATGTAATCGAGTTTGATCAAACCATCATTATACAGAAACTATGTGCCAAAGGCTATTCTAAAATTTCTGACTATCTAGCTGATAAGAATGCACGGATGTGAACCGCTCGACGGTATCCAATCTATTACTTTGTTTCTTTGTCGAATCATAAATAGTAAAAATATGTATATAAAAAGAGCAACCCCCGAGTTTCTTGCTTGGGCAGTCTGCATTGTGAATGAGCGATAATTGTATGTGACGACGTTTTCAAATGTTATTTTTTTATGTAACGAAATAAAACTTTTTAGAGTAGTTATTATTGGAGGCGTGTTGTAACAAGGCGCTGTGTACTGACCGCGAGCGCGTCGAGCGCGGTGTCCCTGTGAGGCGGCGACAGCGCGGCGGCGGCGGCGGCCCGCGCCCTCGCCTCGCTGAGCCACGCGGCGGCCGCGTCGAGCCGTGCTCCCGCCGCCGCCAGCGCCGACAGCCGCAGCCCGATGTACTCGCGGTGCGCGCCCAGCTTGGTCGCCGCCTGCAAACAACGCGCACACTCACTACGGACATACGGGAACCAGGTAGTCGGACCGCCTCGCTCAATTGCTTTGGGAGTTGTTATCGTTTATGACGTCAATGTCATATTGTAACGCAATGACAAGACAGCTATAGCTTTGAGTTAGGCGGTAGAACCCCAAGTGCTGATGTCTGTAGTGTATTACTTCTTTACACGTAACCGCGCGGGGGCAGGACGGTTCCCGTCACTGGATGTGTACTGGCATATACCAGCTAACTTAGCTCCGTATGGTAACTTCCACCCCCACTAGCTAATATTTAATTGCAAAAAGCGACCTATTAACAAATAGTCCGCAAAAATGATCATATGGATTGTTAGTTTTTTTCATAATATATTTATTTATACCTTATGTTGCGACGAATGTAATTCAGATGGTGTACGCTTTTAAAGGTGTAATTTAGCCTAACAGTAATTATAAGTACAGTCCAATGTATAAATGTATGGATGCTTAAATTAGTATTTTCTTAAGTATATACAATTGTTTACAGTAATCACACTTAAAACAGAAACTTCTTTATCAAAGCGCAATGTGACCCGACGCAATATAGAGGAACCAATAGTTAAACTAAATGCTAGGTCTCGGTGTGAGAGCGTCCTGCGACGTTGGGTACAAAGTAATAACGCTAATAGACTAAACCTTGGTTTAGTGCCCACAAACTACAGCTACGTAGCGCTATGACAGCGCACTGTATATTGCATTCTGCAGTACTCACTAAATTGTCTCAAGTTACCATTCTACATTTAACTTTATGGACCTTATAAAAACTCGACATTATTATGATATTATTAATTTTAAAGATTAGCCCTGCAACATAAATTCTATTTGGTAATTTTTAAATCTAATTTATTCAGAGATTGCTGTTTTCGAATCCCGCTAAGGGTTCAAGTTTGTGTAATGAATACGAACTTTATTCCCGAATTATGAATGTTGATGTAAATAGAGCCAATGTTGGATATGGCAAACGAAGCATGAAAGCAGAATTAACGCAGTAGAAATGCGTTCACTGCGCAGTATGTGTGGAGTGACTTTGAATGATAGATTAAAGAATTGTGTGAGTAGAGGAAGATGTGGTGTGCAAGATGACGTAGTGAGTAAAATAGAAAGAGCTATGTTAACACTTTGCGTGACACATCTAGATGTAATAACAATAAAACTTCTATTGTGTCTGGTGATGTGTCCCGGAACGTGTTAACGTGGTTTTGGCATATAGATCCAATAAGTGAAAGGAGATTAACGAAAGCGTGAATGGTCGGAAAATGTGGACCAAGAAGAATGTACAAGTGACTAACGTATTCACAAAAGGGTCAAGTGCGCTCATCCACTAACCGACGAGCGTGTATAAAGCATTTGATTGAGTGAAAGAAGCAAAAGTAGTATGTCAGGATCGTTGCAAGTGGAAATCATAGTCTCTGCCTAACGCATTATACATATATGTAAATAGTTATAAATGTTTATCCGTTATTGGGGCAAAATATCAGAGTACATGTGTCGAACTTAGAGAAAGAGGCCTATCGTCGAATCCTACTCGCATAGAGGCTTCGGAAAACTGCGTAGTCTTCTCGTCCTAAATACCTTATGCCACTAAAATCTGGTTTCTCTCGCTAGGGGTCGCATAAGGCTCAAGGCCACACAATTAACTATCGATAGGGCGATTCTCGGTGTTTCAAAACAAGATCGATTCGGGAGTGAAGAATGGAGCGAATGGACGCCGTATAAAACATGAAAGTCGCCTATAATATAATAAGTAGCGATAAAGCTGCCTAATTTGTAGTTTCTATAAGATATTTAAATGTACCTTCCTCATTTAAACTATAAAGCGTATTTGATTTGAAAGTCCTAGAGGAAAACGTGCGTCCCCCACGAGGTGGACGGACGACCTCGTGAAGTCGCTGGATGTATGGCGCTTCCGACCAGCCGCTCTGGAATTCTATGGGGGTGACGTGTGTGCAGCAGTGGACGTTCTGTGGCTAATACGATGATGTTAAATCCTTCGTGCATTGTTTCCTAGCCTATTCTTGATGTTTGAAATTAAGCTATTATGGACAATAGCATGCGAGGACAGAGACAAGTGATTCTCGGGACTGGCAGTAAGTGTTTCGTATTAATGTAGTTCTACACGTAACCAAATCTCCAAATATTTCATCTTTTCAGTCTTTGTCCACTGCTGGACAAAGACCTCCCCCAAGGATATCCACAACGGTCGGTCGTGCGCTGCCCGCATCCAAACATTTATTGCACTATGAATTGTTATTCATTGTACTATACTTAAAACAAAGCAGCTAAATATAGGTGATCATAATTATTTGTAACTTCGATTTCAAACATACAGATATATTACCTAATACGCAAAAGTTGACAAAGTTGAGATGAAAGAGTTGAGATTGAAACATTAAATTCACTCCATAACTACTAGAAAGAGCCTTGCCACACGGTCAAAGATACGAACAGCAAAGTGAAAGTATTAGGTCCTTACTTATGAAATTGGCGTTTTGTATGAAGAATTTCATTAAGACTGTTTTCTCCATACAAACATTTTTGATTTTTTTTGGGAACAGCAAATCCAAATTACGCTAAACTTTGTGTGTATTATCAGATAACATTAAGTTATGTGTAGGCAGCGTTAATTTTTAAAAGTAACCGCTTTATAAAAATTTTAGCGAATCTAAGAAATGATTATGGGAAGCACATGAAAAGAGCTCTGTTCAAATTTTTTTTATTATGTGATTTAGTCCAGAAATTAAAAAATATTTCATGTGAAACATTGAAATATAATTCCATTTTCCAAATAAAAAACAAATTTGGATATAGCTTTGAAAATCGCAGGAATTGGTACATATGATTAACGAAGAAAAAAAAACTCCAATTTCATAGGTAATATAAGGGTTCCGTCGTCCGAAACGGATCATCATCCAGATGATACCCGTAAACATCCCAATAAAAGGCCTTCCCTCGTACAATGAGGGAGTATGGTCCATAGTCCGCCACGCCATATATACAAGGTGAATTTGAATTCGCGTATTTCCTATAAAAAATTCGGTTACCCATACAGGGTGTCCCTGGAAGTATGGATCAAATCGAACAGGGGCATGGGGAAGGTCATTCCCAAACTTTTTAACCCTATGAATGTCGGTGCCATTTTTGACGGTTCAAAAGTTATGATCAATTTTTTACATTTTCATATTATCGAATAGTGCTTATACAAAAAAATTTTTTAAAAGAAAACTAGCAAAGCTATCAGCTTAATTTTTTAATTAAAAAGAATTAATTAATTTTTTAATTAAAAAGAATTAATTTTTTTTTTTTTTTTTTTTTTTTTTTTTTCAGCTTAAGTTTGGGAATGACCTTCCCCATGCCCCTGTTCGATTTGATCCATACTTCCAGGGACACCCTGTATAAAGTAAACCATTCTGAACCCACCTTTAGTGTGAAAGTCCAACAATTTTCGGCTGATGTCTGCACTCCTGATGACGACTAACTTTCCACTAGGAACCATTGTCGAATTCAGCCGAAAATTGTTGGCCTCCATACTAAAGGTGTTCCCGGAATGGTTTACTTAGTACGGGTAATGGAACATTGTTTGATCTAATTCGGCTACGGTTCCTTGACGAAAGTTGTTCGTAAGTCACCAGGAAACAGGAATTCCACGAATTCAAATTCACCCTGTATAGTACATAGTATCAAAACGGATCACATCAACAATATTTTATATCGTAAATCCTGCACCGCATACAATTACCTCTGTATCGTTTACAAGACGTCTTGCTTTCTGCTGAGGAGAATAGGACCAACCGTATTTTCTCGTGGGTGTCGTAGAAGGTAAAAATGGGATTGTGGACATAGCGGCAATCCCTAGTGATGGGCAGCAAAGTCATCGATGAAAATCTCATAAAAACCTGCGATCGCCAACGTCCCTGCTAAGCGTCGCGATTGGGACAAATACACCGATGGAGAACGATGCAAATCGCGCCATGATGGGAGAGAAGTGTCCAACAGTGCACCTCCGTTGGCCCATCAACGGAGGTTAGTATGGATATTCACAAATTAGTCATCATCAGCCCGTAAACATCCCACTGCAGGGATATAGGCCTTCCCTCACAAATGGGGGATTGCGGGCCGTAGTTTTCCACGCTGGCCCAATGCGGGCTGCCCAAATTAGTAGCGTAAAGAAATTATAACGATAGAAATGAAAAAGCTTTCCACCAGCGCAGCGAGCGGCAATTAAAAATATTTTTTTATCAAGGTAAAACATAGCAAAAGCAATACAGCCACTAACAGCGCGAATGAAAATACCGCTAGCGCCATCTAACATTTTATTTTCGAAACTATAGCCCTCGTAAAGCTGTAATTTATACATATTGAAAATGATGAAACACTTATATATGTATTTCCATTGTAGAGTCCGGTGGTTGTTGTTTTTTATGGTTAACTGGATTCTTAGCTGCATTTCTCTTAGGAGTACAAATTCAGAAAAATCACTTCTTACTGTGCTACTATCTACACCTAGAGAATACACCCGCCACATTTCATTAAAGTCGGTCCATGCGTTTGGACTGTGCGACGATCTATGGGTTAATCGGTCAAAACATTTATTAATGTAAATTAAAAATATTGAAGGATCAGGTAATAGTTGGTAGACCATGGACACATGCAAATAATAGATCTAAGCGGAACGTTCGATAGGGCAACATCAAGAGTGTTCGCGGACGGGGGATAGTTTAACAAAGTCTGCTATTTAGGTTTATCGGCCATTCAGTAGCGCACCTGCACGACTAGCACTACTTGGCGCAAGAACAAGGGTGGAAGGAGCACACGTATAAACCACGTCATCGAGAAAGCAATGTGACTAGTCACATTGACTTTTTCGATATGCGGATATGTGCAACGAGAATGTCAAGATTTGAGAGTCACTCTCTATGTCACCTTATTTAAGTTGTGCCAGCCGAGCTAAGGGCTATACAATGTACGGCGGCGGCGTCACTCACCTGCTCCAGCTCAGTGCGCAGGCGCGGCGCGTCGCGCACCACCTCCATCTCGCGCAGCCGCTGGGCCAGCTCCTCCTCGCGCGCCTGCGCAAAAACAACATCTCACTACATGATCAGGGAATGTAACACAAATTCTTCCGCTTGTCCTTCACAACACAGTTAGACGAGGCAAACGACAATGCGTTTATAACATAGGTAAAGTAAGTTTAATTTGAAACAATTTATACAGATGTACAAATGTGGTCTCTTCCCGACAACCTTGTAAGATTTAAAGTGTTGATAAATATCTAATTTAACTAAAGTTACCAAGTGTTACAATGGCTACTAAGCACACGCTTTGTATTGAAGGGGACGCCCCGTGTCAATTGAATTTAATAGAAATGTCTCCGAGGAATATTATAATTTCGTTATCTGTGATCAATCAGTTTCATTATTTAATTTGTGTCGGTGCGGGTCTCGGGTTATTTTTGTGATTTTTGGCGTTTCTCGTGAGATTGGCAGCATTGGCCATTGGCAGGCGGCTTGACTTATTTACACGATGTCAGTTTCCTTTCATATGATTTGGTGTCAGCATATGAAGGTTGCGATATCAGCGGCGGCCGAGTGAGCACCTACGAGTACTGTCTCTGCACCGCCACTGGAGTGACTCTACAATTATCGCTATGACTAGTCAAAGGACAATCGCGTATTGTTCTAATTTTATACAATTTGACGACCGATTGGTGTAGTGGATAGTGGCCCTACCAGCGAAACCAACGGTTGCGGGTTCGAATCCCGCGACGGGTAAATGTTTGTGTGATGAATATGAACATTTATTCCTGAGTCATGGATGTTTATATAAATATTTATGTATGTTTATCCATTATCTAGTATCCATAGTACAAGCTTTGCTTAGTTTGGGACTAGATGATTGGTGTAAGTGTCCGAAATATTTATTTATTTATTATTTATTTATTTATAATTTTATTACCGAAATTAAGATAGAGTGAATTTGAAAGTGAATAAGGACAATAATTTCTATGAAGTAGTAGGAACTTATTTAATAAAAACCTGTTACATACCTGTGGACACTTATTATAAAACCACCCTATATAATTCGATTGTGGATAATTATGCATCGCAAAGATCTCTTTGGGAAAATTTTCTTCTCCAAGTTGTTGTTCTATAATTTATTTTTATTATTAAAAGTTGATAAATTTTATATAATATCTATTTTTGTAATACAGAACTAATTGTCCTGAGAGAATTTGCCCATTTTATAAACGCAAGATCCTATGTATTATGTTGAATCAGGCACTTTAATTGTAGTCTAAGCACAAAAGGTTATTGACTTAACGCCTTTATAAATTTTGGGAGGCTACAAATGGATTTTAGCGTCTATGAAACACGATTATGTTGTACACTCGTCCAAGTTCATTACAAGACAGTTGTAACTTCGTAAGCTGTTAATGTTTTGAACAGCCTAAACAAAAATATGTTACATGCAAGATATAAGTTAATTTTTAATTTCGAAAATAAATGTGTGAGGAAATGTTACCGCGAGACACGCACTCTCCGGGAGTGTAATAAGTTATAAAAACAAAATAATAACACACGAAGGCTTTCGTTCTTTATATTTCTAGTTCGACCTATCCAATCAACGTCTAACATAATCCAACAAAAATCCTCAATAAAAAACCTTAAATGTAGGCACACGCGACTCCAACAACAATTTAGATAGTTATAGACAATGAACAAGTATGACAAATATCCTGTAGAAGCTTAGCACTATCGCCCTCAGAGACCCTCGACTCGGCGCAATTCCACCGGCAACAATGTACCAGTAACTACTTTTTATAACGTCGCGTGTAGCGCTCGTAAACAGCGCGCGGTGCGATCGTCAAGGGGACGGAACTGTGGCCATAACACTTATGCTGCTTCGAGCACTTCCAGTTACTGCTGGAGGCAGGTTGTAAAATACAAATTCCGCAACCGTCCGCCTGCCTCTTCATCTGATTGACACGTAATAACGTAACCATTGCACTGTTCCCCGCGACTTACTTGGGCGGTGACAGTGGCGGTGGTGTGGTGACGTGGTGGATGGTCGGGGCAGAGGTCGCCGCGACGCAACAAACACTCACGGAAATGCCGGCCGGGAAACTGACTCCGTTATACCAGAGAGCGCAATATTTCACGAGCGGCGAACATCGCCGGCGCGCGGCGCGCACGCGACCTTGGACCCTACGCGCTGCGCACACGGTCGCTTTCGGCGCGGCGCGCGCGCTGCCTTGCGCCCCTCTGCGCCGCGCCCCGCGCCCCGATGGGACAGGAATATTTTCATAGACTCAAAAATAGCCGCCGCTCTCTCCACTACGATAGTCGCACGCTGAAATTTTTGGAGCGGCCGGTTTGCTTCCTTATATGGATCAATCTAACGTGTGATGTTTATTTTTAACTTTTTGGAGAGATTCGAAAAGGGCTATTAAATTTATTACCCAAACTACTGTTACTATAACACCAGTCATTAGAATAGACAGTGTTCTACAAGGGCGGTTTGTATTAGCTATTTTTAGAGTATCGAATCCTATGGTGTTTTACATTAGGATGAGCAGCTGATATAGAAAGTATCTTTAATACAACATGACATAAAACAACTGTGTACGTACAATATTAAAAAATATATATATTTCATTCTAAAATATCTTAATGAATTTCGATTGATATGGTCTACAAAATAAATGACACTTCAAGACATCAAAATGTTTTAATATGATTTTTTCATGAAAGATCTACATTATGCATCAGAGCTACATATTATGTAATCAAAGTATTGACAGACTAAATGTTGTTGAGGCCTTAGGTGTTATGTGTGACGGTCTGTTATTATTTGATATCCTTGTAGATTCCATAGTTACTAAAGCGTCAAAGCAATTGCTTTCATAATGAGAAGCTCTGCAAACTTCAGGTCCATTAAAGCAATTAAAATACTTTACTGTGCCTTGCCACCTTGAGTACGTCTCGCAAGTTTGGAACCCTAGATATGAAGATGATATCAATAAAACTCGTATTGAAGTTATCCAAAAGAGATTCATGCGCTATTTAGATAACAAAATACGACAAAGATCCTCACATTACGTCCATAGGTGCAAACGTCACCATTTCTTACCACGTGAAACTAGACGTAAATTAAACGATGTTTGCTCTCTAGCTAGTATTGCGAATGGATCCGTCGATAGTTCTGAACTATTGTCTAGAATATCCTTACGCACAAATTAATTGCAACTTGGACAACGTCTTGTTCTTTATATACCATCCTCAAGAACCAATTATAGACAGAATTCATTTCATATAGTGACCAATTCCGCACCGACATCGCGTCGATTAAACGTGTCAGTGTCAAAGATTCCTTCCTTCCTTCCAAAGGAGCGGAGATCAAACTTTGAGCGCCATTTTTTTCTCCATGTTGTCGGAGATTTTCTATTAGCATTGTTTTTACTGATAGGGTCTTTTACTGTTCGTTTTGCTTTATCTCGATAATATATATCCTATCTATAGATTGTTTATAATTAAATTAATTTTTCCAACCGTTCGCTGATTGCAATGTATAGTTTTTTTTTTTTTTTTTTTATTAAGTTTAAGTAGGTTCTATCAGTGGAAGCCTGTAATTGGCTTTCAGTTTTTTAGTGTAAATGATAATTTGTAAAACAGCTGTTGGTTATCCCAAGAAAATAAAATAAACATACCTAGAGGCTAGAAGTGCCTTTTGTACATCCTATATCTAGTATGTATTTGACTTTTATGTGTACTCGTGTGCAATAAATTATAAATAAATAAATAAATAAAAATATAATCTATAATTTTATTTTTTCTCTGGGGTTTTAAAAAAATTTAAAATATATAGTTATATCAAAGATGATTTCCCTTTGTGACGAGATTGGGAGTACTGGCTGACAGACAAAATGCATAAATCCTATATATCCAATATAATTAAATAGGTGAGTGCTGTTTATGTAACACTCAAACTCGCGTGTAGTGTATATATATATAGTACATCATTCGGATCGTTTACACTAATACTGTTTTAGTTAACTCTCTCAGATCGATTAGCTGTTATTGAGTATCTGCGTTACCGTGTGTACCTACATACATACCGCGGAGTAATAATATACTAGCGCACACTGAACCAAGGTTACAACCTACTGAGCAGTTAGTTACAATACTTAGCAGTTGATATCTCAGATAGAAACAGTAGAACGCTATTTAAGAAATAAAAATAAACTTAGATGAGACCAGGGCAAGAGGATGATGATGAAAGCAGACTTGATAATGACTAAAATTGGAATAATCCAAAAATCGAAGAGCTTCATCAACCGACATACACGCCCCGCTGTTGGGGCACACCTTCATCTCATACACGCCCCGCTGTTGGGGCACAGCTTCATCTCATACACGCCCCGCTGTTGGGGCACAGCTTCATCTCATACACGCCCCGCTGTTGGGGCACAGCTTCATCTCATACACGCCCCGCTGTTGGGGCACACCTTCATCTCATACACGCCCCGCTGTTGGGGCACAGCTTCATCTCATACACGCCCCGCTGTTGGGGCACAGCTTCATCTCATACACGCCCCGCTGTTGGGGCACAGCTTCATCTCATACACGCCCCGCTGTTGGGGCACACCTTCATCTCATACACGCCCCGCTGTTGGGGCACAGCTTCATCTCATACACGCCCCGCTGTTGGGGCACAGCTTCATCTCATACACGCCCCGCTGTTGGGGCACAGCTTCATCTCATACACGCCCCGCTGTTGGGGCACACCTTCATCTCATACACGCCCCGCTGTTGGGGCACAGCTTCATCTCATACACGCCCCGCTGTTGGGGCACAGCTTCATCTCATACACGCCCCGCTGTTGGGGCACACCTTCATCTCATACACGCCCCGCTGTTGGGGCACACCTTCATCTCATACACGCCCCGCTGTTGGGGCACAGCTTCATCCCATTAGAAGAGGGTATAGGCCATATGTGGTATTGAGGAGTTTCTTCATCATCATCATCATATTACGTCGTCATACATAGCACGTCCACTACTGAGCATAGACCTCCAGATTAGAATTCCAGATTGACCGTTTGGAAGCGGCCTGCATCCAGCGATATCCCGCGGCTTATACTCAGTATCGAGGAGCTTACTTTATTTTAATTCTTGTGACCACCTTCAGACTTCATCATCGGACCAGCTTGCTAGTATCATAATATTGCACTGTCAATGGATTTACGTACGTATAAAAATTTCAAATCATTCATACGTCTGGAAATGGTTTAAAAATGACTTGCAAATTTGAAGACATAAAAAAATTTATGTACTATTTCAAGTAATAAATATTGAAATAAATTTGGTTTCAGTTGAACGCTTCTCCACGACTTGCAGTGGTGTGGTGTTAACCACAGGACACCGGTCATGGACAGTGGTTCTTAGAATGAGTTTCTGTGCAGAACACCCTAGAATTAAAATAAGACTGACGTCATAACATTTTTGTCTAAGCGCGAGGTAGTTGAGTGCACTGTTGAAAATAATTAGATTGTAATGACCTTGACAAGGCTGAGCCGGATGGAGAGGCTGGTGTGGTCGGAGGGGTTGGCGCTGGTGGTGTCCAGCAGCTCGCGCACCTGCCGCAGCGCGGTCTCCGCGCCCTCCTCCGCAGACACCCTGCAACACTCAGACCTTCAGCAGCGTCTGCGCACTCCTAACCAATAAATTATATCTACGAGAGCCTACTTCATATTGTCGTCCAGTGGGTATGTTGTTTAACTTCGATGTGATCTACTTCGTTATTGGTAGATTCAGTTCATTCAATCATTACTATTGGTCAAATTTGAGAGTTGCCGAGGAAGCTTATTTCGAAAGTCACATAGCACATAGAAGTCCTCTCCACCCGTAAATCGTTTAGAGTAACTATGTCACTCTGTTGCTACTTTGTACTTCGAATACTCACTCCTTCCTTCGGCCATGGTAGAGTGACCAATGAACGAAGTGACACCTCTATGAAGGAGTTGAGTTAGCTCGACCCCATGCTTCAGTCATCACGGATTGAGCCTTAACGCTTTCATACCGTTCACAATCAAAACGACTAAATGTTTCATTAACATTGTATCAGCTACTAGACGTCCACTGCTGGAAATAGGCCTCCATCCAACGATTGCCCAAGACTTTGGACCGTCCTACAATGCCATCAGTTCCACTGTCACTTCAGCTTACTGATCTGCTGGGCCGCGAATTCGTTCCTCTACGAATTTTTCATTCCCGATTCCATTTAGTAGTGCACACTGTAGCGAACCGTGTGTAGTATGTAAGAACGTCAGTTCAACAAACAAGTACACATTGCTAACAGTGTTGAGTGACAACCTTTTAAAGATGCTGCCAACTGTCAAAATAGCAAAATGTACACACCGTAAACTATGGGGCATGTTCAATGCTGCCCTGCATGTCCTGACACTGGTACGCTAAAGGCCTCGATAATGCCATACGCGTAGCCGCATTCTGGTTCTAAAGAAATTGATGTTTTATCCGCGACTCGCTAAGCACAGACAGATCGAAGAGTAGTTGTGATACAGTGTATACGTGTAAAACCACTTACTTTTTTCCAGGACTATCGTCCACATCATTCTGTTGTACGTATATTTCTAAGACAGTGCGCGTGGTGCGTACCCGTCGTTGAGGAGGCGTAGTGTGTAGTGTGTATGTCCCCCCGTACCTGTCCCGCAGACGGTGCAGGCGCGTGGCCAGCGCGAGCCACCGCTCGTTGAGTGCGTCGAGCTGGTCCTGCACGTCCCGCGCCAGCGTCGCCCCGCACGCGCCCACCACCGCGCGCCCCCCCTCCCGCGCGCCGCTCACCTCCCCCGCACGCGCCCCCATCTGCCACCACACCACACATATAACTATCGCACACGGCTACGGGGAAACAAATGACTGACTCTATATTGCATCTTTACCATAGAGAGTAGAAAACGGAAAGGAACTACATTTATTTTATGTATTATTGAAGATTTTGTGGTACCGGTTAAGGTACAAACAACGCCCTCATTGTTTCTCTACTCTCGTAATCAGTTTGAATTAGTTACTTTAAGTTTTACTACGATAGTATCACCAATATTTAGGTATTTTTCTATCATTTCAAATTCATACACACCCATCACTATTAGATCGATGCACTAGGTGCACCGAATTCAGTGGCGCCCTTACTTAACAAATTAAAATTCCTATTGAACTTTTTCTTTTTTTTTTTTTTTATGATTGACTGGATTCGCGTTTGACCACAATCTCACCTGATGGAAAGTGACGATGTGGTCGGAGATGAAGCACGCGATCTCAGTAAATGCCTATTCACTCTGCTCTTGAAGATCCCAAGGTTGTAGGAGTCAGGAAAGACTGACGCCGGAAGGGAGTTCCATGCCTTGGCTGTTCGGATGATGAATGAAGAATCGAACTTCTTAGTGCGAATGTTCGGTATATTAACTACAACCTAAATAAAAAATGTACTCACTGGGTGCACTCCAAACGCCAAAAACTTAATTTATTTTGTTTAGAAAACATACAGCTATTATATCTAAACAATCTTCTGCATAATTTTACTTATAAACCATATGAGTTTTCGACCTTGAACAATAACAGTTTTCTTGTGCCGAATTGAACGTCATCAAACAACAAAGGAAATAAATTTTATTGTCTTTTTATTGTAGTTGTAGAAGAGCGAAGCCGCCTAACACAGGGAAACATTTTTACTTAAAAAGAGAACCTCCCATGCTGTTATAGATAATAAGAATAAGTTACAAATAAACATTTTCGATGTTTTTTTTTTTTGATTTTTGTAATTTAAGATCTAATGCAAATAAAACGTAATACTTTTACTACTCGGACCTATTTTGGATAACAAATCTCTCAAACGTGTATATTAGTTAATTTAGTTTCATAGGCGCGTCAATGACTAAAGTGAAATGGTAGTGACGGAGCGTTTTATATAAAGGTTTTAAATTTTTTTTCTTATGCATAACGGGTTGGTACTTCACCACAATCACACCTGATGTATTATATCAGCGAGAGGACGTCCACTGAACATAGAATTCCAGAGCGACCGGTTCGAAGCGTCTCATCGTTAGCGCTCAGTTATAATACATCAGGCTAAACGATAGTGACCAGTTTTCATACAAACTGTAATCAACCATAAATGTAAAAATTAATCATGCGATATTTCGGTATTTTATGCGATTTCTTGGGGTACTCAAATTGGCAAATTTTTGATTTTATCCCATTAAAAATTGACAAATGAATTTGCTGTATCGCTTCGAAATACACATCACATATAATAAGCGAGTGTTTATGTATACGAGGCACACTTACAAATACTTTAACGCTTCTTAACTATGAGCCTCTCAAACATCAGTCGGGAGCATGATATTTAAGGGGATCTCAAAGTGAAGAAGCGTTCGAGTTTTTGGTGGTTAGTGACCTGTTTGTCGAGGTTAGTGAGGCGCTGCCTGAGCTCAGCGAGGGGCGGGGGCGGCTCGGCGTACAGCTCGGCGAGCTCGCGCTCGGCGCCGTCCAGCCACTCGCCGCTCGACTCCAGCGCGCCGTACAGGCCCGCCCACACCGTCTGGCATCGCGACCAGCTGCGACCAGAAGGACACATTACCAACAATATACAAACAATAACTCGCATTACGTTTTAGTGGGAAAATAAATGTTATTTAAAAGTGAAATAAAATTGACTTCCCGAGTCAAGGTACCCTTAAACGCTTATAGCGTGTCCTCAGTCAATGCAAATGATTAAGCGTTGAGCGAGGAAAACAACTAACTCGGGTTTCCAGTGACAAAAATAAGGCGCTTCGAGTGTTTTTAAAAATTGAAGAGCGCTCGTCCACCTAATGAAAGTAAGCTGTATTCGGACCGGATTCGGAAAGTTGGCCGTTTAGTTCGAATTGCACAATAGCACTTTGAAAGCAAGTTTCATCCATTAAACTTTAATCCCCCTCTTTACTTCAAGGGCGTTAACGGGTACCAAAATATTGTACGTGGTACGACTGCTGGTGTTTTTCCACTTTCATTCTGATTGACACAAATTATCGAGTATCGTTGCTAAATAGAATGGAGACTAGCGCGTAACAAGCTGGTTTAAATGACGCACTTCCTAGTTGTCGGGTCTCCTTTTGCAGTTTGTAAGAGAGTAGGGCTAAAGCTCGTATTTGTGTTGGGCTCGCGATGTGGTAGTGTTACCGTAGTTGTCGCTGCGTGTGCGCCGTCCGCAGCGCGTGCAGCTCTCGGCGCAGTTTGTCGCGCACGCGGCGCGCCTGCTCGGCGTGCTCGGGCCCGAGCCGCGCGCTCACCCGCCCCCACTCGCGCTCCACCTCCTCCGCGCGACCGCTCACCTCCTCCAGCGCACTCTTCACCCTCTGGAAACCCACCAGCCTCATTTACACCACGGAAATGTTAAGCGATTTCAGCTGGCTGTTGAAGGTACACACTATGGCATTTATTACTTATGCAAGTTTATGGTGAATGAACTTATTAGGGTAATTACACAAAAACTACAGAATAGAGATTCATTGCAACTTCAATTACCAAATAAAGCTTTACAATAATTTACAAGTAAATGGCAAGTTCCTCTTCTGAGGCGGACCCTAGGCGCCCGTCAGGGGACCATGTCCCCCTCTGGACTTAGATCGCCCACTGGTAATTTTATTAACTTTTCTGTTTAATATTGAAAAAAAAATGTGCCATAATTCGATTCATTGATTACAATTTTTATACATTTTAGTGTGACTGGTTGGGGCCTCACACAAACATGTGACTCCCCTGACTTGTCGGCTGGATTCGTCCTTGCTCCTCTTTTGGCTATATCAATGTGCGAGCGCATCGGCAGGCGTCGGGAAATAAAGAAAACTTCGGTTGCGAGAACTTATGTGAGCGGAATGGCGGTTGAGAATGAATGAATGAACGTGTGAGCGTACGTACCGCGAGCGCGTCCTCCTGCAGCGGGAAGTCATCGTAGTCGGTGGTGCCGAGCGGCGCGGCGCGCAGTGCGCCGAGCGCGCTCGCCACACAGGCGCGCACGCGGTTCGCGCGCGTCACCAGCTCGCCGCCCACCTCGCCGCCCTCCTGCGGACACACTCACTGACACGTACTACTACTATTTTTCGATTATTTCATCAACACTTATGAGACTAATAAAAAACGCTGTCGCACAGACACCGATTTATTTAGGTGGGCTATAGCTATGAACTAGCTTGTAATCTCGTGATGGAATCTGATGATTATCACACCGTTTTCACATTGATGTACTACTGTCAAGGCAAAAACGTAAATACGTATAGGCGTATCACCGGCGGCAACCGTCTCGGCAGACTGGTATGAAGCAGTAGTCTATACAATCACAGTCTCACTATATCCATATTCTGACGTATTTATTATTTTGTATATTTACACTAACCCGACTTTATTTATTATTATTCTGCTCATTATACTACCTCAGGTGGCGTCCGTGCGTCACTGGGCATTTGGGGGCACTGAAAGCCAGCGCTGTGATTCGCCACAGCATGAGCTGAGTGCTAACCCATTTGTGCACGCCGCAACACGTGACAGCATTGTCGGGAGCTTCTTCATAATTGTATTTTTATTTTAGCTATTTCTTATAGAACAAATGATGTAGTGATAGCGGTACCCACCGCCTTGTGGTCGCGCAGCTGCCGCAGCGCGGCGGTGACGTCGGCGACGGCCCGCTCGGGGTAGCCGACCCGCGCGGCGCGCAGCTCGGCGCACAGCTCGCCCACGCGCTCCGCCTCGCCCTCGCGCGACAACACCTCGCTCAGCGGCACGCCGCCCTCGCTCTTCACCGACCCCTCCACCTCCTGACACAACAATCATCTATGTTAAATGTTCTTTGTATTTTATTTTTGTGTGCAATAAAGAATTTTTTAATAATAATAATAACAATCACCCACTGGACGTTAAAACAACCGATTACATGTAAACACTATTCACACTCAATGTGCAGAAAAATATACTTCGACTGGGCTTCGTATTACAAAAATATGTTACACTTAATTATACAACTTTGATAAAAATACAATGGACTTATATGCAAACTCGGGCTCCAATGTCATACACTTAGAGATTACTTTACCAAAAAAGCTTAAAACATTTCTTACTCATTTTGAAATTAATTATTCAAATCCTAAATAACACGTCTCTAACTTTAAAAATGACAGAAAAATGCTCCAAAAAGGCGTAATGTTTTTCGAATGTATGTTTGAGTGTTTTGACCAATTTTGAAGTGCAAGATTCGTTTTGATCCCCAGAATATCATAGACTATATTAATACCTAAATAATTATTTTATTATTTCGGTATTTATTTATCACTTTATACAAATATGTATTAACATTAATTTATGACCGATTGAATGTTGATAAACCCTTTGGCAGTGTGGCAGTTTGTTGACATTCAATAATAACCTTGAGCCACTTCTGCAGCGACTCGACGAGCCGGTTGAGCTCCTTGAGGTGGTCCTCGGCACGCATGGCGAGGTGGCGCTTGTCCTCGATCTCGGCCATGACGCGGGCCCACTTGGCTCGCAGCCGGTCCTGCAGGTGCGCCTGCAGGAAGTCGGCCAGCAGCGGGTTGGTGCGGTGTCGCGCGTACACGAGGCTGTCGCCGCGCGAGATCAGCTCCGCCGCGTCCGGCGCCAGCGCGCCCAGCTGGTGCTTCAGGATCTACACGCATCACTTACATTAGCCATCTTATAAAAGTGGAACATTTTATTTGAAAAAAATAAATTCTAGTGACTTATCGATCACTTGTTGGTACTTGGTATCGTCTACTATCGACCACGCGTTAAGCTATAAACACCTAACACACAAAAACAGGCACACACAGCGATAATGTTCAAATTGCTCTGCTGTAAGTATAACATACTCATGTACGGAAACAATAGGTACAATTTTTGAAATCGAATATTCTGATTTTCTCGTCTTGGCGGGCGAGCTGTGTGCTTTGTTCAGGCGTGCGGTTCGGTGGACTATAATCATTTTTAATTTTCTAAAATTATTCTTCTCAGATGATAATTAAACACCTTTAAACACCGACAATATAGTCAACCTAAACAGAGACGCGGTCGCAGTTTTTGATTATTTTGAGTCTGTCTTATATAATCTCTGAACATTTATGACAGCTAATATTTTATTAAAGGAGTCGTAAACTGTCACGTTTTTAGGGAATTGGTGTAATTATCGGGGCCGTGTTTGGGCAGACTGACCTCGAGCCGCTTGCCGGGGTCCCGCTCGCTGCTGACGCCGCCCACGGTGATGAGCATCACGTCCATGCGGCGCGACACGGCCGCTGCCGCCGCCTCGAACTCCGCCAGCTCCGCGTCGCACTCCGACCCGAAACGCGCCTTCAGCACTGACTCCGCCGGCTCCGGCTCCGTCGACACCACCGACGGCTCCTGTACCGATACAACAGAGCATTCCACTCACAGAACCACAACAAAAATTAAACACAAACAACCAATAAAATAGCCTTCGTTGCATCACTAATTTAGTTATAGATTACTCTATGAAAAACAACTTAATGTGTTTCTTGTCGATGCTGGTTACAAAACCAAACTAAGTGGTAAAGTTGTACAAACACATTCAAACTCCAAGCATTTATTTCAACGTAAGACTATATCATTTGTTGAATTTCAATTTAAATATACTGGAAATAATAATAGGGCTAAGACCGTTTCGAAAAGAGAAATCTTCTGTGGTAAAAGCGGCGCAAACAGGATCGTTGTTGTCCTTTTTTTATAATAAAAGTGTGTATGTATGTATAAGTCGGTGAAACATAGTATTAACAGTACAATTCCAGAGAAGATATAGGATTACAATGAAACAGAACAGTTTCATCGGCTACTGACCTGCTCGGGCGCTGGGTCGGCAGTCTTCTGGTACTTGTCGCGATGCGGCTCCGGGGTGTGGGGGTCGGCGAGGGGCGACAGTCGGGCGCCGGCCTTGGGCGACATGGCCACCACCTGCGCCGCGCCGCCCCGCACCGGCGTCGACGTGCCCAGCGGCTGCGGCGACCGCTCCTCCAGCTGCGAACACCCACACGTGGACGATGAAGTGATAAGTTATTCTAGATAACTCGTGTGAAACGAGAACAATTGTCTCTCCATTGCCTATAAAGCGGAACGGGAAGTGGCCTGGATCTAGCGCCACCTTCTAGATCAAAATGTAGGTCAATTGTTATAATTTTAAAACAAAAACAACTTCTGGAGTCCCGCAAGGGCCCCATTTAGGACCTCTGCTCTTCATTCTTTATACACATAACGTGAGCAATACACAAATGTACTTTACGTAGATAACACGAAATTTTACAGAGTGGACTACGACAAGCTACATTGTCATCAGCACACTGTCTACCTTAATCTCTAAGGAAATTTAAAGTAAGCTTACTTTTAATATTTGACTTATGTTTCTTGATACAATATAAGAAATCACCCGGAGCGAAGTCTATAAAATATATTTAGTTAGACGTGGTTGGGCGAGCGTTTGTTTACCTGCGGCGCGTCGTCCACCTCCGCGTAGATGACCTCCGGCGCGGCGGTGGCCGAGGGCTCGGGCAGCGCCGCCACCTCCTCGGGCACGTGGCAGTCGGCCGAGGGCCGCAGCACGCCGCGCGTGGGCCGCATGCAGGCCTCCACAGTGCGCACCTCCACCACGAACGTATGCGGCGCCGGGCTGGGGCGCGCCTCCTCCTCCGCGGGGCTCACTTTGCCTTTCACTATCTCGCGCTCGGTCACCGCCACCACGTGGCACGGGTCGGCCGCGCCGCTCGGTTCGTTCTCCTGCATGGGCGGCTCCATCTTATCGTTCGAGATCTGATTGAACAGGTCGCTGTCCTTGAGCAGGTTGAATGTGCTGCTGTCCTTCGCGGGACTGACTGGACTGACGGGGGTGGTGGGGAGGGCCCGCTCGAGGGACGCGCCCCGGGAGCGCGCGCCGCCCTCCTTCACCTCGCGGCGGATGGGAGCGGGGCTGCGCACGGCCAACGGTATCTTGGACTTCTTGAGCTCTGGTCGGTCGGAGTCGGGCGCGTTGACGGGGCTCTCGAGCCGCCGCTTGATGGTGTCCGTGACGTTCTCGTACTCGGTGGGCGAGTCCGCGGCGGGCGCGCTCGCCTGCAACCCGACACGGGCGGTACAGTCGCGCTCACACACGGCTATGTACAGGTTAGTGCAGCCCGCGGCGACGCGACGAGCCAAGCGTGATCCCGCCCCACGGACCGCGGCAAGCGTTCCGTTCACACACCACACAACAATTAACACCGACACCGTCGTTTGTATGTACATGAGTTGCATATATTTACATGTAGTCGCACAGTAATGTATTGTTAGATGAGCACAGGGCACACTGTCCACACAATGTAAACGCACACCTCTCCGTCGGTAGGAACGTTTAGTTGGTTAATGTTATGTTTTGTGGTACACGTATTAATATACACTCCACACCACGTAACATAGAGCTGTGACACCACTCACCGCGCGTCGTGCGTGACGTATAAACAGTGTTGCATATCAAAGCGAATACATACAACAACAAAAAAAAAAAACAAGCATTTCTATGATTACCGAACGTACTCACTGGGAATGTACGGCAATGATGAGTACGTTTGTGGCGCCAAACTTCCCGAGTGCTCTGAACACAAAGCGTCTTTGCTCTAAAATTCATAATTCTCACTCGCCTAGTGGGGTTCGAGCACTCGAAATGTTAGACCGACAATTATGTAAATGGCTCATGAAGTGATTCAACCCCGAAAGGTACTCACGGTATCGTCGGCGAGGGCCGCGGCCGGGGGCGGGGCGGGGTCGGCGGCGTCGTTGGGCCGCGCGAGCCCGTGCTTCCTGAGGTGGTCCCAGCGCGCGTTGAGCGCGTCCACCTGGTCGCGCAGCGGGGCGAGCCGCGCGGCGTCACAGTGCGCCGCGAAGTGCGCATAGTTGGCGTTGAGCTTGTCGCGCGCGGCCTGCATGCGCGACATCTCGAGCTCGAGCGTCTGCGGGCCGAGCCGCTTGGCGGCGGGCAGACCGTCCAGCCACGAGGCGAGACAGTGCAGGTCGTTCTGCAGCTCGCGGGCGCTGAGCAGCGCCGCCTCGAGCCGGCCCTTGGCGTCGGTGACGGCCGCTCCGAGCCTGTTGTAGAGGTCCTTGAGCGCGTCCACCTGCCGCGACAGCTCCTCCCCGCCGCCCCCCGCGCCCCTCTCCTCCACCGCGCGCCGCCCGCTCCGGATCACCGCCTCCACCTCCGACTTGATCTCGCTCAGCGTGCGGTACAGCCGCTACACACAAACATCGCGCTACACTCACTACGAGCCCTCTTAATGTGTTGATACAATACATCGTTCACAACACCACACCCTCCCAACATTCACAAACATACCCCTTACCAAAATCTATTCATCATTATCATCGATTCACAATATAACCGATACTCTGTTTCAATCACTCTTTTTTCAGGCACAGTCGTGTGATCATTCTTCCTTTACACTCCAAAGGAACGGTAATTCATACGAATAAAAACAAATTTATAAGAACAAGCAAGATTTCTTTTTAAATAAAATTCAAATAAAAAGAAAAAAGCTCAGACATGCACTGAGAGGCCTAAAAGCTAGTTGTAGTACATAAATAGCTTTGGTTACGATTACTTTCGAGAATTTTTATTTTTATATAATCGTGAATTCTGGAAAATAATCCCCATGAAAGCTATTTAGGTAAGAGTATCAATAGGTTTTTATTTATCCCGAATTTTGAAAAATAATAATAATAAGAAATAATAAATGTCTTTGCACAAACACACAGCGCCATCTATGTCCACAGTAAGCATCCAGGCTTGTGTTATGGATACCAGATGGTTGATAAACTACATAAATACATTTTTTTTTGTAAACAAATACATGTATAAATGAAAAACTTCCATAACTCGGGAACACATGTCCGTGTTCCCTTAATTTATCCAATAAGGTCGCTACTGGATGGAATAAACCCTCTCAAAAGTGATTAGATTTATTTAGCTCGTCTACAATGTCATGTCATACACACAATTACACTGAGACAGTGATTGTCGATGGACAATCATCACGAATGTTCTTAATAGTTTTTTTTGTAATGAACGGGACAAGCGATATGGAAATTTGATGAGGACGTGGTTCAAAATGAAGCACGTGATCCTCGAAAATGACCGTTCACCTGCAGCTCCTAAGATTCTATGACACAGTCAACACAAACTGACGATTTGCTACCATCAAACAAAACTTATTTTTTTTTTTTTTTTTTTGTTTCATTCTCTCCTTTAGGAGAAGGCAAAGGGATCTAGCCCATAACAGCCATGTCTTATTTCTCTTATTTCTTCAGTTTGTAAGTCAGTCTCAGTCAAAACAAGTAATTCGTCGTATACTTGGCGTATACAGAGTCTAGTCACGGTCAAGTCATTCTTCAGTAAAGTGGCAGAATGCTTTACAAAAGATTTTGGCGGCTTCTTGTGGGAACCCGAAAGCTCCGTTACGCACTTTAATTACAAAACTTATTGTAATAATAAATAAAAATTAGTGTACACATACTTACAAGCCATTTGAATAGAGCTACTGTTAAAATAAATACTAAATAAACGGAGTCCCCATTCATATTCGCCAATAGCAAGTAACGTGATCGAGGAGCACATCACACACGTCCGGCTCGCGCCGCGACACTCGACGGCGACACGCGACAGGTGGTCGGCGAGAGACCAACAATAGGTGACTACTGTGTTTGCTGAACAAACGAACTGGCGCACAATGTCCAATGTCAGGTTTTGTTAACAAGGACGCGATCAATCCGCAGCTGAGTGCGGCCCGCGATCTGTTACGCTGACACCGATAATGGCGCTATACTTGTTTACTGATAATTGGAAACTCTATTTCTAAGTATAAACTTATTATGTCGACTTGTTTGGTGTAGTGGTTAGAACCTCTTCTGCTATACCAAAAGGTCGCGGATTCGAATCCCGCTAGGGGCATATGTTTGTATGATGAATACAGACATGTTCCCGAGTTATGGATGTTTTTCGTTCATATATGTATTTATTTACAAAAAAAAATATATTTGTGTAGTTTATCAACCATCTGGTATCCATAATACAAGCCTAGTAGCTTAGTGTGGAACTAGATGGCGCTGTGTGTATATGCCTAGATACTTATTTATTTATCTTTACTGTGAGTCCGACAGTAGTTCGGTATGAGCCAATTGCTTTTAATTCTCAATTAGCGTGTGTCCTATCGAAATCATTTGTTGTTGAATATTTTTAACGTATCGTGTTATACTACTATTATTGTCAATAATTTAGAGGTAATTGTTATTCTAAAATGATATAATTGTGATTTAATATATGCCAAAATTATGTTTCACCTTTATACAAACATTTCCTTTAGTTTCCAGGTGGAAATATAAATAAAAAAACGGGCGTGTCAGGTCATATACGGTTCGGCAGTTTCCCGCCATTATATACGTACTTAGATGGGGGCTTTTTGTTCTTGGATTAAATATTTTCAATGGAAAGTACAAATGTTTTTCGACTATTATGACTCAGTTATGATAATTTTCGTTTTAACATCGTTATGTACGGGATGAAATTCAATTTGTTGATCGAATTCGACTATGGATCTTTGGGGAAAGTTGTTCGTAATCGAGAGTGACGTCACCAATTAATGGGAATTACACGAATTCAAATTCTGAATCTGCATCAGTATATGAATTCGTGAAACAACCATAACACCTTGTGAAGCGATGTAGTTTAAAACAAAATAACATGTTGACTTTCAATAAGTGATATTTTTGTATCCTACATTGAATAAAATATTTTCGATTTTGATTTGATCTTTAGGTGTTTATTGAATATTGCTGCAATGCGGTCAGCAGGAACGGGTGACATACAGACATACAGCCATACACACATATTAATAGCAGCACAACCTTCACGTACCATCCTACCTGTTAATTTTCGTCCGACACATACAAACCCTATATCCCTGACAAATACCACAGACACATTCCGACGATTCAGACGACCGGTTGGTGTAGTGGATAGTGACCCTGTCAGCGAAACCAACGGTTGCGGGTTCGAATCCAGCGACGGGTAAATGTTTGTGTGATGAATATGAACATTTATTCCTGAGTCATGGATGTTTATATAAATATTTGTATATGTTTATCCGTTATCTAGTATCCATTCGGGTAGTGTTATTCCTCTATGGTACAAGCTTTGCTTAGTTTGGGACTAGATGATTGGGTGTAAGTGTTCGATATATTTATTTATTTATTTATAAAGGTATTTAGCTACTTCTTCCTAACCACAACACCTTGTGAAGCGATGTACTTTAAAAAAAAAATAACATGTTGACTTTCAATAAGTGATATTTCTGTATCCTACATTGAATAAAATATTTTAATTAATTTTAATTTTAATTTTAATTAATTCCTGATCGCACCAAATCCCACACACTACCAGTTTCGTGTTAGGTGTACAATGCATAATTATACGCTTTTCATTCACTCGTACAGTTCACGTTGGCGCATTATACAGTAAGCACACATAAACTGTGGGAAAATATAAAGTAAGAACACTAGATGTTTACATGATAAATGTATATTTGGAAGTGATTGTCACAGTAAAAGCAGATGTTCTATACTAAAAATTCAAAATAAAATAGTTCTAATATGGCCAGTATCACATCTTACAACATCCACCCGTAATGACCATATTCAGAAGCCTTAGTAATAACAAACAAACACTGTAACATATAGAAAAACATTGTAACATAAAGTAACTATGCCTTAACTAAACCTATACTATTGATACACCTTTGATGTGCAACTTTCCCAAGACATTTTGTCAACACGTCAGCTAACAGGTCACTGGACTTAGTGTATTGAAGCACAATAACATTTTCAGATACCTTTTCGCGAATAAAATGGTACCTAACATCAATATGTTTCGATCTGCCGTGGTGTATAGGATTATGAGCTAAGTTCTGCGCACTCTGACTGTCACTGCAAATGGTTATACTAGGATATTTAATATCACATACCTCGGATATCAAACGACGTAAGTAAATAGCCTCTTTCGCAGCATCAGTCAACGCCATGTACTCGGCTTCGGTAGAAGACAGCGCCACTGTAGGCTGCTTCTTCGATGCCCACGAGACAGGTCCATTTGCCAGTTTGAAGCAATAACCTGTGTAGGAACGACGATCATGCACACAGTTCGCAAAATCCGCGTCCGTATAACCTACGAGAAGTTCTCCTGTCTTCTTATAAATAATAGAATGATCTATAGTGCCTTTTAGGTACTGAAGTACTCGTTTCGCTGCCACCCAATGCGTGCTGTTATATTTGTTGTTATACTGACTAAGATAGCTAACAGCAAAAGCAATATCAGGTCGAGTATTAACAGCAAGGTACATTAGACAACCTATTAAATTCAGATAGGCATAATGATTATTCTTACAATCCGAATCAGGAAGAGCACCTATTTTGCTATTCGCCAAGGGAGTGTCGTACTCTTTTGCCTGCCCTAAATTGAATTTTTCTAGTAGGAATTCAATATATGACTTTTGATTGACTCGTATTTCACCATTTTCCGTTGAGATATTTAATCCCAGATAATATTTCAGTGGACCTAAATCTTTTAATGTAAAATACTTTAGTAAGTCACTCTTGACAGCGTCGAATGACTTTTCATTCTGGTAATAAACAATGATGTCATCCACATAGACTGCTAACAGGATTAATTCTGAACCAAGGAGTTTTTTATATACGCATGGTTCGGTAGGTAATCTAATAAAACCTATTTTACTCAACACTTCATTGAGCTTAATATTCCACGCGCGAGGAGCCTGTTTTAAGCCATACAGGGACTTTTGCAACAGACACACTTTATCTTCGTCACCTTTGCTCTTAAAACCCGGAGGCTGGTCCATGTAGACTTCTTCTTGAAGATCGCCATTTAAAAAGGCGGTGTCGACGTCTAAGTGTCGCATCTTCAGGCCCATTTCTGCTGCTAAAGCAATCAAAACGCGTAAGGAGGAATTCCGAATTACCGGAGCGAAGGTTTCATAGTAATCGACACCATGAACTTGATTATAGCCTTTCGCGACAAGTCTAGCTTTATATTTGATTATATCGCCATGGGCATTCCTTTTTAATTTGTAAACCCATTTGCATGGTATAACCTTCTTATCTGGCCTATTCACCAGAATCCACGTTTTCTTTTCCAGCAAGGCCTGGTATTCATCTCTCATAGCATGATACCAATTATCTCTATCTACTGCATTCACCGCTTGTTGATAAGTAGTCGGTTCATCCATTTGAGAGGATATAGTCTGCATACAAACACAGTTGGCGGCAGTATTGTGGATTTTTCTAGGTCTCAGATTATAGCGTGGTTCTGCAACCTCAACATCAGAATCACTTTCTTCTAATTGTTCTGGTGACGGGGCAAACCCAAGTTGACTCGGCTCAAAGTCGGCAACAATACTTGGTCCAGATATCGGATCCTCTCTACTATTTGTTGTAGAGTCGATCTGTGAACATAAAGGTAAACGTGCCGGTTGTGGCACATCCACCCGTGATTGAGGACTAAGGAATAAGGGTACACGTGCCGGTTTGAGCGCACCAGGCGCTAACTGGTATTTGACACCCTTTCCTTTTTCCTCTAAATCCCGGAAAGTGTCTTCAAAGAAAACCACGTCCCTACTTTTGACAAGTCGTCTAGGATATTTTGCATCTCGGAAGTAATAACTATTGGGATCGTCAGAATAGCCAACAAAAATATGCTCGGTTGCCTTCACGTCCAACTTCTTCCGATTACAATCGGGGACATGAATCAGAGCTCGACATCCAAAGACTCTTAAGTGTGATAGGTTCGGCTGTTTACCATACCACAGCTCAAAAGAAGTCTTACCTTCGAGAGCACGGTGAGGAGTCCTATTTTTAAGATAGACTGCAGTTTCCGTCGCATCTTGCCAATATGCTGGAGAAAGAGAACTGCCAGAGAGCATATACCTAGCCTTCTCTATGATCGTTCTGTTGATCCTTTCAGCGATGGAGTTTTGCTGCGGACTATAGGGCACTGTCGTCTGATGCTGAATTCCTTCCATCTGTAAGTAATTTGTAAGGTCAGTATTGACATATTCTGTCCCGTTGTCGCTCCTCAACACTTTTATTTTTAATCCCTTTTCTCGCTCCACTAGGGATTTGAAAATACGAAATTTATCCTTTACTTCAGCTTTTGAAGAAATAAAGAATGCAAAGATCATACGAGTAAAGTCATCTATGAAAAATAAGACATACTTACTTCCTTGAAAAGACGTCTCTGATAATGTACAAACGTCAGTATGGACAAGTTCTAAAACTGAAGTTGCCCTTTTATACGGAATCCTTTTGAAAGGCTTCCGACTCAGTTTTCCTTCTACACAGGCCACACATGGTTCCTTGTCAACTGTTGAATAATCTATGCCTACTACCTGGTCCTTTTTTAAGCGATCCATCCCAATGCGGCATAGGTGACCTAAACGTTTATGCCAGAGTTGATACCTGGACACGTCAGAGTGCACATCAAAAGCAGATAATTGACGTGGTACATTGACTGTACAATCTAAAGAATACAGCCCACCACAGATCGAACCATGTAGCAAAGAAATACCTGTACAAGAAAAAACACTACAGTTATAAAAGTTACAACCAGATTTATCAAAAACCACACAAAAACCGTTATCAACTGCTTTCTTTACTGAAATAAGATTAGCGTTCAAATTAGGTACATGAACAACGTCACTAATCTTCGTAACCTCATCACACATCGTAATAGAAATATCGCCAACGCCTTCACTGGATAACACCTCTCCATTAGCAATTGTCACTTTGCCGGTGGGATATCCTTTCACGTTCTCCATCCATTCTCGTCTTGAAGTCATATGGGCCGACGCCCCAGAATCTATGTACCATTTAGTACTCTCCACGTCACCAATGACATTCAACGCACTTAAAGAGTTTCTATGATTCTCAGATTTCTTTTTCTTGTCCTTCTTATGGGGACAGTCTGGACTCTTATGGCCTGGCTCCCGACAGTCGTAACAGATAATCTGTTTCTTAGTTTTTGATGAAGATGGCTTAGATTTCTGATTAGTCCGTGTTTTCAGGGCAGTATCCGGGTTATTCTCCTTTGGTTTATTCAATTCATTCAACAATTTCGTCTTTATCAAGTCAACAGTAATTTCTACATTTGAGTTCTCCAATGCCATAACAAGAGGGGCATACTGTGGAGACAAACTTCCAAGAAGAATAGCAGCGATTGAAGCATCTTCTATGATCTTGCCGATATCGGCAAGGTCCTGGACTGTTGACATAACAGCATTAATGTACATTTCTATATCGTTGAAATCATCTAGACAGTACCTGTACAACTTCCGTTCGAGGCTTATTCTTCGTCCTAAGCCTTTGTCTTCATACGCAGAGGACAAGGCTTTCCACGCAGCTTTAGCCGTTTCACAAGGTCTGAGAAGGGTGATTGCCATACCATCAACTGTGAGACAAATTTTCGATAACGCAATCTGATCGTCACGCAACTTTTTCTCAGCGGTAATTTGACTACCTTCAGGGTATCCGGCAACAGTTTCCCATAAATTTTCGTGTATTAGGTACATACGCATCTTGAATTTCCAAACACCAAAACCGTCTCTGTTTACTAGCGGTTTTATTGCAGAAATTGAACTTGACATTATTTCACAGCTAATATGTCAAAGACGAAAAAATGAAAAATAAGCGAAATTATAATTTTCGCGACTTTCAACAAATATATTTTACAAGCACGTGTTAAATATTTAGTGTTCTTTACCTTCTCGTGCTGATAACGTGTGGGAAAATATAAAGTAAGAACACTAGATGTTTACATGATAAATGTATATTTGGAAGTGATTGTCACAGTAAAAGCAGATGTTCTATACTAAAAATTCAAAATAAAATAGTTCTAATATGGCCAGTATCACATCTTACAACATAAACACAAATAAATATCCTTGGACATACACACGGCGCCATCTAGTTCTACACTAAGCAACTAATGATAAACTACACAAATACATTTTTTTTTTGTAAACAGATACAGCTTATAAATGAAAACATGTGGCCGTATCGATCATACAAACACATGCCCAACGGGATTCGAACCCGCGACCTTTTAGTATAGCAATCAGGGTTTTCTAACCGCTACACCAAACTCACTCACATGTTGTTGGCATTTTTATGTTTTTATAAATAAATGGAGTAATTATTATCAAATTTATTACTACAGCATCATATACTCGCTTGTTGTACTTGTTTGAATGTAATCGCTACTGGTTATTGTAAGGGCTGCCGAACACTGGGCCACTGGTGATACTCGTAGCTATTGATGTTTCATACAAAAACTGTGCATTCAAGTGACTGCGTTTAAGCTACAAGCTGCCGGTGCGGTCAGCGTTCACTATACACATACGGCGTTCAATTTAATAAAAACAGTTAGATGTCCGACTGATTCCATTTCCTCAATCAAGTAGTATTGAGGACGACTGGATGGTGTCCGCCCGCGTGTATAAGGTCGTCGTGGTACTGACCAGACAGCGGCGGAGCTGCGCCCGCACGGCGTCCGGCTCCGCGCTGGTGGGCGCCAGGTCCCCCGCCCCCCGCTGCACGTCCCGCAGCGCCGCCATGGCCCGCGCCAGTCTCGGCTCGAGCCCCTCCCCGCCCCCCTCGCCCCGCCCCACGCTCGCCAGCCGCTCCTCTGCCGCCGCGAACTTGCGCTGCACGCACACACACACACACACATCACATATATTATGTCGACTGATCTACATCTCCACGGCTGGGGTCCAGCCTCCTCACATTAGGAGACGATGTGTAATGGCCACCTAACAATCAATGTTTCCTACAGGTCATCGACTTGAGAGTTGAGAACTCTTTGAAGCAGAGAACATTCATATATATAACAGCAATATAAATCGACCAGAATTGGAGCGACCTCTTGTAGCTTGAGAATGTAGAGCGAGTGTAAAACTCATCGATTCAACTAAATAAAGCTTACAAGTTTCTACTAAATTAACACAAACTCTTGTATTAGAATTTGAGTAACATCAGTAACTTGTCGTCTTGGCGTAAAAAATTAACATTAGATTTCTACATTGCATCATCTCGAACCCATATATGGGGGAGACCAATGTTCAGGAGAGGACGTCTTGTGACTGATACAATAACCCATTAGCTAACCAAGTTATCGATCAAATGTGCTTTCGTATACTACATAAAGTACTATAAATCATGCATTTCATCGATGAGAATTCGTTTTTCGCACAAACTCCCAAAACAGATGGTATGAACATAGAAGTGTTTGAGACCGAGACCTACATTATTTTGCAGCGATACACTGTGAGACATACATCCGAATACTAAAACCCTTCAAATGACAATGACAACATAAGTTAAGAACCGTTTCAACCGTGTTCGTGCGATGGACGCTGAGTCCGTACCAACCTGCACTAGTGTGAGCTGTTCCCGCAGACGCGCGGCTGCCTCCAGCTTGCCGGCGGCGCGGTACGTCTCCGCCTGAGCCTCCACCTCGCGCACCACGCCCCGCTGCGCCTCCAACTCCGTCGACAGCGTCTGTTCGTACACACACTCATTGTTATACTGCCTTCATACCAACCGATGAAACTTGGGGTTAATTCTCACGCATCCGAGATTTCAATGTCAATAGAGATTAGTATATGTCACTTTCATAAGTGCAAAAATGACAATCCTATGAATGTTTACCGACGGGGCCCTGGTCATTCATTACCATTTCACTGTTTCTTTACCAAAGATGACAGAGGTGCAATATTGTCCAGTTGTCCCAGCAACAAAAATCGCTTTGGATAAAAGAAGCGAAAGAAGACACGTAACTTACTACAACAACGGCTCGACTACCTGGCTATCCCGTTCAAGCGTAACGCGAATAAAAGGGACACAAAGCTACCCCGTGTGATTATAACGATACAAGTTCAACTCATGTTTCACACTTCTTTTACTTTGATATAGACACATATATTTAACACAACACTATAACAATAGCTTTTTTTTTAATTTTTTTAAGCACAACGGGTTGGTAACTTGTTCTCAATCACACCTGATGTTAAGTGAAGATGAGGTCGAAGGTGGAAGCGTACTGACCCGGAAATCCCAACACATTTGGGGGACTGGCTATCTTATCTCTACATCTACAATATAACAATAACGTTAGATGTGTGATGTTAAAAATGGACTCCATCTCAGCAATTGCTACGGCGCTGGTTTTCAGAGGAGCCCAGAGTGAAGAGCCCTGTAAGCATAAGTTGTAACTGTATATGACCTGGTGATGGTGCGCGATGTCCGTCTGCGCGAGCACCGTGTCCAGCCACTGCTGCAGGTTGTCCACCGACACCTCAGAGCGCGCCGCCTCCCGCGCCGCCCGCTCCAGCAGCGCCGTCCTCGCGCCCGCCTGCACACGGGCCCCGCCCTCACACGTCAGACACACGGACACACGGACACTACACACCGTCACACCGCTGGCACTGTTCACAGCGATGTCACTGGTACGTGCTCAATACAGAAAACAGGATTAAACTTTACTCGGTCACCTATTTCTCACATTGGAGAGTGCTGACACAAAGGGCTTCTGTCTTTTTACCCGACTAAGGTGGCGAAGCGAATTATAAGTTACCACATGGTAAAATGAGGTGTAATTATATTTTTATTAGTCCCGGCAGTATGCGTAGGGATGTCTTCACAATAAAGGCAAACGCCAGCAGCGATTTTGTCACACTTGACAAAATATATCCCATCATCTCGTCGAAAGTAATTCAAAACCAAGTTGGTATCAATGTTTCATAAAAAAAATATTAAATAAAAGTATTGAAAAAATATATATAAAAACTTGACTACACTTAAGTATATCTATATACAATCAAGACAAAATAACTCAATCGTTTTAGGTTGAAGAATCACGCATTGATCGTATTAGATTAGACCAAATTTAAAAGAAAAATACCCAGAAAACTTACACCATTCAATAATTTAGTTTTTTTTTTAAATATATATTTTATATTTGATTGTAGAACCCCATCTCAAAACATCAACTATCTGAGTTATGGAGGAGCTTCACGTGGCTCCGTAGTTGTGACTGAATTCCGGGCGGATCAAATATAATTGGATACACTGACACGAGGAAGAAGACCGTAGTCGAAAGTAAATAAATAAATAAATATCCTTAGACATACACACAACGCCATCTAGTTCCACATTAAGCAACTATATGCTTCTGTTGTGGATACCAGATGGTTGATATACTACATAAATACATTTTTTTTTGTAAATAAAAGCTTATTATAAATCATCATCAATCATCAATCATCATATTTGTATCGCGGGTTCGAATCGAACCACCCCACCAAACAGGTCGTCCATAATGAGTGTAAAGTGAGTAATGTAGTGTGTGAGTGTGTGAGTGTGTGAGTGTGTGAGTGGCGACCTGTGCGCGCAGGTCGTCCCCGCGCCGCTCCAGCGCGTCCACCTCGGCGCGGATCCAGGCCGGCATGATGTGGGCGTCGGCCAGCTGCCGGCCCACGTCGCGGATGCGCGCCAGTCGGGCCGCACTGTGGTTCTGCAGGTAGTTCTCCAAGTCCTGCCACCAGACAACCTTCCTCAACACCGCTATTGTCACTAGACATATATATTATTTATGCACAATTATCTAAAAAGTTTGTCATATTCTCTGGAACTGGAAATAGAAGGGCTTATTGCATTTATCTGTCAGTCAGTATGTCCAAGCTACTACCGCTTCGGAAAGGGAAATCATCTGTGGGAAAAGAAGCGGCGCAAGAAACCCACAGGATCATTGTCGTCTTTTTGCTCACATGCGAGATTTATCTATTTCCGTCGTGTCGATGAGTCAGGGGTCATCGTGTACCGGTTATCGCATGTTGTCTAACAAAATTGTGTCTGTATACAGGGAGTATTTTTCAAGAGGCCGTGAATGGGCAAATTCGAAACTATGAAGAATAGCGAAATGAGTCTCGGGCCCGAGTTTGATGAAAACTAAAACTGTATGATTTCATTTTTGAAAAATCAATATTCCTAGCCAGGAACCTACCAGCAAAACTGTCGGCTCCCTACTCGTTCATCACAATATTCTGATTGAATGCTTGTTTCTTGTGATGATTATATACTTTTTATTATTTAGTATTAAATATTAATAACAGTGGGCGAGCCACATTGCAGGTAGGACCGGAAGATGACGATGCGGGATCGCAGGAGCGATCGTTGTGGAGATCTTTGACACCTTTCGGCTGATATGATGATAGTGTGTGTGTGTGTGTGTGTGTCCGTGTGTTGTCCTCACGTATAGCTCGTCGGCGATCTCCTCGGCGTCAGCGGGCGCGTTGGGCTCGCGGCGCAGTCGGCGCTGCAGCCCGTCGAGCCAGGCCCCCTCCTGCGCCAGCCACGCGCGCAACTCGCCCGACTCGTGCCACGCCTCCGCCAGCACCCTCACAACAACAACAACAACAACAACACTCAACAACACTCCACGATTACGTTACCCGATCGTTTCTAAGTTGGCGATGCAGGAAGGTTACTGCATTGACGGTTTATGTTTCCAACAGCCTCTGACCGTAAAGTATAATATTTATTAGTCGATTCTATCACTAAAAACCTCTACTTGGCATTCTAATTAAATACATAAATTTGGATGTGCACCGGACATAATCAGCTCGTTCGTACACACGACAGGCTATTTTACAGAATTAATCATCAACAGCTTTACACGTCCCTATATTGACCTTTGTCCCCAAAAATAACGTAACTATCGTCCAATATCCATTTTGCCCACTCTCTCAAAGGTTTTTGACAGGTTGATTCATAATGTCACATGTAATCAAAATGGCACCACTTCATTGGTGTTAAAACAGGAGTTTGGGACCGATGCGAACTCGGTTGTACACCGACTTGTACTCACACATACTCAGCGGCGAATGAATGATAGTCTTGATTTACGTTTATTGATACGCGAAACTCGGCGCACCTCTCAAGTGAATACTGCTTTCAGGTGTCAAGTTAGGTTTATTAATCAACACGTTCACTTGAGACCGGTCACAAGACTATTCTCAATCTTGAGAATGGTTTATTAATACGGGCCTAAGAGATGGTTTTATCTATTTTATTTTCTTGGGAAACCAACAGCTTTTTTTTACAAATTATCACTTACACTGAAAGCCAATTAGAGGTTTCCACTGATAGAACCTACTTAAACTTAATTAAAAAAAAAACTATACATGTAGTAGGAGGAGCATATAAATGTATGTTGTGAGCTCACTTGTGCCGCTCGTAGACGCCGTGAGTGACCTGCGTCCAGCGCGCGTTGAGGTGAGTGAGCGCGCGGGCCAGCACGGCCGGCGGCTCGCCCTCGCACTGCAGCAGCGCGTCGTTACCTGAACACATCCACACTACACTACACTACACTACACTCGCACTGGCTCCCCCCCTCTCTACATCGTGCCGTCTGTCTCGCGTACACCATCAAATCAAAAATGTTTTTATTTCGCAAGTTATAAGAATAACATTTGAAATCGTCATGTCATACAGTTATCGCTCATTCACTAGGCAGTCTCCCCAGAGAAGAACGAGCAAGAAACTCCGGGGTTGCTCTTTTTATCAATATAAATACAATTTGGAATACCTAATTGTAAAATTTATGATTCGACAAAGAAAAATAAGAATAAAACGAGCGGTTCATGTCCACGCATTCTTATCATCCAGATAGTCAGAAATTTTATAATAGCCTTTGGCACATAGTTTCCGTTTAATGGTTGTTTTAAATTTATTTAGTCCATCCCAGCTATATATGCCGCATTACTCTCTGAATTAAAGATGGTGTAATAGATCCTTTATAACAAACTGTAGTTTACCCTCCGATTGTTAGGGCCTCATTAATAAATCGACCTTGAGATTGAGATCGCGTCTCAGTTTCAATACAATTTTTTTTTGATACTACACAACAGATTTTCAAGCGTCAACTTAAAGTCATCTCAATCTTGAGAACGGTTTATTAATACAGGCCTTAGTGGTGGTATTTTGTCGCAGCTAGTAAATTGATAATTGACAATAAATAAATATGTATTTCTTACACAACATCAATATAATGAAAGCACGAATAAACGAATATGAATAACTAACTTTCCGCCTGCGACTTCGCCTGCGTAAAATTTATAATATTAGTAATTATAAGCTACATAATAGAGTTCGGTGATGACATAGGTGGTGTTGAGCAGGGCTACTCTTGACTCAGAATTCCAATTGCCAATTACAATTTCAAGCGAAAAATCGTCAAATGGCACTCTTGAATTCGATGGTGGCGCTCCATTGGCATTAAATTGCGTGAAAATTTAGTGAACTAAATGACATTGAGATTGTTTTCCGGGATTATAAACTGGCACTCTTGAGACGCGTTTGACAGCTATAAATTGCATTGACATTGTGTAATTATTGTGGATTGTCACAATAGCGACAGAGATACTTTTTTGAAATTGAAAACTGTAAAAAAGTGAAGTGAAGTGTTCTTTTCGGTTAAAATGGCTCGACTACTGTTACAAAATGTTATTTTGCGTGAGGGATATTTAATGGACGTAAGAGAAAGACGCAATATGAGACGAATCGCTCGGTACGTTAGATTAGATTTAAAAAACAAACCACAAACATAAAAGTTAACACCACGAGTTATTACAAACAAACAAACGTTCTCTTTTGGTTTTTTAAGACTTACTTGGCGAAGGGACTAAGGCATAGGTACCAACAGCCAATTTGACTTTTAAAGAAAATAATTTAATAATTCCCGAGTAAAACACATTCAATCGTTAAATATTAGGTGATTATTGTTAAAAATTAACCTAATAGCTGTTTATTTATAATCAAAATGAGATTTATTTTCATTTCTTGACAACTGTCGTACTTTCATTCGTTCTCTTTTGTAGTTTCTTTGTCTGTGGCGCTTTGACGCAAAGACAAAATTCGAACTAACTTCATGTTGTACAATACAATCCCATCACAATCGCAAGCGTATTAAAATCCCGGCAAAATTTATGTCAAGAGTACCAAACGGTAGCACGATCGGAATTGGATTAAAATTAAATTGAGATTGATATTGCGTTCAAGAGTAGACACGCAGGTCTAAGTGACACCAGTAAATGTATCTTTATAACTTTTCAGCTAAACAAATACAAATGCCTCTTGCACCGAGACGCGGCGACTCACCGGCCTCGTTGAGGCTGCGGAACTCGGCGGTGTAGTCGTCGCACTTGTCCTTGAGCGCCTGGAAGCGCGCCTTCATCTGGTAGAGCTCCGCGGAGTCCGCGATGCTGTACTCGTGGTCTCGCGGCAGCTGCTCCTCCACGTCCCTGAGCCAGTGCTCGGTGGCGTGCGCCCGCGCCAGCACGTCGGCCGCGGCCCGGGCGCGCCCCGCCCTCGCCCGCGCCCCACCCGCGCGCCCCACCGCCCGCTCCGCTCGCCCCACGGCCGCGCCCCACCGCGCCCCGCTCACCGCCCCCAGCGCCGCGGACACACTCGCCAGCGCCGCGGTGCACTGCTCCCACTCCCACTCGTACCGCTGCACATTTATTGCCACATTGTTTATCGGTCGCTCTCACCAGTTCACCATTTATAAGTCATAATTACATAGAGATAATTGGAGGCCTTTGTCCAGCGTAGTTCAAGCATTTTATTTCAATGTAAGATACATGATATCATTTTATCTAAATCTGCCGCCAAGCAGCAATGTTAATGGCATTGTTGTGTTCCGGTTGTCCGAGATAAGATAGCCAGTCCCCCAAATGTGTTGGGGTTTCCGGGTCAGTACGCTTCCACCTTCGACCTCATCTTCACTTAACATCAGGTGTGATTGAGGTCAAGTACCAACCCGTTGTGCATAAAAAAAAAAATTGTTGAATGTCGATTTAAATCTATTGGAAATAAAAATAGAGCTAAGCATTTTTCGGTCAGTCAGTATGTCCAAGCTACCACCGCTTCGTCAAGGCAGCAGCAGCAGCGATGTCTTTCGGCTAATGATGATAAATCCGTTTATTTGCATCTATGGTCGCACACATAACAATCTCACATAATGAAATATCAAACTAAAACAGAAACTTTAACCGCTGTCACTACAATACATAAATGTATGCAAGCCGGTTGTTTGATACAGTGTTCGAAGACTTGAAGACAACAGAGTTACAGGAAGTAATGATTATATAAATAAATACTAAATAAAATAGATAAGCGTCTATGTTCACACATTATAACAATCTTATATATGAGAGATCAAAGTAAAACAATAAAACACAAGTACAGTAACATCTAACATTATGTGTGACGACTGTACATTGTAGTTTTTACGCATGTGTTGCCCTACTTTGGGCGGTGCGCGATCAATTATAAATGTGCATTATTTTAATTATATCTCGAGAGAACATATTCAACTATCGAGCGATACACATAGAGAGAGCTTCGCCCATTCACTTTGTTACGTTAACTTAACTATAACTTCCATACAACCATACATCTTTCTCTCATCTAACTACAAATAAGTTGACTGACTTGTACACGCACTATACAAAGAGGTTACAGGGTGTGAATTTGCAGACGGGGAAAACATTAGCATTCTACTGTAACCTTTAACTAAGTAATGGCTTTGTATATATTTCATAAACTGTGTCTTGACTACTTCATCCTCATCATCATATCAGCCGAAAGACATCCACTGCTGGACAGAGGCCTCCCTCAAAGATCTCAACAACGATTACATGCTTCCATCAATTTGAGATGCTGCTTCTGATATTAACACCATAAAATGAGATGTTTTAGTGGTATCATAGTGAGTAGTGTGTGTGTGTGTGACCTGAGCTTCGTCGAGCAACAGTTGCGCGGCGTGGTCGTGGGAGGGCGCGGGGGAGGGCGGCGGCGGGGAGGGCCGCTCCGCCTCCAGCGTCGACAGCACACTCTCCAGCGACGAACACTCGCGCTCCAGCCGCTCCACGCTCTCCACCTCTGTACAACAACATGTAATGAACGATGCATACATGTAGCTTACGAAGTAGCTGTTACATCCTAGTAGTATTATCAACGAGGAAACGAAAGTATATTCATTCTTCCGTTGGTGAAACTTTGTATTATAAAAGTAGAGGCTGGCGGCGTAAACAGTGGTTTAGTTAGGCAAGGTGCTAAAGAATGGCTGGCTAATCAACCAGCCGGGCCCCAATCGCGCTCAGACAAGGAGCAATTGGTTTGCAACTACTCCTGCTCGATAAGTTCCAACGCGACTTCCATGGCTTTGCTACTCTCAGTAAAAGAATCTTTATATTCTCTTACTGAGTCCCTTCCCTTTGGTCAACGATGGTCGCAGGGGCACTTCAAAGTGAAAGTGAGGTTATGTATGACAGACCGACCTTCTTCGAATTATCGCACCGTAGCTGTCCGAGTGCTACATTCAGTATTTAGTTACTTCCAAAACTAAGTGGACACACTACACTAACGATCATACCTTTATCGAGTTGCGCAATAGTTTGTTGCAGAGCGTCGTCAGTTTCGTTGATAGTGTCGGCGAGGTCTGCAGGCGCGTCCTTCTTCAAGTCGGCGAGCTCGGCGGCGAGGGCGCGCAGCTCGGCGAGCCGCTCGCGGGCCGCGGGCAGCTCCTCCTCCGCGGGCTCGCGCCTCGACGTCGACGCTATGGCGGCCACACGGGCGCGGATGTCGACCTAGTACAACATGGCATGGCCATTGATTGACTAGTAATTAATGGGCGACAGCTCGTCACAGCTCCATCCTATTCAATCTCGTGCATATTTATATAAGTCTATGCCGCGCAATTCTCGCGCGCGCAAAAACACGGACATTTTCTTTTTATTATCCGAAAGTAAAATATATTTCGAAAATGTAAAACATATAATTACTTCAAAGATCCTATTTGGTTGTAATTCAATAAGTATTTATGTAAAGTCAGCCTTTTATTTGCACTTTCAGACGTAACTTTGTATTTTTTTCTATCGAGAAATTCGAGACATTATTATCACTAGCATAAATAAGTCCTGTATTTTATTAGGTAATTAATTTATACAAAATAAATGCTTTCGGCATTGTTGATAAAACGGGAAATGGTCCTCAGCCACGTGAAGTCTAATGGCGTTTTAAGTCACACCTGCTATACCTTAGCTCACGTACAATCGTATTGTCGTCTCACCCACCCAAATTTATGCATTTATATAATTTATGCATTAATTCAGATTATGTTGTGTATACAAGTATTTAAACGTAGCTGTATTTACTTATTTACATAGAAGTTTAAGTGGGGACGTGATGGAATTGGCATCGGTAGCATGTCCGTAGGTTAAAAAGATATAATAGATTATGTAGAGATAAGTTAGTGTTAGCATGTAGCAGTACGTTAGTATATAAGTGTTTGAAAGATTCCACTATACGAGTATAAATAATATTACAGCGGCCTTCGTCAACACTTCACTACCTCTCCACATTGCACGGCATAATCTCAAAATAAATGAATGACAACCCAGGATTGGTCTACAGGGACTCTACCGCCAGCGATACCAATGCACTATCCGTCCTTGTCAGCGTGTTACGATATGACTAGGATGGGCAGTGCATTGACGTGATAAAAATCACAATTCTCAAAGCAATTGAGTTAGGCGTAGACGGCTCCCACTGTCACACGACTTGTGAAACATGAACACGTCTCACCTGCGGCTCGGCGGTGGTCGCCGGCGGGCGGTCGTCGTCCCGGCGAGCGGCCAGCGTCCGCTTCATGTCCAGCTCGGCGGCGGCGAGGTCGGCCACGAGCCGCTGGTAGCCGTCGTTGAGGCGCGTGCACTCCGCCTCCACGTGCTCCTTGTGCGTCTGCGAGATGTGCCTGTCGAGGAGCAGCGCGGCGGCCGCGTTGAGCCGCTCGAGCGCCGGGCGGTGCTGGCGCAGCGCGCGCAGCTTGTTGCGCACGTGCACGAGCAGCGCGTGCGACGGCGCGCTGGCCCCGCCCACCACGCGCTCGCGCCACTCCCGCGCCTCCTCCACCTCGCCGGACAGCGCGGCCGCGCCCGCGCAGAAGTTGTCCTTGTCCTCCAGCAGGTTCATGGTGTTGCGAATGTCCAGGAGCCCCTGCTGTATGCCCTCCCAGCGCTGTTTCACCTTCTCTATCGACGCCGCTTGCTGTTTCGCCTCCTCTGTAACGCGACAAGTGAAATCAATAAAATATCAGTTAAATGTAAAGGTGATCTAAAGCATTAGAGCAGCACAAATTAGCTTCAGTTGTGCCTTATCAAGTACATATCAGCAATCCGTTGAAGAAATGGATTTCGCCAAAGGGGAATATAACATGGCGACATTTTTTTTTTTATATGTTAGTATCGGAAGTATATAGTATAGTGACCTTGGTGCGGTGCTGTATTGGCGTTGTTGAGCCGGCGCTGCAGGTGCTGGAGGTGCGCGAGGTCGGGACGTCGGTCGGCGCTCTCCCGCGCCACCCGCTCCACCGTCCCGCTCGCCCCGCGCCGCGCCTCCGCCCCGCTGCGCCGCTCCAGGGCCGCGCCGCACTGTACACACAACACACAACATAATATAACCGAGATGGTTGATGGTTGATGAGGCCATGGGAAGGTGGTGAGTTTGTCCAAGACACAATAGAAACAAACCATTGGCGTGGTGTACAGACCCCAGAGCTAAGTTGTAATGCAATGCCTTAAAGGGAGGAATCAACAAGCGCACGAGCGAACAGAGCCCAAAGCAGTAACTCATGCATCCCCCGTGATTCAGCCTTTATACCGAGATGGTGGTAGTGGTAGTTAGTTTACATAGATACCAAATAATTCAGTGTTCCAAACAATGTAACAATTAGATTAAATAAATATTTGTCGCACTTACACCAATCATCTAGTCCCAAACTAAGCAAAGCTTGTACTATGGATACTAGATAACGGATAAACATACATAAATATTTATATAAACATCCATGACTCAGGAATAAATATTCGTATTCATCATACAAACATTTACCCCTCGCGGGATTCGAACCCACAACTGTTGGTTTCCATCTATCCACCAATCGGTCGTCCGATTGAAGAAGAAAAAGAAGATTGATGTCCTGTTCGCTATAAATATTAAATATCGATAAACGACCAGGCTGCGGTCTATGGCCCAACACTTCACAAATAACAATACGCGCTAGACGTTAATATTTTATAGGAACACTTTCAATTTATATTTCTATGCAATTTGCCTACCGTCCATTATCGGCAACCGTCCGTCACAGAAACTGGGCATCACTTTATGCAATATGGCCGGCCCACCTCAACTTTATTCCAAATTCTTGAAATTTAAAACACTCGTTTCGCATTCATGCATGAAAGCTAATTTACTTGGGACTACATATTACTGCAGCACGCTCAACTCACTTCGGCTAGAGCTTTCTCGGAGCCTTCGAGCCAGTTGTCGAAGGCAGTCAATCCTGCATGGAACTCGTCGGCGGTCGGCGTGAGGCGCGGTTTCTTGCGCGAACTGTGGGCCGCATCAGTGGCGGCGGCCACTTCGGATTCCGGCGCAGCGGCCGCCGGCGACTCGGGCTCGGCCTTCACCGCCGGCGACTCGGGCTCGGCCTTCACCGCCGGCGACTCGGGCTCGGGCTCCATTACCGCCGGCTCGGGCGGCGGACTATCTTCAGCGTTCGTCTCGATATCGAATTCAAAACCGAGCTCTCTTATCTGTAATTGATATGAAATTGGTACAGACAGTTTTCGCAAAGAACGTGGTACCTACATACATAATTAACAAATTTAAAAATAATAGTTGTCCATATTCAGCTCTATAACGCAGCATGCAAATATTTTAAACACTAGCAACAATAGAATAATGCATCGATTAATCACTCAAGTAAATATTGTAAAGTCGAAACCACCCAAATAAATCTTTTTAAAATTGTAAGCCTGTTATAAATTTTTATGGCCACACAATAACAATTATTCTTGTTGTTTGTACCATCTCATGCACAAGTTTATATCCCTATCACGAATTGGTGTGGATAACCTTTGCTTTTTTAAAAAGTTGGATGTTTTGTTTTACAAATGTTGCTACTTCATAAATGTATAGACACGTCACCAGTAAAGATCTGAACAGTGCCCTGCAAAAATCTAAAGGAGCAACGCCACATATAGACCGAATGCATTGTAATTTGGACAACAAATACCCGTTGTACGCAAGTACAGTTTCATTTTGTTATTGATTGCACATATCCTTAGTAAGCAGTCATTGGGTTGCACGATGCACGTACATTTTGATTTTACCTAAAAAGCGGGTTATTGACACGATGCGCTCGCGTCATAGCATTCATTATAATATATTGTATTCATATACAGGGCGTCCCACGGCTATGCCACATGGAGGGAAAGTATCTTGAATTTTGTAGATGGAACATTTTACTGAAAGAAGACATTATTTTAATTTAAAAAACAATTTAAACTGCATTCATAGATTTTTAAATAAGTACATGGTTGAACCGGGAATCAAACCCTTTATTTATAAAAAAAAAATTACCATGTAACTTTATCATACCAATCGAAAGGCTTCATCATAAGGATAATTTTTTGCTAAATAACATAGTGTCAGAAATAAAAGGAAGACCATGAATTTTAACATTTTTAATACAAAATTAATCAAATTTATCAAATGCTCAAAATGAGTCCGATCCTGTTCAATACAAAGTCGCACTCTTTTGATTATTTCGCTCCCTGTCGATTTTTTGATCATGTTGTGGTGGATATTTAGAATAATACGTCGAAGTTCAGTTTGTAGCTCGTGGACACTTTGACACTGGTTCTTGTAAAGTAAAATTTTTACATAACCCCATAAAAAAAATCTAACGGGGTTAGATCTGAGGATCTCGGCGGCCATTTTTTCGTCCATTTGTCCCGATCCAGGAAAGAAAATGTTCATTGAGATAGTCCTACTTACTAATTACGTATCTCTTTATCATTTTATCATGAACTTAAATTATAATAGGGAAATGATGCATACTTCTCGAGTGGGTAATTAGTATTAGTAATGATAATGTCAGTTGTATGTCCTTACGGCAATGTCAGCTTTTCATTTTTCTGAACAAAATTGAACATCTAATGTTAAAATTCATGGTCTTCCTTTTATTTCTGACAATATGTTATTTAGCAAAAAATAATCCTTATGATGAAGCCTTTCGATCGGTATGATAAAGTTACATGGTAATTTTTTTTTATAAATAAATGGTTCGATTCCCGGTTCAACCATGTACTTATTTAAAAATCTATGAATGCAGTTTAAATTGTTTTTTAAATTAAAATAATGTCTTCTTTCAGTAAAATGTTCCATCTACAAAATTCAAGGTACTTTCCCTCCATGTGGCATAGCCGTGGGACGCCCTGTAGAATAAAGACAGTGTTACTTCGGTCGTCAACGGCATCATTGCATTTTATCATCATTACCCTAGCATCTCCACGTCCTCACGTGAACTCTGTATAATAGCATAGACGATCAGACTGTGACACTCATTCAGCATCTCACATAAATATTTTAAGTGAAGAGGCATAGTTAGCGCACTGACCCTCTGCGCCTGCACCTCCAGGATCATGGTGAGCGCGTCGAGGCGGTCGTGCAAGGCCTCGGCCCGCTCCAGCTCCGGCGCGGCCCCGTCGGCCAGCGCGGCGGCCCCGTCCAGGTGCGAGGCGGCCGCTCGCCGCTGTCGGCTCACGTGCCGCTGCAGCCTCTGCAGCTGGGCGATGCGCTCCACCACCGCGCCCACCTCGCCCACCGGGTTCGCCTCCATCTGTCGGACAAACAACGCCACACCTTAACAACAAGCAAACCTTCTCTATCCTTACTGTTAATCAATCCTCGAGTTTCGAAGGGTAACCGTGCGGGGTGAGCATCTAAATGAGCGAGCCATCGGGCTGATTCACCATACTGCATCTCAGACCAGGTGTACCTCTCACCTCTTCATACGCTACTACGTGGCTACTTCTGTAATGTGTAATTTAACAACCCTAGATCCGTCTGACAGCTGCCAACGATCTAAAATTTGTCTATGAAGTCTACTGTACGAATAATATAATTATTTGGCATTGTGCCTCTTGACAAAAGGGGATATATCTCTGACCTCACAACAGGATAACTACCAAGTAGCAGAAAAGCGTGTCCACAAAAATTTCATATTTTTGCCAACAACTCTCCAAGAAGAAGAGTAGCAGAGATGCCTTAAACTATATCCGGCGTCAATGTAGTGAAAAATACCCGACATATATTAACCCCAATGAATAGGTAACTCATGAGATAGACCTGTTTGAGTGCAGTCTCCAGCTGGTCGGCATCGCTGAGCAGAGCGGCATGTCGCTCGTCCAGTTGCGTCCAACGCTCTTCCAATGACGTCAACCGCTGCAGTTGCTCCAGCGTCCACTGGTACGTGTGCGTCCAACGCTCACCGAGAGCCGTCAACTGGTCTTCGATCTCCGTCACCCCTGTACACCACAGAAAAAATACACGCTCGATCAAGAAATCGCACTATGGTCTATGTGACGTGTGTAAGCAAGTATATCCGTACCGGCGTCGGCGTCGGCGTCACCATCGGCGTCGACGACGACGACGCAGTCGGCGAGTGCGTCGACGAGTGGCTGCTGCGCGACGAGGTCGGCGTGCAATGCGCGCACGGCCGCCAGAGCAGCGCGTGCACTGCGCGCGTCGCCGCTGCTCCGCGCCGCGCCCATACGAGACATGCGATCCTCGGTCTCGGTCAGCCATTGCCTGTAGTGGTCAACAGTCATTACACCGACAGATAAACGACATACCGCAACACAATATTTGCAAACTTAATTTGTGATGTGGAATTGAATTATCCCCTACACCAATGAATCGTCCATTGGTGTAGGGGATAATTCAAGCTTTGCTTAGTTTGGGGCTACGTGATTGGTATACTTGTCCGAAATATCTATTTATTTTCAAGTTTTGTACAGTTTTCACGTCAGAATTTTTCGGAGGCGGGCGTCATGAATTTGTTAATACAATTAAACAAGACACTCAAGCTAAAGCTTCACGTATGTCTATCAATCTGTCAATAAATAACTTTTAAAACATACGTGAAGCGTGTCATTATCATCTCACAAAGGGATGTGTACGGTTGCTTACCGCACAATCGTTAAATTATGTTAAAATTATAATAATTTGATACTTAAGACACTGATTTATTGATATAAACTTATAATAATGATGATGCTAATGAGTACACGAGTATGATGATTGCTTACTAAACGTGGACTGATTTGAAGGGCGAATGAAAGAAATGCATTATGGCGTAAACTACTGACGCCGCCGCCGCTCCGGTGGTTTGGGCGGTATTGCACCGTACAGGATGGGTTAGCAGAGTCAACAGATTTAATTAACAATAGTTATGTTATCACAATTTAAAACATCCCGCCATAATGTCCTACCTCGGGTGGTCTTAGGGATTTACTCCTTTTTAAAGTATTTTAATATATGCAGTATCAGTGCCTTGTCATTTAGTTTAATTATTGTTTTAGTTTCACGATAGGAGTGAGTGAGTGTACTTTGCCCTATCGTCCCTATCACTCTACCTGAACCGCTGCAAGGCCTGCCGCTGCGCGTGCATGAGCGCGACGTGCACGCTCGACTGCCGCTTCATGGCGCGCTCGCGCAGCTGCTCCCAGCGCTGGTTCAGCAGCTGCATCTGTAGGCGCACCTGCACACACATATACACCTCTTTAATTTTTTTAAATATTAGATAACAGAGGCATGAGAAGCGTTTGTCAGCTGTTCAAAATGTTGTTCCGAAGTACTCTACAACTTCCTAATGGCTTATGAACTTGAAATTTGACGATAATGTTTATTAACACGTATATTTTACCAACAAATACGAATCTAAAGATAAATCTGAATTATTTCAAAAATTTAATCTAAAAGTTTCTTATTACAAATTTAATTTTGCGGCCTTATATTGCACATATCTGCCCTTGTTAATTGATCTTCAGTAGGTAACAGTGGTTTATTGTGACGGACTTTTGTATGAACACCAGGTCCGCCTCCAACTTATATTAAGACAAATCAATATTACTCGTCTTATAAATGGCCACAAGCCCCCGTAGCTTGACACACGCGATAAACGACGTCATACCGTACGGGGGGGGGGGGGGGGGGGGGGGCTCTGATGTGGTATTGGTTTATCAGTGGTCTGTGTATTGTCTGTGGTTGGTGACCATAGTGTCGCTGTCGGTCACCTCGTCGGCCTCGTCCCCGGCCAGCCCGCCGTCGGAGAGCAGCCGCGCACCCTGCTCCAGCACGGCGCCCACCCGCGCCTGCAGCTCCGACAGCTCCAGCAGGAACCGCTGCAACAGACGCACGCTCACCACCTCACACACAGCACTCCAGTAAGCGATAACATTTTTGCTTCCGATAATTTTAAAGATCGGTAAACAAATCGATTTATAATTGCAAGTATTTAGTTATTAATGGATGTTCACTTTTGTAATTTAAATTTTATTTTTACTTTTTTACTAAATACCTACGGTATACCTGAACAAAACCACCCATTTGTTAGAAATAATTTTGCTCAAAAATGCTAGTAATGCTTTTTTTATGCACAACGGGTTCGTACTTGACCTCAATCATACCTGATGTTAAGTGAAGATGAGGTCGAAGGTGGAAGCGTACTGAACCGGAAACCCCAACATATTGGGGGGAGTAGCTATCTTATCTCTGACAACCGGAATACAACTATGTGCTTGGCGGCAGATTTAGAAAAGATGGTGGTAGCTAAAATAAAATGCCCTTCCACCAACCAAACCGAATACTTAAACGTGCACCCCGTTGGGGAACGAACCCGCGGCCTCCGAATCGTAAACCCAATGTTGTTTACATTGAGCCACGGAGGCGGTGGTGTATAGTCATTAACAACTATTTTGAGCAAAGTCGAAATTTCCGCGCCAATCGAATAGATGTCAGCAAAGTTGTGTGGAACTTCATTACTGGTGAATTTTAGCCTGTAGTATGCAAGTAGCTTTCGGTGGACACGTGACTAAGAATATAGAATAGATAAATAAATAATAAATATTAAATAAATATTTCGGACACTTACTTACGTCCCAAACTAAGCAAAGCTTGTGCTATGGATACTAGATAACGGATAAACATACATAAATATTTATATAAACATCCATGACTCGGGAAAAAATGTTCGTATTCATCACACAAACATTTACCCCTCGCGGGATTCGAACCCGCAACCGTTGGTTTCGCTGACAGGGTCACTATCCACTACACCAACCGGTCGTCTAATAGATCATCATGTAGAAATAAATGAGTGTTAGACTATACATACTGCTGTATAACAGCTGGTAAGATACCAGTGTATGAATATTATTACAGCGTTAATCAAGACAAGTGTCTCACCGGACAGTTGGAATCTTACTTTAAATAAAACTCGACTTTTCTAAGATTTGAAACGGTTTAATAACCAAAAAAAGTTGTTTATAATATGTAGGTAAGGTAGTTGGATGCTTGAAGAATTGCCTTATCAGATTGGCAGGCGTTAGCGCCGTAACAACAAGAATTTTCTTCACTTCGTCCCCTTATCGCATAGGAGTCTTGCCAGTGCTACCTTTGTCTGTGCTGAGCCAGTGGTACAATCCGGAAAACGTAATTTTGAATACCAATTATAAGTAGCTTCAATACAGTTGACGTTTGTCTACTTTTATTTCAAAAATAGCCAGTGGCCACAAAAATTTATTCAGAATTTGGCTGTTTAGGCAGAACAAGAATCATTGCCTTATCTAGATGGTTTCATTTAAATTACTCGCATTGTTTGAGTAAAGCACTATACAAGCCTCGGCCCGCAATGACTGCACTGTTGGCCACGCTATGATGACCTCAAGCTACGCTTCCGGCCTTCAATGTTTGATCATCATTCGATCGCCCCGTCGAGTGCACAGTACATACCTCGTGCGTGTGGAAGTGTTCCTTGAGCTGCTGTATGGGCGCGGCGGGGTCGGCGGGCGCGCGGTCCCCGAGCCGCTCCTCGGCCTCCAGCAGCCAGGCCAGCACGTCCTCCAGCGCGGCGCCGTACCCGCCCAGCTCGCCCGACGCCGTCGTGGCCGACGACAGAGGCCGGCTCGCGCTGTCGCCCCCGCCGCCGCCTCCGCCCGCACCGCTCCCCCCGCCCGCGCTCGTCTACAATCGGATACACACACCCGATTAGATTTATATCGACATAAATAGCAAATACTAAAACTGACCGACGCTTTGATTCCAGCCTCCATCGTGGTCAAATGTAAAAAGGCTCGATCGATTCTCAATAGAGTAAGTGACCCAGCGGTTAAGACGCGGTCGCCCAATTTAGGAGGTCCGGGTTCGATTCCCAGGCTGTGTTACTTGATTGATTGAATAAAATTTTTTATTTAATTTAATTACTTATGTACACTTATCCGACTGCACTTAAACGGTGAATGGCAACATCGTGAGGAAACGTGAATGCCTGAGATATAAAAATTTAAAGGCCAGCGTGGTGGACTATGGCCCATACACCCTCATATACGAGGAAAGGAATCCATGCACTGGGATGTTTACGAGCTGATTTTTGATTCATGATAAAGCACTAAATGTTGTTCTGTTCGGGATCACTGCCAGGCTAAGACGCCACGTGTCCCCAATTTATTTGGAATTTATTTATTTGATAATAATATATTTATTAATATACTAACGAAGATTTCTGAGTAATTGGCAACATGCTGAACCGAACTATTGACTGGTGGCCCCAGAGAGGCGGACCACCTCCACGGAGTCCTCAAACTTCAAACATTTATTTCAACGTACGATACATATCATTTGTTGAATGTTAATTTAAATGTACCGGAAATAATAATAGGGCTTATTGCATTTATTTGTCGGTCAGTATGTTCACACAACTACCGCTTCGGAAAGGGGGGAAAAGAAGCGGCGTCAGCAATTCACAGAATTATTATTGCCTTTTTTTTAAAAAAAAGTAAACAACTAATATTTTATAATTTGGGATCTGGTCAAATGCACCAGCCGTATTTGTCATTCAGATACTCACCAATGCTGTAATAACCTTTTTTTGTTAATGTTGTTTTGATATCATCTCTCAGTTAGATTAATGATATTCTGAAGTTAAATGCACTCTACTCACACTGGTACGCGACAGATTGAGACGCGGCATCGAAGTCAAAAACACTTAAACGCGACACGTTTTGTGGGTATGTTTTTATAGGTCAAGCGTGTTTTTGTCGAGTGTTCTGTAGGTGAGAGCTACTAATACTAGGTAGGTGAGTGTAGTTACGTCGTGCGGCGTGTGGGACAGACGCGGCGAGCTGCCGCCGCTGGCGTCCAGCTCGGCGACGTCCTCGCCGGCGTGCGGCAGCGATTGGAACAGGCACATCAGGTACATCATTATCGACTTCTTGTCCGGCTGCGAGGTGTTCACGTCTGAAACACAACACAACTCACTACGGTGTGGACACGCTCACCAAAGAAAGAGACGCGCATGGTTATTGTTTTGTATCGACACATTAACCACTTATTAATGATTGGCTTTATCTCAAATAGGGTGTTCAGAAATATGCTTTGGCATACACCTGGCATACACAAGTTTAACGGTTGCTACACCTTTCGAAATATTCAGAAATACAGGTGACAATCCAGCGATGTTTAAACGTGCCGATCTATAGATTTTTTTGGTGTAAAGTCCCATAGTCTCTTACTACACCCACGGAAAGAGACTGGATAGTTATATTTTGTTACGTGCCGAAAGTACACAGCACAATAATAAATAAATAATAAATATCCTTAGACATACACACAGAGCCATCTAGTTCCACAGTCAGCAACTATAGGCTTGTGTTGTGGATACCAGATGGTTGATAAACTACGTACATATTTTTTTGCAAATAAATACTTATTATAAATGAAAACATCCATAACTCGGGTACACATGTCTGTATTCATCACACAAACATGTGCCCCTAGCGAGATTCGAACCCACAAACTTTTGGTATAGTGGTCAGAGTTGCTAACCACTACATCAAACAGGTCGTCAAACAATGATTAATGTTTCAAATTAAAGATCACATTCACACACTTATATGAAAGCATGTTGGGGGAAGTTTTCTTGTTATTAGAACTTTGTGTATCATAAATACGGTCGATCAAGAGGACGTATATCCAGGACAGAATATATCAAACACATGTGTGTGTTGTGTGTGTGTGTGTGTGTGTGTGTGTGTGTGTGTGTGTGTATGTAAAGGGATCGGCTGTAATCGCTATTAACGTTGTGTGCGTTTTTTTGTATGTACTGCAGCATTATGCTGAGTCAAGGGCCCTTTCAACGCACAAATCTTGCTTGGTGTAATGTCAGTGAATTTAATGTTACCCGACTGCCCAAGAAAGGAGGGTAATGTTTTTCGACTGTATGTATGTCCGTTCCTTTGACGCATCCTGTAGCTTAAACGGATTGTCCGATTTCAAAATGCATGGTGTCTTTAGATTCATCTTGATACTCGTACCTTCCCGACACTTAGGTACAACCTTGGGATCTTCAAGTCTACAGTGAATAGGCATTTACTGGGTGCGCGTGATACATCTTCGGCTACATCGTCACTTTCCATCAGGTGAGATTGTAGTCAAACGCGAAACCAGTTTTTAATAATAAAAAAAAATTAAAAAATTTCTGGAGTGTCATAGGATGCATTGAATACAAAATACGCTGTCGTGTTATTTATGAATTATTCTGTGTTATTTACGTTCTGTACATTTTGATTACTGTGTGTGTGTGCGTGTGTGTGTGTGTGCGTGTGTGTGTGTGTGTGCGTGTGTGCGTGTGTGTGTGTGCGTGTGTGTGTGTGTGCGTGTGTGTGTGTGCGTGTGTAACCCACCCTCAGGGTCGAGCAGCCGTGGGATGGCGAGGTGTCGGTGCGCCAGCGCGAAGGCGTGCTCGAGGCGCTGGTGCGGTGCGCGCGTCAGCACGGCCGCGTAGTCGAACAGCTGCGGCCGCCAGCGGTGCAGCAGCGCGTTCAGCGCCAGACCGTCCGACCACGACGTCGTGAAGTTGCGCACGTTCACACCGCTATAGTTCTGCAACAGACGGAACCACCACGTCACGTCACGTCACGTCATACAGCACACTGCACTCTCTTACAGCCCTAACATCACTCGCAAGAGACGGAAGGATATTGTCTGTGTCCCGTTGTGAACGTTAAAATGTACTGTCTAAAATAGATACTTTGCATTCACAGACCATCTACATATGAAAGAGAGAAATAAAATGGCTCATTCACTACATAAAACACACAACCATATATTACAATTCATATAAATACTTAGAAAACTAATTAAATAACTATGCCATGTATTTTATAAATACTGCTATGTGTGCCATAGTAGTGAATGGGTTTCACTCAACAGCGAGGCGCTGGTTTTCTGTCGCACCCGAGTGAGGACGAGTTGTACCGAAGAAACACATATTTTAACAAAAAAATAAAAAATAATAATCTATAAATTTTTACGAGGCATGTCATGTCCACACTGAGTATTTGCTTGTAGTACAGTGAGGCATTTGTCGCGTGACGAGAGGATCAGTTCAAGGTCTTTTTCTATACTACAACTTACCTCACTGTGAAGGAGCAAGGGGACCATCAGACCATCACCAGTCACGTGGCGACAACTCCAATGCAGCAAACAAGTGAGCAAACATCATATTGATCATAAACACATTTTTACAAGCTCTCATTTAGCTTTCAATGTTAGTACGAAAGTAATGCAGTAAGTTATCCGTTTCAATCCTTGACGAGCTGTTCTGATGGACCCGGGATCTAGGTACTGTAACTCCCTGTTACCAAATGGTAAAGTACTCGAACTTGGGCTAGTTTTGTTGCCATGAGCATTCTCCGTTACACATTTCTCACAAAAAATACATATTGATTATCCTATAATTTTAATAATTTTTTAATAATTGCTCACCTGGGTGAACATAGTGGAATAATCCATGGACTTTATGATACTCATCTTGGTACTGAAAGCTTATTTTTAATGTAGAACTTTCTTAATTTTTTGCATGTTGTACAATTGAGTGTATACAAACAGCCTTACAGTACAGTAGATTATAGTTATATAAAACAATTTGCTAATGATGACCCATAAACAGTTGTATCCACTTGAAATTGGATAGAATTAATGTACTAATCCATGTGAAAAGTCATACGGTTCGGTCGAGCTGAACTCTAGACGGAGCACGGGCAAACATTCTCTAATCGCAAGGTTCCATCACGCACGCCTCGGTTTAAATGAGATAATGTGTGCATTAGATATGTACAGATAACCAGAATCCAGTGGCACAGTTACTTCTTAATTAGTTGGTCATGAAGAGAGGAATACTAAGCTGCTGCATGCCAACTATACTTGCCTGCCCATGCCGCATGGTTGTCGCGAGGCAAGAGGAGAATAATTATGTTTGTTTTTCAATCCATTTCCCGATTTACAAAGTTTAGACCCAGTGTAACAGAGTAACACGTTTGAAACATACTCGTGTCGAGCAATACGTTTTGCTGGACGATGTATTGCAGATTTATTAATTATAATCACTTTCACAGTGAACAGACCTGTGTGTGCGTGCGGCACCATGCGAGCAGTGTCTTCTCGAGGCTGGTATGCTGCAGCTCCGACATGAGCTCCTTGAGGTGGTAGTGCACCTGCCAGTGCAGGATCACGCTCCACACCAGCCCTGCAACAGAGCACATCGCATCATGCCTCCTCCACCAACACACATACGCGCCGGCTGGTAACGGACTGTCGAGCGGAAAGCCCACGCAATGTATGTCCCTTTGCTAACCTTATAAGTACCCAAGTAAAGTATCTATCTATAAGTACCCAAGTAAAGTATCTATCTATAAGTACCCAAGTAAAGTATCTATCTAAAAGCCGACTTCTCATACATTCAATAATACAAAGAAAATTGATACTTCGCGCCATTGACGCACGCGTCAGTTAAAAAATACACAAAGTCAAAATAAATTCCTAGACCAGGGGACCAATTTAGCTGATGTAATTTTTTGTGAACGACACCAAACCCAAAATGTTTAGTGCTAACCACGAGTATTTAAAAAAATACTAGTGTAATTTCCGTTCAAATAATTAGCGCCATACGAAATGTGCTTAACGTAACTTTTTTGGTTTAGCTTTGGTATTAGCACAATCGGCCCCCAGATACGTTAATGGACAACGTGGCTATTATCTTTAGTGATGCAGATTTCTTTTCCAACGTCCACTCACCGAGGATTAGCTTGGGGTTCCCGTCGACGACGTCACCGGCACTGATGTTGACGAGCCGCACGCCGCTCTGCTCGAGCACGCCCAGTGCCGTGTTCACATTGTTGATGTGGTGCACACGCATGCGGCCGCGCTCCCTCTTCTGTAATGCATACACGGCCCTCATTACGCGGGTTAAACTATTTCAAATCAACGCTCTATTCTGCAGTAATGAGTATGTACGACTATTTGCCGGCAACTACATGGTAAATTGAATTATAACGTCTGATATAGTGCACAGTTTGGCACGATAATTTAAAGAATTACTATTTGACATTGCCTTCTGAACACCATATTTTGACTGGTTAAACTAAGCTTCTTCTTCAATTTAAGAGCTGTGCTCTTGTCGGTGGAGTCCTTTCCACACTTCTCTACATTCCGCCTTTTCTTTGACTTCCTAATAAGACACGGCAATTAATATTAGTTTACATAAATTCGTATTCGTATTGTGTATTGTGAATTTTGTCATTTGTGTTACTAGTGACGTGTGTATATGACTCACGTATTGCTGTGCGGTGAGTATCTCCAGCAGCGACAGCAGCACCTCTCCGTCGCGTAGCTCCGAGAACAGGTCCTCCACCAGCGGCTTGTCGTTCTGGACCACCCAAAGTCACATCATTCACTTTATCCATGTAAAAACTACTTTTACTACTATAATAATTTCGTACACTATGTTCAAAGACTAACGACAAACTTGAGAAAACTTCATTCCCCAGAGGTCAAGCAGCTTTTTTAAATATAGATTAATTTAAAAATTTATTTCAAAACACCGTTAAGATTACAAATTTAAAATATATGTGACACATTTTGAGCCAATAGAATCTCAGTTAGTTTATACATACAACTTATTTCTATTATTATTGTATTATTGGAACACAAGTATATCCAGTAACGTCTCACCTTCACTAGCTGCGAGTTTATCCATTTCGTAAATGTTTTCTTTTGCACGTCTTCCCGCTCATCTGCAATGAAACATGATGATCGATTAAATTTATGAACGAGATGCGGTAAATGAGACAGGCCACAGTTCGATGAGCAGAAGGTCAAGATCATTGACGGACAGGGACAGTTTGGTGCTGCCGCCTTGCGTACCGCTGCGCTGGCGAGCCGCACTCGCGCCGGTGGCCAGCACGGCCTCGCAAGTCTTCAGCAGTGCTATCATGTCCCGATGGAGACAGCCCACTACCGGCTCAGCCGCGCTGCGCTGTGACTGCGAGGGCTCCCGTACGACTGTGCCATGGGACTGGGAGCAGCCGCGAGCGTCGCGCTCCAACAAACTTTATTGCGGTATTGTTTGCATAAGGCCTGATGCTGACCTTAGCTGAAACCGGGGGTCCCCAGACGGGATTTGCCTGTCAAAATATGGGTTCGAGCTTATGCTCCTGACATTGTGACATAAAATATATCGCGTGCCTTTCTGAATAAAATCTGCGCGAAGAAACTTGATTCGGTGGCGTGTCCATATTGTTAGACTAGTAGCATTGGCAGAAAGCTCGTGCCCGGAAGTGAGACATTTATGGACTGCACTAACATTACGTATTGGTTGACGAAGTATACATTTCATGGAGTGAGTGCAGGGCGTGTCGTCTGCGCACGCACTCATTATTATGTAACCTTATATATGCGAGCGTATGGTCGTCTTTGGCTCAATGCACATAACGGCACACGACACTGACGAAACGTGATACGCAACAATGTATAGAGTGTCGGCCGTGCGAGCTCATAGCGCGAATGACGAAAACGGCCCCTTCGAACATGGTGGCTTCAGGCTAATTAATCAAACATTATGGATATCCATTATATGACCAAGAACATTCGCCCTTTCACTTTTTAGTGTCCCTGGTACTGGCAAAACAAACACTTGTGGAATCACCTTGGAGTCTGTCCGTCTGTCTGGCACAGTCATTTATGTCAGAACGTTTCAGAAAATGACGTGTACTTAAAAAAGTTAAATGTATGGCCTATGCCTTAGAGGCGAAATGGAAAATTACATAATCGATGGCAGCGCACCTCTAAAAATATTATTCAGATATTCAAGAACATTGGAAGCAAGCTGTAAATCGTTGGAAAATTATGAGGTTTGAACAACCTTTGATACATATGAAAAAAAGGTAGTGATCATACTGTGCCCGAATCCGTCCTATCCTTTTTAATTACATGGATTGAAACTGCGATAAGAATGCAGAGAAATTAATGAATGAATGTCGATTAAATTTGCCATACGACAGAACAAGGAATGTTTCGGTATGTGTGCGCATGAGCGGATAATGAGCGTCGTCGGCGCACCGCAGATGTATGTCGTCATTCGAATTGTAAATCAGCTAGAGCGGGCGAGTGAGGGGCGCAAGTGGGGGGAGGGGGGGATTACCATCTAAGTTACCGACCGTGGGTGCTTGTTAGCTAAACTCGCTAAAATATGAAACAACATAAAAACAGCTCTTTACATTACTGACGAAAACCTGAGCTATGTTGTTTTTGTTTTGCAAATCATTCAAGTATTATAAAGGCAATTAGTAAAAACCAGATGTGTCGACACTTTTTCATTTAATATAAATAAAAAAAAATCGAATTGGCCTAACAATGGAGTGAAATTTTATGCAGTTATTAAATCTTTCTTCTGCCTGTAAGTGTTTCTACAAAAAGTGTTTTTGAAGAACTGCAGTCTACTCGCTACTTGCGGTGGTGCCCGGGGGACCAGTCGTACAGATAGCTCCAAATGACCCACAACCACCACAATTGAATAAAACGAAGAAAAATTTAAACAATTTATTGAAAAAGATCGACTGGTGCGTCTGTTGTTTTAGCTGAGATTTTGAAGTAATCGTCTAAGATACTTCAATCCACTATAACTCATTACTCGACATTTGTAGTTTCTATAAGATATTTAAATGTACTACGCTATTTCTTATATTTAAACAAAGGAATTTGATTAATTTATTAAAGCGGCCCACGGGACATTAATTGAAAGCTCTACAAATTTTTCAATACATTTCGTGCGGATCGTTGATGAGACGTTTGACAACAAGCAGACGTGAACAGACAAGCAAGATATCGAAAAGACTGTCCGTCGGAGTAGCTAAGACATTTTGACGCCTCCTTTCTTGGGCAGACAATTACACGAGGACAGAAGCGAGTATTATTCACTACGACAAGGCACTAGCACATCGCTCCAATGTTGCAGAGCTTGTTGGTATGCAAACGGACAAGATTAAGTTGTTGCAGCACCCCCCTTATTCGCCAGACCTAACTCATTTCAATAATTCATCCGGTATATGCCGGTAAAACATACATACATAAATGTCACGCCTGTTTCCCGTAGCGGTAGGCAGAATCCTGACACACCTCTTTTGCTTCATTCACTCTCATAATGTTCTTCATACAGAAAACAACTTACTATTAAAAAAAAGCACTCAAATCGGAACACGCATAATACTCATAATACCCGTCGGTTTCCGTCGGAGGTTAAAAATCGTCGGAAAGACGAGGTCATGGGCGTGGAGTAGAAGATCTCTTTTTGAAAGACAAGATCAATGTTTTTTTTCCATAATCCAAATCAACCAAGTGTCCTCGTTACTCATAGAAGCAAACGTTCCTTTAACGTATTCCTCTATGCTTTAACATAGGACTTTCTTTCTTAGAGTTTCAACCTTGTACAAGTTGTCCATTGACTTGAATAAAGAAATGCAATTAAATGGGACATAATGAAGGAAAGTAAGTAATTGTGGTTAAGAACCGTATCCATTGAAATCCGGTAAATGTAACCTTCCAAAAACGTACTCGAATGTGGTCTCTATGGGCACCACACGAAAGATGAAGGTCACACAACGAGCTACAGGAAGAGTAATGCTCGATGTTGCACTAGTAAGTTGAAGTGGATGTGGGCCGGGCACATAGCGCAAAAGACTGATAGCCGTTGGGACATTGCAGTTCTAGAGTGGCGACCACGCACCGGTGAGCGCAGCTTTGATCGTCCACCTGTGGGACGGGACGACCACAAGGAGGACGGATGATCTGATAAAGGCCGCGGGAAGTATCTGGATGCGAACCGCTTCCAAACGGTCGCTATGAAAATCTAGAGGGGAGGCCTATGGTTCACGCGTCTCATGATGAGGATGAAAAACATAAATTATGTGAAATAGGGCCATGTTCGAACGAACAAATGGGTTTGTCGGGTGTCGCCAAAATTACTTCAAATTCACCACAGAAATAAGTGAGACCTTTGAGCTAGCCCTTGACAGAAGCTAATTTTGGAATTTTCGAGTACTAATGTTATCGACATTTCCAATTTTCTTTAGCGTTTTTCCAGTATGTACGTCGCTTAGATGATCATCATCATATCAGCCGAAAAACGTCCACTGCTGGACAAAGGCCTCCCCCAAGGATCTCGACAACGATCGGTCCCGCACGGCCCGCATTCAAACATTTGCCCGCGAACTTAGATGATATGTGGTATTTAATTAATTAAATGTATATAATACGGTATAAGGTATTAACTGCCTTATATTTTCATTGGAACAACACCATCTAATAAAGTGTCATAAATAATTGTTAAAACAAGATTCCGTTTCGACATTGATGCCGAGATGCGGCCTGTGTGAATTTTGTGGTTATATTACTTAGTTGTATTTTATACAAATAGCAATAACCCCGACATTCCCCTCGTTGATCGAATCATAAGACAGGTAGGAACAAAAGACGGCATTATGGAGCCGGCGGCGCGTGTCGCCGTCGCGAGCCCGACCCGGCACGAGGAGCGTGGCGCCCGGCCCCGGCCTGTTCAGGAGACAGGTTACGGTGCTACCGATGGGATGGGACGTGACACGTGCTTCTATGAATAATAATTATAACATTATTCAGCTACTTGGTCACTTCCATTGCGTTTTGTTTCACACTTTAGCTTTTTGTTCCGTTCTGAATTGTAGACAGGTAGGTACATTATTCCAATCGTCCGTTGTCAGTTTTCCATATTGTAAACGTTTAGGAGTGAATCTATTTAGATATTTTTATACGTCAGAATTGAATTTTATATTCGGTTAAAAGTGTTTGTATGCCGAATAAATCACATTGAAACATAATAGGGATAGAACTAGGAGTGTCCATCTCGTGAGTCTCTGTGGAATATCCTGATAGTTTAACATAATTTGTAGCTGGCGTTCAATTAGCTATACCACTCGCATCTCATTTGGGAGTTAGTCAACACAAGAAATTAGTGTCATGACATCATTTGAGTAATTGTACGAGCGACGACTGGGCGTCGGGCTGCGGGCTGCGGGCGGGGGAGGGGGAGGGCGCGGGAGGACCCGCACGCAACGATATTATGTCACAAGTGCAGGGCGCAGCGCGGGGCGATACCCCCGTCTCCCCTCTCTGAGTCCCACCTCGCACTTGTCGACTCCTTCCCGCATATTCTTGACTTTTAAAAGTAATGAGGGGAAGTGATTTATCTGTAGATAACCTATAAGATAATGTCGACATCTCGACCTCGAGGTCGCAGATGCTTTGCCGCTCTGAGGACCAAGAAATATTTTCACTAGCTCTCTTATCTTCCATACCGGAACACAAACGTGAGCGTCGATGTTTGCCAACAAAAAGAACAAGTGTGGGCCCCGGGCACACGGAAAGAGCCACCACCTGCCAAAAACTAATTGAAATTCTAATAACAACAGCTTTACACGTCCCCACTGTTGGGGCACGGTCTGACTCGAAGAGGGTATGGGCCATAATGATCCACCACGCAGGCCTAGTGCGGATTTGTGTCAGACAGAGGCAACCTGTCCGGTCGCCCCTGTATGCCATAGACTTCTTTCGAAAACAACCGGGACCGACTATTTACAGTCCCTTCCGAAGCATGGAAACACTCATTAAATGCCACTAGTGGTCACCCATCCAGGGACTAACCGCGCCACACGTTGCTTAACTTCGCTATTCGAAAACAAATAGCGAATGCGACTGCGCCACGAGTGCTCACCCACCATTCGTTATTTATTACCACTCGATGATTTCTAAACTGCATTGAAATAACATTTTAATTGATCACACGGAACTCTAGTGAATATTTTTAACCCCCGACGGAAAACGACGGGAGTTACGTGTTTGACGGAGTTTTGTGTGTCCAGTGTTTGTCTGGACGTCTGTCAGCAATGCGTGGTTTTTTTTTTTTGAACGAGGCTTTTTCTCATATTTTCTGGTGTATTTCGACGATATTATTGTCTTGACTGTTTTCTAAATTTTGATTTCTTTATATATTAAAGATTGAACGGTTTTAATGTTCAATTTCTCGTATCGATCTCGATCTCGTAGATTCTACTGTATTTTTGGGCATTACTTTAGATGCCAAAATGCAATGGGGTCCTCATATACATGAATTGGTGAAAAGGCTCAGCTCTGCAGCGTACGCAGTCAAAAAAATTCGACAAATGTCAGACGTAAATACTGCTAGATTAGTATATTTTAGTTATTTCCACAGCTTGATGTCTTACGGTATCTTGCTGTGGGGAAACGCTGCGGATATAAATACAATCTTTGTTTTACAAAAACGAGCCGTTCGCGCAATTTATCAATTGAGACCTGCAGTGTCACTTAGAGATAGGTTTAAAGTGTATAACATTCTAAACTTTTCGTCACAGTACATTTTAGAAAATCAAATGTATGTCAAAAAAAATATAACATCATTTAGGAAAAATAGTGATAAACATGATGTCAATACAAGAAATAAAGATAAACTTGCAGGTCACATAAGTCGCCTCCGCAAAGTCAGTAATTCATTCAAAGGGTTATGTATACGCTTTTTCAATAAGGTTCCAGTTGATATACAAAATCTTCCTCTCAATCAATTTAAAGATACTGTAAAACAGAAACTTATTGAGAAAGCATATTATAAAATATCAGACTATTTAGATGATCATCATCCCTGAACATAATCAGATTGTTCGCATGCCAGGCTATTTCACAATTAATAATGAAATTTAAAAACCTGTTTGTAATATAAAAACCTTTATGTAAAATCAAAGCCTGATTTTAAAAGAGCACCCCTTCGAGTTTCTTGCTTGTTCTTCTCAGGGGAAAATTGCATTTAGAACAAGCAGTAGCTTAAAAAATTTAAAATTTACTATGTAAAATTGACTATTTTAAGTGTACTCTGTGTACCTACAAAATAAAGCATTTTTGACTTTGATTTAATTATTCCTTGTATATTGTTAACGCAAAAAGTGATTGCCGAAGTGTCTCACTAAATCAATAATATCTAATTAATTTCACATAATTTCTAACATCCAGGAACAGAAAGTTGAATTTCTAATACCTACCTAATAACAGAAGATTTTTAGATGTAACTTAAGAAATACTGTAAATAACGTAGTATTCTACATACATACATAGGAAATACTGTAAATAACGTAGTATTCTACATACATACATAGGAAATACTGTAAATAACGTAGTATTCTACATACATACTTAGGAAATACTGTAAATAACGTAGTATTCTACATACATACTTAGGAAATACTGTAAATAACGTAGTATTCTACATACGTACATAGGAAATACTGTAAATAACGTAGTATTCTACATACATACTTAGGAAATACTGTAAATAACGTAGTATTCTACATACATACTTAGGAAATACTGTAAATAACGTAGTATTCTACATACATACTTAGGAAATACTGTAAATAACGTAGTATTCTACATACATACTTAGGAAATACTGTAAATAACGTAGTATTCTACATACATACTTAGGAAATACTGTAAATAACGTAGTATTCTACATACATACATAGGAACTACTGTAAATAACGTAGTATTCTACATACATACTTAGGAAATACTGTAAATAACGTAGTATTCTACATACATACTTAGGAAATACTGTAAATAACGTAGTATTCTACATACATACTTAGGAAATACTGTAAATAACGTAGCATTCTACATACATACATAAAGTCACGCCTGTTTTCCGTACGATAGGGAACAAACCACAAACTTCCACTTGCTACGATCCTGACACATCTCTGCTGCTTCATTCACTCTCATAAGATTGTTCATACTTACTCGTTGGTTTAGAGTACTCTTGACTTGGCTTAGTGTTCTATTTGAATTTAAATAAATAAAATCGTTTATTTCTCACCAAAGATAGAATGTATAGAGAAATGTCAATAGTTGTGGGATTTGAGACGTCAAATCACTTTAATCCCATCCATGGATGAAAAATAAATGTTATGACATCAACCCCAAGCGAGTTAGTAAGGGAGAACGGCGCCGCATCCGGCCAACAGTGGGCACCTGCACCGTCCCGCTACCGTCACGAAGTAGATCATGTCCACTTGATAATCCTTGTAGTAATAAGCCGCACGGTGCGTGATAGGATAGTGCCGGTGCAATAGTGCGAGAAGGTGCCAACTGTCACGCCCCAATTGTGCCGCGAGAGCCGCACAACACACGATTGGTATGTACGCACACCACTACATCTCATCGGGACACTCTTGAACACGCTCTCAGCTCTTTCAATATCTCCCTTTTATAAGGTTTCGTAGTCAAACTGTCTGTCTGTACGTTTGCCACAGTTGTTTACTATTCCACCGATAGAAGCGATACTCAGTGTAGTAATGGCAGTAACACGAATGGCAAGAACGACTTAAAATCACAAAATTGGAACGGGGATTCATTAATCAGTATTGAGGAGCTTGCATTGTGTAAAGTCGGGCTCACTCGAAAATTGAACTTCAGGATAATAGAGTACGCTAACGTCTGTAGGTATATCTGATGCCTAATATCCCTATATTTGTCTAGAGCAATTCATCAGGTTCATGAACCGTGGATTCGTTACCACTGACCGACAGTCGTCTAGCACACCTTTAGTATTTTTAAGTTTTAATAATTAGTATAATAAACAGTTACACGATGTATGTATCTACCTGTCTATTCATTATATCCAAACTTTCCGAATATGTTTCCGATCATACTTATGTACGGAAACCTTAAAAACAATCTTTGAAGTCGAATATTGTGAGTTTTCAGATTCCAACGGTCGCATAAACCACCTTCCCAAGCGGTCACGCCTAATAAGAATATTCAAATGCGCGCGCGCAGACAGAGATAATAAGCCTTTGCTTCGCATGTCTAGTGATAGCTGGGGTGGGTCACATTTAATATAAAACAAATCTAATTTCATACGTTCATTGATATATAATTTTTAATTGACATAAATTTACTTGATATAATTTTGATTTCACATAATGAACAGTTTTTGTAAAAACATTTTCAAAACAAGAAGGTATATTATTTTATTTTTGGTATATAATTAACTATTTGTATTGCTCTGTTAAAATAACGATAAGCTGATATAATTTTAATTGACCTAATTAAGGCGGACAAGTGCATTCGAAACAGCGGAGGGCGCCAAGGAGCTGGAACTGAGAAGGCGACTGAGATCGCCACGGTGAGGTAACAGGGCGCGGGGGCTAAAGGATGGAAGCGCACTTACCTAGAACCTCCAACTTGAGAGACTTGCTTTATAGCAAAACAGCTACCACAGAACAATGCTACTGACTTAGATAAGATTGTGGTAGCTGGCCTAGCAAACATTTAAAATGCCCTACCACCAATAAAAAACAGAGTACTAAACATGTATCCGCTGGGAATCGAACCCGCGACCTCCGTTTTGCAAACTTTTTGTTTTGTTCACATTGAGCCATAGAGGCGGCCTGTATAGTTGTTCTATAAAAGGTCAATTGGAATAGATACATGCTAATATATTGGAGCCAATTCAAACCGATTCTTCAATGAACAGTTGATTGAACCGAGCGGGCGCCCGCGAGCGACGTCGTCCGCGTCGACTTCTTTCTTCTAGGCAAATATTTTAACGTTCCCGTGAAAATTTCTCGTATATCCTGTTCCCGTGGTAATTTTCCAAAATCTTTTCTTAGCGCATTCCCGTTACCGAGGACATTATCTGTTTTTTTACGTTGCCGTGAGAGATTCCCGTATTTCCCGTTCCCGTCCCTGAAAAACTTGGGAGTAAATTTGAGTACCAAATAAATTTCGCATGATATGAACCCTACGAATCCCGCAAGTCAATCTCAGGCCGGCACGAGCGTCGGTGATGGTTTGATAAAAAAAAAATTACCTATGCCAATAACTTCTATTACACTTAACTAATATTTTTTCCTTACGGTTAAAAAAACTCATTCGGCATAGGTAAGTAGATTGAACCGCCAAAAATTGACGAAACTACCGACTTTAGTAAGATTCCATTCTCTATCTCCAGAGTGCATCATCAGGTCTTAACCATATTTATATGGAACCATCCTGGCGGTAAACAATATCAAACAAGAAACTAGTTTACGAAAAATACATACAGACGAACATAGAATCCAGAATAGTTGGAAAAGGGATGAATTGAAAATTATATGAATCAAAAAATATCACATGTATATATGCTGAAAGGAAGGCCTATTTCGATGAAAATATTAATGCCAATCTTAATAATTGTACAACTTTATGGAAAAATTTAAAAACATCAGCTCTGCCTGATTTCAATGATACTTCTGACTTGCCAGAACATTATAATGATCCGGATCTTGTTAATCGCCATTTTCTAAATGTTCCAGGTGACAATACTATTGATGCCTCCCTACTTAGTTACTTCGAACACCACCGACATGGCCCTGCCAGTTTTAAGTTAGAACGAGTGCATGAGAACGTCGTGGCCAAGGTTATTATGGGTATTAGGTCAAACGCTCAGGGTATTGATCGTATAAGCATGGATATGATTTTGTTGACACTTCCGCGTACACTCTTTATCATCACTGCAATTGTCAACAAGTCAATAACACAATCTTTGTTTCCCACTGCCTGGAAAACTGCCCTTGTTCGACCAATACCTAAAAAGAAAAATCCCGTGGATCTAAAAGACCTTCGTCCAATCAGTATTCTTCCCTACCTTTCGAAGATTGTTGAGAAGGTGGTACACTACCAAGTAGTGAAGTACTGTGAAAGCAGTAATATACTCCCTGAACTACAATCTGGTTTCAGAAAGGGCCGCAGCACCGCTACAGCACTGCTCGATGTTGTGGACAATATTCTCACTTCTATGGACGACGGTATGAGCACTCTTCTCACTCTATTGGACTTTTCTCGTGCTTTTGATTGCATCAATCACACTTTACTGTTGGCTAAATTGTCTTATTACGGTTTTTGCGGTGCGTCGGTAAAATTTTTTCACAGCTACCTAAAAGATCGTTATCAACAAGTTGTTATCAATAAATCTAATGGCGGCAGTCTCATTTCTGAGCTATTACCGGTCGAGAGGGGCGTTCCACAGGGCTCTATTTTAGGGCCTCTTCTTTTCATAATTTACAGTGCTGATATAACGAAGTGCTTTCAAACATGCAAGTTCCATCTTTACGCCGATGATGTCCAAGTTTACACTCCAATTGCCCAAAATGAAGTTGATGTTGCCATTAGTGACATAAACGAAGATCTTGATCGCGTTTCTTCATGGTCCGTTGGTAACTCTCTGGTTCTCAATCCGTCCAAATCAAAATTTATAGTGATTGGCACCAAACGCAAGGTACAAAAAATTACTTCTCAACTTCTTGATGTTAGAATAAATGGGCTGCCTATTGAGCAAGTACCAGAAGCCCGGAATCTTGGTGTACTCTTGGATAAACATATACGAAGCGAGATCATGTTCATACGTCTTCACCATACCTAGACACAGCACGGCAGCATTTCGTGGCAGCTTCCGATATCTCGCTTCTAAATGTTGGAACGATCTCCCGCCACCTCTGCAATGCATTACGAGTTGAACTGGTTTTAAAAAGAAATACCGCGAACTTATTCTACTGCAACAGCGATGTGAGTGAGGCGGACTACCCTGAATTATGTCGTTCTTCTTCTTCTTTTTTTTTCACTGGTAATGCTAGGAGGGTTCGGAGGGAAGTAACCGGGGTTTATATAATGGCGTGGGTATTGTGTTGAAGTGGCATGTGTCCAAACATAGGTATACTATTATTTAACTCGTATTTATTAGCTTATTTGTAATTTATCTATTAACTAGTTTATATTATTTATCATCTACTAACAAATTAATCTTGATTGATATTAGTTAAGTCTTACAATACAATACAAATACTCCTTATTGCGCAAAACAATTTACAATAATTTTTAGTTGTTTAAGTAAGCCGCGAAATTGGTAAAATAATTGTACGATTGGGATTTCCATAGTTCTTTTCCCATGTTTGTGAAATCATACAATTTTATGTGCCCTGAGATGCGCACATACGAGTATCTCAATGGTTCTGGCAGAATGAACAGCGCTGCGGGTGTCTACCCACAGCACATGCTGAGTCTGGACCATTTCGTTGCCCCTGATATGGGTCACGTCTCCGATATTACTTTTAACTGTATACCAACCCATATTGTATGTGTATAATATAGGTTAAGTGACTTGTGTCATGGTCGACGAATAAATGTATTCTATTCTATTCTATTCTATTCTACATGTAATTAATGGAATAAGTTCCGGCTACATGAAATTCGATAAAGATCTTCGATATAGACACCCGTTTTTGCATAATATACCTAGCTGTATAAAAACAAAAAGGTATTGTAAGTATATATTGTCAAACAAAAATTTAAATCTATTTAAAAAAATTCGCATTTTGCTTACCTATCACGTCATCTGTAAAGTTTAAAAAACGAGCACAAGTAGCAGGACCGAAGCGATAAACGTTTATGTCGCGGGAGATAATATTTGTCCTGCTCATTCGCTTGGATGAAATATACAACTATCCAACTCTCACTTCTTCGTCGCGCGCGACAAACGATATCAGGCTACGGGGGCAGTTTGCTTGGTTTGCCAGACTTATAAATCATGTTTGTTGTCAACCATGCAAAACATAAATTTTTTGCTTCTAAAATATTCACCCCAACACCTACTCGTACATAAGGAAAGTGAATACATTTCAATACCAGTGTCAACCAATCCCACACGCTTTCTATTGTAATTAGTAATTGCATCAACACCAAATATAGTGAACAGAAATCTTACAGACTTTGCTGATCCATTGCCTCTCTCCCCCATAACCTGAGAGAGCTTTAGAAATAATTGGGTTAAGGTGTCATTAAGGAGGTACAGAGGAAATAAATAACAAGAAATGCAGTTGTTTTGCTGAGTGCTAATTGTATTATACTGTGACCACTGTTCACACTGGATGACCTGTGACCAACTGTGGACTTCTATACACTTTTATATAATTATCCCCACTAACACCCCCACTTGTTGTACATAAAATAATAATAATTATATTTTACATGAAATTTTTTCTTGTAATACATATGTTTAAGCTACCATCGTTTTATTATTTAAGATGTCGTCAGTACCACTTAAGCCCTGAGGGGCTTGCACAAAGGGGTCAAATTACTGGGTTACAGAAAAGAAATCTGGTTTATATTCAAGATATTTATTGAATTTATGCTTCTTTATTCCCTAATAGTAAATCATCCAAAAGAAATTGGTCAGCAAATAACGAAATATAAATTTAATAAAGTTAGTTTAAAATGCATGGTGGTACGTAGGTATTCCACCGCACCAGGGCTTGAGTGATCGAGACATATCACTAGCATGCATCGGAAGTTAACAATTAAAAGATTGTTTACCAGTAAGGGTAAAAGGTCATTAATAACATGTCACATTCTGAAAGGGCTTTGCAACATCCCTTTGGAGGTGGGGAAAATCTCTTTAGTTTGCTTAGTTTTAGATAACAACAAAATATTACAAAGCCCTCGAGTGTCTGATATTATCCATATCAAAGATCATTCATCTATCATCAAAGAGTGAGCTCCGCTAGCATTGTTCTTCATTTCATTTATTGTAAACAAAAATAAAGTTACCTGCCTGCATGTGGGTGGGTGGATTGTACAACCCAATCTTCACTCTTACTATTTATTTTTTATGTTTCAATTATCTTGTTGAACTTGTTGGATAATCTTTGCCGCATGTAAGAGGATAGTTTGTTTAGATATTATCAGCCCGAGTTGTGTACACAGTTCTAGATAAGATAGTTTGAGGTTGCCTGGCTTTAGGCTGCTATCACTCACATTATACATTCCTCTCTTACAAAATCCACTCACTCTCATTCACTACAGTACAAGGTGAGAACACAGAAGAATTTGATGTGCAACTTTCAGATATCACAGGAGAAGATCAACAAGTACCTATCTAGCTCACTGCCATGACTATAATTTTTTTTTGACTATAAGGTTTTTTAAACACTATCGATGTATCTTGTTTTTACTATAAACAATGTAGGTAGATACTTAAATATGTGCTACGTATTTGGATGCAACTCTGGTCGCGTAAGAGAGGAGCGGCGCCCACTGCGAAGACGTTGGCGGCAAGGGCGCGCTGGTGGGGCTGGCTCTCGCCTGCGCTGCTGTGCGGTTGCATCACGCCGCCGAGGCCTCGCTTGGGCAACTCGAGCCCAACCTGAGATGCGACCGAGACGCGCGAGGCCCTGCGCTTGGACTCGACGCCGACACCACTCACACTTACCTATGTAACTCGCCTCCATTTTTAGCGAGCAGTCGTTGCCAGATCGTTAAGTTGAGTTTATGTAAAAAAGTTTATGAGACATGACAGCAAACACCGCCACTCCCAAAGAGAAACTTGCTCAAACTTTTCACAACACAATTCTAACTGAACTCCAACACCAACAGTGCCAATCAAACATGAAGTTTTGTCTAACACACTTTTGCTTCACTTTTACACTGAAGAAGATACAAAAGATTGTGAAATACCACAAAAAGCGGAAGAAAACATTTTCCACTTCAACATCTTCACTTCAACTCAACTTACTCAACCAAACCAACACCACAGTGACCACCGTGACCACAGATCACTCATACACACCATCACAGATTAGGAATTTGGGTTACTTCATCTTTTTTTTTTATTCAATTCAACTAAAATGTTGGTAGGCAAAGGAATCCGGGCTAATACAGCCCAAATTTTTAATCTTGCGAGAAAATTATGAAAGTTTTAGAAAAAAGAGGACTACATTGAAAATAAAATATTTTGTCACAAAAAGGGTTTTTTTTATGAACAACGGGTTGGTATTTGACCTAAATTGCACCTGATGTTTGGTGAAGAAGCGCTTCTACTTATTGTGTAATAAATAAATAGAATACCCTACCGCTGCTCCGATAGGATAAAACAACGTACATTGATCTCTGTCAGTCTTTATAGAATAGTGTATAAACTTATCTCGCTCATGCGTGGTAGGCATGTTAACGTGGCAAAAGTTTTCTGTTTGAGGATAGGTTTGGCTTTTTACAGTCGTGCATGCCAAATAGATAAATCCTAATTTATTCATAGTAGAACGAATAAAACAACATTAGAATTTTTTTAACCGACTTCAAAAAGGAAGGTTTCCATTCGGCGGTTTGTGTGTGTTGTTTCTATACTTTCTCGGTATATTTGCGTTATATAGGTACTGGATTACAACATATTTCAAAATATTAATGTAAAACATAAGATTTTAGTTTTGTTTGGATTTTTTGTATACAAGCGTTGACAAACAAACAAACAAACATAATACAATACGTGTTTTTTCAACGGTCTAATTATGATCATTTGTATTATCATGTGACTAAAAAGGGTAAAATAACAAATTAACATTTGAATGAGTGAGTAAGAAATATTCTTTCTACTTAGTCGGGCGAGCACTACTATCTGTCGTAGTGTTTTTATCCCCCGATGCAAAAAGAGGTGTAATTAGCTGGAACCCTGTGTGCTGTGTGTCCGTCTGTGGCAGTATATCGTCGTTTCGGTTGCGAAACTACTGAACCGATTTGAAAACGATTCCTTTTAAAAGTTATTCTCCTTCAGCCCGTGTTATTAGTATCAGTGTTGAATGCTTATGTCATCAAAAACAATCCCACAAAAAAAAACCAAATATTGTAAATCTACCCGAGATCTACTCGTAAATATCTTTTTATATAATTTATTATTATGACCTCTTGTCCTTAGGATGTAGGTACTGTAGGTATGGCCAAGCCAGTTGGGCAACTTGGCTTAGACTAGTAACTATTTAAACCGCCAGAGAAGTATGATGGAAGACCTATGACCTGTTTGCTTGAACTCTTTAGTAGAGGGCGCTGGTGGTGTTAGAACGGAAGTAGTTAGTTTTAGTACGGAACACTCAATTCCCGCCCGACTCGTACTTGACCAACGTTTTGGAAGAAAGTGTGTTCTTAGAATTTGACTGGGGCATAATGTATGAATGAAAGATCGAAGAGAACCTCCTTACAATAATCCATTCTTCCTTACAGAATATGCAGAGTGTAGAATACGGACATGTGCGTGCACCCGAATATACTGCAAAATTTATTAGATCAACTGTAATCTATAATACGAGGGTAGTTGGTTAGTGTGGAACTAGATGGCGCTGTGTGTATGTCCAAGGACTAGACTAATTATCTAAATGGTAAATACGATTAACTTACACTTGCTATTGTTTACATGTTTCTCATATGGCGCGTACTCCGCCGGCACCTCGCCGAGCTGCACCACCCACGTGACCCTGCGGGCCTCGGCGTCAGCCCGCGCTCGCGCCTCCTGTGACGTCATGGCGCAGCTGTCGTCGTCGGTCCAACGACCCGCGCGTAGTCCACATTAACGCTGCTGCCAGCACCCGAATGACAGTGTAACGTCACGATATTCGGTCGTCGTTCGTCACGTCACCCACAGCACAAACATCGACGCTGCGCCGCGCCCCGGGTAGTACTATGTTAATTCTGTGTGGGGGCGACACGTGGCGGCACCTCAATTCACGTCACACAAAACACAACTGCATCTACAGAGCACCAGATAGTTTAATCCAAAGATTTTCTTATAGGTCCGAGAATCGAACGTGTAGGCAGACGTAATAATCAGTTCACTCACTTACTTCATTCACCAACTAAACCGATATCACAGTAAAGACTTTACAATGCCGATATGCACTAAAAGGATACTCTTAGGATTCACATCACTAGAGATTGTTGCTGATAGTCTGACTAATAAAAATTATTGTTTATAAAATCGAGGCACAACACAACTCACCACCCTGAATCAGTTTAGTACGGTATGCCACCAAGGAATGTTTTCGGTATTGCATCGTATCAGTCACCTTTGCAGTAGACGCGGGGGGGTGGCGCTCTGACGCAGTCGATAGCTGGAGCGACGAAGATTGGCTCTAAGGGAAGCGCATTTCTATTTGTTATTTTAGGTGTACGGTCGGTGTATGTAGCGGTTCGCCTTGGCGACTGGCATCGTGGCTCGTAAGTGCAGTGGGCCGACCCGCGCAGGTGACCTTGCGGATTGCGGCCTCGCGCGCGCGACCCGAACCTACGCTCCACTCCTCATCGCGCTCGGCCCGCTATCACACTAAACGATAATTAAACTTAGCCACCTTTGTTATTATGTTTTGTGTAAGCATAACCAAATGTTCAAAAGATCTATTACCTACTACAAGTACTTAATTAATTAAAAAGAAGTAATCTTAGATTCGGAAATAGAGTGAACAAAATGTTTTTAAAAACGTGTAGCTGAGCTACCCCGTCGAGTCAACTTATGAAAACTTATGTTGTACGTGTATGCTTGTACCCTTTACCCAATTTCAAAATGTCTTTCACTTCTTCTTACTGCCACAGAGTAACTAATGCTACTGCTAAGCTATTCTACCTATTTCTTTATAAGTCCTATAATACAAAAGGTAGAGGGTACAGCATGTCACCAGCCTCGCGATGTGTACCTATCATTTACTCAGATGGAACATTCCTTTCGGCCAAAGAATAGCAGTCGTACCGAAGGTGTCTCATTGATACCCTTTCCTTGTTTCGGGCTGCAGGTTGAATTTTCTAGGCTCATCTTGAAAAGAGATCAAATCATTTCAAACACTGTCTTTATGTAGTGTTAGTTCATATGCTCAAAAACTGGTTTCAGTAGAGAGGAGTACCTAGGTAGGTACCTACTTCTCTACGACATCCGTGTATAGTCGACAACATGACGACGACCGTAACATTACCAGTGTAAGATGACGGCGCGACACTATCGTAAATGTGAACGCCGCGAGACCTGTTTATATTAGAAGTATTATGGTCGCGTGCGGCGGTATATAATTTATATATACATACATAAAGTCATACCTGTTTCCCGTAAGGGTAGGCATTACGATTGTGAATGAAGCTAAAGAGGTGATTCAACAAACAAACAAACTATAATTTAAAAAGGTCTCTGAATTACATCCTGCTGCGTACCTATATTTTAGAAGATAGTGTATATACTGGTACAACATGCGTCTTGAAAGTACGTAACTCTAACCTTCCTACTATCTGTTAACTCAGTATGTAGGTGGATAGTCTTTATTACATGACATTTATATTTAGGGAAGGGAAACATATTTAGGAGCGACTTCCGTTATCACCGTATCAGGCAGCGGTTATCAGCAGATAACACTGCACCCTCCCGCACCGCGGCCCGCGCGCCGCGCTGTGCTCCGTCTGTGGTATGTAGCCTGTAGGTAGGTACATATACGCATCTGCTTACTGCCTTGGTGAATGACTATAAACGAACAATATACACAAGTACCTAATAAGATTCCACATTCTACAAAGCATGCCCCAAAAAGAGAACCGCAACAGGAACAGAGGACATAATATATTACATAAAATAAATAACATCTGTAAAGAGTGAAGAGATTATTAATTAGGTATTATTATTATAAATGTGTATAATCTACGAAGAACCCCGATAAGGTCGGTACTTACTACACATTTTTCACAGTAGGTGGTTGGTTAATCAACGGCCTCATCTGGATATAAGAATTTAATCCAAAATTTATTGAGACATTATTTACAATTAGTTCTGTATTTGTTCCATAGGGTCTCTATCTTAGTATAATGAGTGGTCTGTAATGTATGTAAGAATAAACACATCGTAATATAAACATAATGTATTGTCGATATTGATGAATGATGAAAATGCAATCAATTACAGTCAAATCTCGGAACCATTTTGTTTCCTTGGGGCGCACCGACATATATAGATAGACTATACAATATGTGCAGTTGTAAATTAAAAAAATATGATGTATTGTTTCTAAAATATTCTAAATCTAGGTAACCTGCGGCCTTGTACAAGTACTGACATCGACCATAAAACTTCGTTTCTTTGATTGTTTTTGATAATAAAAAAGACTGTTTTTTTCTAAACACGCCATGGGGACCATACGGTCACTCACATAGAAACGCGAGCACAGATTTGAAATTAGGGAAGCTGAGAGTTGTATTCAATAAGAGAACATTTTTATCTGGTGATATGTTATTACATGTGGCATAATAATGTGGACGTGGTTACAAGTGATAGTGTGACAACACTAAGATATCACTCATATCATAAGGCGCCGCTCGGAACTTACCTACCTACTGTTACAGCACATTATTAAACCTAGATATTCAGAATTGTTACAACTTATCTAATCATTAGTACTGAACTGACCCAGTTGTGGAAGTCGAGTCCGACCATAAACTAATGTACCTACTATCATCCATCACTGACAATATGTGTAGCTCTCGCTAGACATCGTAAATCAATTATTATTAAACAATCACTTCCATCAATTTGTTTGAGCTAGTCTAACTAAAGGGAACAAACAACTGCAGATAACTACCTATGACGTACGTAAATAAAAACGAACAAAGCTGACCGATTTTCTATTTACATGGGATACAATAAGGACTAAAAGAGAAAAGACGTTATAGGTGCTCGGTTGGTATACAGCTCAATTACGTTTGATTTGGAAAACCCTGCTAATTTGATTTGCATTGCAGACGACTGTACATAGAGAGTCATCGGAAGTTCTGTTACAGAGGCACGTGCGCGATCGCGCGGCTGATGCGGACGCGGCGCGGACGGAGCGGTGTGAGCGTGCCTCACCGCGCGCGCTAGCTCCGCTTCTGTTCGACGACTGCAGGCACGCAGCACGCCGCCGCTCTGGGGCACCCGCCGCCGCTATTAATTACAGATTGTGTCGAGCCGACACGTAGCACGAGCAATGGTGAACGGTGACTAGTAAAGTGCTTATTACACTATCCTATTTGTAGGAAAGTGTAATCGAAGTAACAACAGTTAGATTCCGATTGTAGTAGTGGATTGGAAGGACCCGACCGCATTACTTTCATCCTAAAGACTAATTCGCCATAAATTGCTGAGAGGCTTGGCTCTATTAATTCAAATGTCCTCACTTCAACCAGCAATGTATGCCGAATTAGTCTCTGCATTTAGGATGCTAACTTCCGATATCCTAATAAGAATGTTCCTGATTAGATTTCCTAAAAATAGATTAGTGTAATGATCGCTTTATGTTCGCATGGTTTTGTAACAAGTAATTTGATGCGCGCGATCAAAATCATATTTGTTCTGTGCAGTAGATTTTCTTCGAACGTTACTAAGAAGATGTTCTTTTCTTGTTTCAGATGTTTCAGTGAGAACGACTGAACTCAGTCATTATCATATCGTCCACTACTGGACAAAGGGCTCCCCCAAAGATCTCCACAACGCGGCCCGCATCCAGCGGCTTCCCGCGATCTTCACCAAATCGTCGGTCCATCTCGTTCTCATGTTGTTTTTGATTTTTCTCAGCCAAGTTACCTCCTTATTTTTGATGGATATCAAAAATCATCAAAAGTATAAATGAAATCGGCACCGAATCAAAACCTTTTCTAGAAAACCTAGGTTCTCCGAAAAATACTTTACAGATGTCTTGTTGAATCTTTAAAATCTCCCCTGCGAAAACTGTCCAACCATTCTGTTGGTTCAAGCTAGGTGAGCAAGGTTTATGGTGGTCTTGAGATGTTCCTTTATCGGACTTTTATCTATCTTACCAGTTGTAGTGCGCCACACACAACGATCCACCCAGACATCCTATATGGCTATATTACGTTAGTACATATTATTTCTGTGGCTATATGCCTATGACATAAATATAACCATAGTGACTATTGTATTGTATGTGTGTGTGGCTGTTGCAGGTCATCGGAGACCTGTATCACTGCGACCGTTGCCGATCTATTGTGATCGCCACTAACCTACAGTTCGTTGCTCAGGTTTGCCTCTTTGAGGAATTGGATAATTTTCCTGGCACCGATGGTTTTTATCTCATCCGGGTGCAATAAGTGGCTGCCCAGGTGGATATTGCGTTTACGCATTAGCGGGCCACATTCACACAGCAGATGTGCAGGTGTTTCCTCTGCGAGGAGGCAAAGTCTGCACATTCCTGTTTCTCGGAGCCCTATGTTGAGCATGTGTTTGCTCAGACAGCAGTGTCCCGTTAGTGCCCTTGTGAGAATGCGTAAATTGTTCCTACTGAGTGCCAGCGCTTCGCCGGCCGCCTTCTTGTTGAAGGCTTTGATTAGTGATTTGGAGTGTGTTAAACCTGGCGTGTTCGTCCAGAGTTTAAGAGCTGCTTGGGTGCACCATAGTGACTAACCGTTCTCTGTACGAATCCTACTAACTCGAAGCGTGTGAACAATCTACTGCAGCGAATTTTTAATCTGCAGCTTCGCCTGGACAAACTGGGGAGCTCCAATATGGATAGAAGTCACTAGCCTCGGCAAATGAACAAAATTACAGTTTTACTACTTTATATTTAATTAATACGCAAAGTTCATTGATTTCATCACTACTCACGCTGAAATCAAAACAAAGCTGATATTCTGTCTGTTTAATTAGGCAAGAACTTAACCCCCTAATCTCTTACAGTGGGGGAGTAAGCTAAGTCGTAGTCTAAGCTGAAATTTCATAATACTGCGATTAGCGTTATAAATTAGTATATAAATTCATTAATTCTAAGAGGTTTTATGTATATAACAGGTAGTTGGAAACATCGGTTGCTGCCGTCCCCGCTTCGCCCGCGTGATGTCGTTCATAACTCATTTTAATATTAATATTTAAAAGTACTCAGTTTTGTCAGAAATATCTCTCACCTGTTCTGAATTTAGCTCTACTTTATTTGGTTATATAAAATATAATTATGCAAAGAGCTATATTTTTATACGATTATTATGAGGATGAGTTACCGAGAGACATTCTGAACTTGGAATATACCTACTATACCGGATGAGTTTTTGTATCGTAAGGAAAAAAATGGGACATATTAGATAAATGAAATAGAAGTTATTGGCATAGACAGTTGACATGGCTCCACGATGTATGGATACTCGGTTATCTGGGGGCACGGCCGTGCCCCCACCAAGTCGAGCAAAAAAGCGTCACGGCCGTACCATCCTTTTCTCGAAGCAATTCAGACCATTTTCGACCCCCTGTAACTTCGTTGTGGATAAAAATAGAAGACTGAAATTTTCAGTAACTATGCAGGCATTGTAAAGACACGTATATTTAAAATTTCATTCAATTTGAACCAGTATTTTTAAGAATTATAACGGGTCAAATTTCTTAATTTTGTCACTCACTGACTCACCGATCATCAAAATTCTAAGGCACTTCTAGCAGACCTAGAAGCTTCAAATTTGGAATATAAGTAGTGTTTGGTGTATGAATCAAGGAAAAACTAAAAAATCTAGAAAAGACAGCAAAGAAAATTAAGCCCATACAGCCAAGTCTTCAGTTAATTAAATTTTTCAATATTGGCTTTATTCGTAACGATGTTTTATTATTTTACGGCAAAAATTGTAACATCAAAGCCTCCCAGAAAAACCCATAGAGACAGGGAGTGGGCTCTTAGAAAAACTGTAGCTGAAGCTCAAGAAGTAGTACCGGAAAAGAGAAAACGGAAGGCTACCTACAAAAATAAGAAAAGTTCATAAGTCAGAGAGAGGGCTTTAAGAAAATTCGTTGCTGGTAGATATACATATATACAATAAGTAGAAGGTACCGAAAAGGAAAAAAGTAGAACTGTCCACAAAATACAAAAAGAAATGAGATCCCATCAAAAACAATACTTGTCAAAAAAACCAAGTCTCGCAACTCAGTTGTTCTGCGGTAAAAAGTTGTGAGATCCATGTAATACCAAGTCGGTTGTTAATTTATTCAGTCTCTACTTAAGCGACTTTCTGTCTTAATACGTCCAGTCTCTAAGACCACGATCGTGGTCCATAACAATTGAAAATCAATTGTGTCTGGAATCTCCGTACTCGAAGCATCTGGGGGCACGGCCGTGCCCCCACCAAGTCGAGCAAAAAAGCGTCACGGCCGTACCATCCTTTTCCGGAAGCAATTCAGACCATTTTCGACCCCCTGTAACTTCGTTGTGGATAAAAATAGAAGACTGAAATTTTCAGTAACTATGCAGGCATTGTAAAGACACGTATATTTAAAATTTCATTCAATTTGAACCAGTATTTTTAAGAATTATAACGGGTCAAATTTCTTAATTTTGTCACTCACTGACTCACCGATCATCAAAATTCTAAGGCACTTCTAGCAGACCTAGAAGCTTCAAATTTGGAATATAAGTAGTGTTTGGTGTATGAATCAAGGAAAAACTAAAAAATCTAGAAAAGACAGCAAAGAAAATTAAGCCCATACAGCCAAGTCTTCAGTTAATTAAATTTTTCAATATTGGCTTTATTCGTAACGATGTTTTATTATTTTACGGCAAAAATTGTAACATCAAAGCCTCCCAGAAAACCCCATAGAGACAGGGAGTGGGCTCTTAGAAAAACTGTAGCTGAAGCTCAAGAAGTAGTACCGGAAAAGAGAAAACGGAAGGCTACCTACAAAAATAAGAAAAGTTCATAAGTCAGAGAGAGGGCTTTAAGAACATTCGTTGCTGGTAGATATACATATATACAATAAGTAGAAGGTACCGAAAAGGAAAAAAGTAGAACTGTCTACAAAATACAAAAAGAAATGAGATCCCATCAAAAACAACACTTGTCAAAAAAACCAAGTCTCGCAACTCAGTTGTTCTGCGGTAAAAAGTTGTGAGATCCATGTAATACCAAGTCGGTTGTTAATTTATTCAGTCTCTACTTAAGCGACTTTCTGTCTTAATACGTCCAGTCTCTAAGACCACGATCGTGGTCCATAACAATTGAAAATCAATTGTGTCTGGAATCTCCGTACTCGAAGCATTAAGTTGTTACGTAATAATTAACAGCATCTTATAGTGACGCATATCAATATTAAAATTCTTTAATGTTTTATATAAATATATTGAGACTTGGCCATCGCCTGAAAAGACGTGTAAATTCAATCGCCTGAAAACACATGTAAATTCAATTATTTAGTGCGATGGCCAAGTCTCGATATATTTATATAAAACATTAAAGAATTTTAATATTGATATGCGTCACTATAAGATGCTGTTAATTATTACGTAACAACTTAATGCTTCGAGTACGGAGATTCCAGACACAATTGATTTTCAATTGTTATGGACCACGATCGTGGTCTTAGAGACTGGACGTATTAAGACAGAAAGTCGCTTAAGTAGAGACTGAATAAATTAACAACCGACTTGGTATTACATGGATCTCACAACTTTTTACCGCAGAACAACTGAGTTGCGAGACTTGGTTTTTTTGACAAGTATTGTTTTTGATGGGATTAAGTTGTTACGTAATAATTAACAGCATCTTATAGTGACGCATATCAATATTAAAATTCTTTAATGTTTTATATAAATATATTGAGACTTGGCCATCGCCTGAAAAGACGTGTAAATTCAATCGCCTGAAAACACATGTAAATTCAATTATTTAGTGCGATGGCCAAGTCTCGATATATTTATATAAAACATTAAAGAATTTTAATATTGATATGCGTCACTATAAGATGCTGTTAATTATTACGTAACAACTTAATGCTTCGAGTACGGAGATTCCAGACACAATTGATTTTCAATTGTTATGGACCACGATCGTGGTCTTAGAGACTGGACGTATTAAGACAGAAAGTCGCTTAAGTAGAGACTGAATAAATTAACAACCGACTTGGTATTACATGGATCTCACAACTTTTTACCGCAGAACAACTGAGTTGCGAGACTTGGTTTTTTTGACAAGTATTGTTTTTGATGGGATTAAGTTGTTACGTAATAATTAACAGCATCTTATAGTGACGCATATCAATATTAAAATTCTTTAATGTTTTATATAAATATATTGAGACTTGGCCATCGCCTGAAAAGACGTGTAAATTCAATCGCCTGAAAACACATGTAAATTCAATTATTTAGTGCGATGGCCAAGTCTCAATATATTTATATAAAACATTAAAGAATTTTAATATTGATATGCGTCACTATAAGATGCTGTTAATTATTACGTAACAACTTAATGCTTCGAGTACGGAGATTCCAGACACAATTGATTTTCAATTGTTATGGACCACGATCGTGGTCTTAGAGACTGGACGTATTAAGACAGAAAGTCGCTTAAGTAGAGACTGAATAAATTAACAACCGACTTGGTATTACATGGATCTCACAACTTTTTACCGCAGAACAACTGAGTTGCGAGACTTGGTTTTTTTGACAAGTATTGTTTTTGATGGGTGAAGTCTTCAGCAAGCATGAACGCACTGGTAAGTGAAATCTACGGCTTGGGTCACGTGGAGTACTGATTCCACAAAAATAACATTGTCTTGAAACAACATTATTGTAATTTGACATCGTTTTAAGAAATCCTGCACAATTCGTGCCACAGTCTCACGAGTAACGACAGACTCAACAATATAATAACAAACGACCTGAAACGTTTAAATTTAGGTAATAGGCCCTCTGTTTGGTGTAGTGGTTAGAAACTCTGACCACTATTCCAAAAGGTCGCGGATTCGAATCCCGCTAGGGGCATATGTTTCTATGATGAATATTTTTCTATATATGTGTTTATTTACAAAAAAAAATATTCGTGTAGTAGGTACATCAACCATCTGATATCCATAATAGAAGCCTAGTTGCTTAGTGTGGTACTAGATGGCACTGTGTGTATGTGCAAAGATATTTAAACAAAAAATATTAAACAAAAATATAACAGTAACAATAAAAAGAAAGAAAAACAGTAGTAGTATAACAAAACCCGAAACAAAATAACTATGATCTCGAGATTAACCTCTAGAACTGACCGACGCGTGCGCATAATGAACAACATTAAAACTGCAAACTCCGTATAATAAAAAAGTACTCTGTGCTGCAAACTGACGGCCGAGCGAGATAGTGTTGCAAGCTCCTTTCGATCAGCCGAGATAAATGGTAGTAAAGATGCACATATTTATCCCCATTTATCTCGGTAATGTGACACTTTAGGAAGCAATGTTAAACAACGTTTTATAGTTGTTTATGTATCTCCTACCGACGTATCGAGGTTTAATTGCTGGCGTTTTTTTTTTTTTTTCAAAATGACCGCCGCCACTGTGCTTTAAAATATTCGGACCCCTTTCCACTTAAATAAAAAATAAATAAAAAAAATCTACTTTTCAGTTAATTTTTTGTTACAATAGCTTGTTGTTTTTTTGAAGACTTTTATAAGGAGGTCGTTCTCAATTCGTCGTTCACAATTTGTATGTTTATTGTTAGTCTCAAACTAAGCTAATGTACTATCGGTACTAGACAGCGGGTAAACATACATAAATATTTATATAAACATCCTACATCACTAGAACCGTTATTCCAAATTTCAGATGTATATACTAAAATAAGCAGCTGTGACAGACGTGGTAGCACACAAATACCTTACGTTAAGAATAATGCCCGTTCCACCGTGTGTTATTTTGTTGGTGTAATTTTAATACTTGCGTAAAGACAACATGACAATGTGAGAATATCAGATAGATAACCATTTGCCATGCCATGATGATGGTTTGCGAATCAAACCGTAAAAGAAACTAGGCCGCCCGTCGCCGCCGCCGCCATGGGCGCGGCCCGCGCGGAGCGAGGGATGTCTCCGCCGGGTACTGCGCCGCACAATTATGGTACCTACCCTGTGTATGTCCGCGCTGCACCCGTGTATATGTCGCAGCCAGGTGGTGTATACAGCCATCCATCTGAATGGCTGGCTATTCAACTAATTATCCATCTTCATCCCTCGCAAATGTATGAGTATGGGCCATAGTCCAGCACGCTAGCCCAATGCGGGTTGGGGGACTTCACATGCCTTTGAATTTTTATTTCGCAGGCATGCCGGTTTCCTCGCGATGGTTTCCTTCACCGTTTAGGAGCAGTCGGATAAATGCACATAAGTATTTAAATTAAATTTAAAAATTCATTGGTACTTGGCCCGCTTGGGAATCGAACCGGGATCTCCCAAATTGCTGAGCCACCGACACTCCTACAAAATAATTATAAAATGCCTAAATATCAGATATTTATATATTTAAATTAAGTGTGTACATGAAACAACAAATTTATAAAACACAATTAATAATATTAAATTATGACTCCTTTTAATAATGCCTGTGCCAGGAGACTCCGCTCTTCATGACTATACATAATGTATTGTATGACCAGTGAATTTATACTAAAATACAAAATAAAATAAAACTTATTCTACTGCGTGCGTGTGTTTGTTAGTGAATGTTGTGTGTGTGTGTGTGTGTGTGTGTGTGTGTGTGTGTGGTGTGTGTGTCGTTCGTCTGCGTTGCGTGAGAGGTGTAGTTGTGCATATGGGCTAATGTGCATTTTGTGTGTCATATCATGTTTTGTAATATTGCCTCAGTCTCATCATAGCTAGTACTTTTAACCAGTTTATTATAATCATATATCATATAACTCTTTAGTATATACCGGATGAGTTTTTTTACCTTAAGGCATAAAATAGGTTATAGGTACTCGTATTAGCTAGGCAAGTGAAATAGAATGTATTGGGTTAGGTAGTTTAATTATTTTTTCAAACCCTTAAACGAATAAAGCGTTAATTGTGTAATTTGACGGTCGCGTTTGTAGCCTATTCGGCATAATTTCATCATTAAATTAAATAAATAAATAAAACTTGGAGCAAAATATGTGATTCAAATAAATTTCGCATGATGGGAACCCTATAATTCACACCAGTCGCCTATCAAACAAAGGCCGGAGCAGGCGTTTTTGAAAAAATAAAAATAAAATAAACATTAAACTACATATATAACTATATACCTTCTATTTCACTTACCTAATATGCCCTATTCTTTTCCCTATGGTAAAAAAACTCATCCGGTATAACAGCCGCAGTTTTTTGTCGAGAGGAGGTAGAATCTTAGGTAACTTAAATTCGGTGAAGGCGCTACCCAGACAGGAAGTCGGTTGTTTTGTATTTTTTTTTTTGGTGATTATTACTGCATGCTAACCCATGCCAAGATGTGTTGGCAACACCGAATTTTAATTAAACCATAGTTATCCTTATTTTATTATAGATTTTTCAAAATTACATACTACTTTTGCGTAAACAACATTGTCTTGTCTATAAAATATCACAATAATGTAATCGTAATTATATAATTCTCGCAATCTATCTATATTCCAACGGATTCCAAGTCACCGATATAGTGTATTAATACTTGAGAACTTATCAAGAAAGATCTTGTCCTTGAGTATGGTTTATTAATACGTGAAACTCGGCGCATCTCTCAAGTGAGTACTGCTTGAGTAAGCACGTTAATCAACACGTTTACTTGAGACCGGTCACAAGACTGTTCTCAATCTTGAGAATGGTTTTTTAATATGGGTCAATCATAATACCCAAGTATTTAGTATTTGTGAACTTGTTAATAATTGGGCAGTTACAATTGTATTTTTATATTAACATCTCCTGATGGTTGAATGTGATTATGTTGAAACATATATATCATTCTTTTGGATGTATTCAGTGTAACTAGGTTATTATTACTTAGCCAGTTATCTATTTGTGATTAGTTATCTATTCCTAGCTCAGCTCTGGTTCTAACATCATCCCATGACTTCCCGTAGAACACAACAGCAGTATCGTCAGCGTAACAAAAGAGTTTTGCATTGTTTATTGTCTGATTGCAGAGATCATTTATATAAATTAGAAATAGTGTTGGGCCCAGCACGTTTCCCTGGGGGACGCCATACAATATCTCTGCACTGTCACTGATATAACCCTTTGCTTCCTATCCAGCTTTTTCCAGTTAGTTAAGAAGGATTGGGACAGAGACTGTGCGGCGTGACGCCGGCGGTTAGTGGAACGGCTAGCCAATCAATTAAATTGCTTGTTAGACTACCTGGCTGCGACATGTATAATCTTTTACCGCACAGTCTGTAACTGTGGTCTTCACAGGGTGCCTTACAATGCTCGCACAAGGTGATGACCTAACATAACTAGCGATCTTCATCTTGTTACAGTGGAAGACCACCCCTTGTAGAACCGATGGGTATTGCGGGAAAATCTTCAAATCTACCTAGGTAGTAGAAGGCACCTGAATGAGACTTTGTTTCGTGCGATTGGCTTGCTATGAAGTTAAGTGCGCTCACCGAGTAGTAGTACTTGTACTTGTGTTGTGTGCTAGTAGGTGCGTATGCAAAGTATGATTTTAACGTTAATAAGTTTATGAATGAAATGAATCGAAGCTTCAATGAAGCCTCTAATTTACAACTATCTTCTTCAATATTACCTTTCCCGTAGCCATAAAACTGAATGTACCTATTATACCTTTGTATACTAATGGGTGGGTGCGTAGGTATACCTAACGTTTAACGGTCCCCGACTAGAAAGGATACAGATGCCTTGAAAAAATGGATAACAGTGGGGCTAGCAAAAGTTTACACAAACTAACTGCGCGTAACAGTGACAGGGCTATAGTTTAACAACAGTGGTTTGGGGGAACCCAGACGTAATCACGGACCATATACAAATATACTTTGAGAGAGATTTGCGTTCAATCGCTAAAAGGAGTTTAGTTCGCTTGCGTTCGAACGCAAAATTTGATACGTAAATGATATGATATGTAATGATAAGTAAATTATGGTAACACCATACGTCTATCTTATCTTATCTTATTCTTAGTTCTAGGGCGCCAAATTGAGCGGTCGAACGCAAGCGAGCTATACCGCAAATTATTAGCTATCGCAGGGAAAAAAAACTATGTGATACCACGACTGGGCTGTGAACATTATAATCCACACATTAGTCGGATACTTCACGCTACTTCTATCTCGTACGTCATATTTATTTATACGTTTAATTAATCCATCAATTAAACCGTACCATTTAGTTTATACTTGAAGCAAATCAGAGGTAAATATTAAAATAAAACACAACAACACAGTGGCCAGTATCGCACCATTGCCAAAATGCCCGTGGTGCAGAAGAGGTCCATAAACAATATTTTATTCTATAGCGCCTGAACCAGAACATTCTTTAAAGTTGATTACGTTTTAGCGTCTCACTGTTTTGTAATTCCGTCAGGCGCTTAAAAGCTATATATTACCTGCCACTGACTGATTAAGTGTTTTACATATTTCTTTCTTACATACTTTTAGCATTAGTGGTAAAACTATGTAAAGTTCTGTAGTAGCTCAGGGAAAGTACGGTAAAAAGTTAGCTTTCTTCTTCAATTTTAGAGCTATGCTCTTGTCGGTGGAGTAACGACCACGTCTCTCTACTTTCCGCCCTCGTTTTAACCTCTTGATGCGACACGACATTCACCTTTTCTTTCACTTGGTCAAAGTAATTGCGCTTAGGTCTTCCCCTTCCTCTCTTTCCTTCAATCTTTCCCTCAATTATGTTCTTCAAAAAAATATCGTGTCGGATCAAAAAGTTAGCTTCGCTAGACATAATTCATAAGCGACTTATAATAACTACTAAATCTTATAGAGGTATATTAGAGATGTAATTTTGGATAATTAAGCCTAAAAAAACGAGTGCTTAGTCTAGATTATATATAGATTTTTTAATTTGTATCTTAATAACAATCAATTCTAACTGATATTTAATTAGGTAGACTTTTGTTAAACACAGTTAACTTATTGATGGATAAAAAACTAAGCATGTTATAGTTAGGCATGAATGTGTTTTAACTGAAAATGTCGTCGAGCTGCATTGCTTAAGAAATAAATATGAGAACTAATATTTTGTAACTATAATTTCCCTAAATGTTTTGAATTTAAGCAAATACCCATCAGTAGAGCATTTTTTGTAAAAGAAACACCCTTTCCAACTTTAGCTTATTTAGTTACTTAGTACTTGCGTTTCTTACAAATGCTTAAATGTTAGCAATTGTTACTACATTTACAACACTTTATTAAATGTTACAAGAAAATCGCGGCTGTGGAGACCTGATGGCCTGAATAACACAATTTCCTAATTCAGACTTCAGTCTCCATATAAGCTTTTGTCTACAACTTGTAGTAAGAACTATTTGTATAAGACAGACCTACTCTCTGAAAACTTTATGTGGAGAACGCAATAAACAATAAATTGTTTGCCATAGTTAAATATTTTGTGCCAAGAGACCTCTCTTCATGCCTTTCGTGATCTATAAGTAGATGTATACATACACTAGGTAATGATTAGTCAGTTAGTATGGGGGATATGGGAATATGTGTTGGGGAACACCAATTTTTTTTTCAGACTAATGATGTTTCCGTTAGGGAGCCCTAAATATGGGCTTATAATATAAGTGGTGGATACGTATCTACCTAAGACGTAAAGGCTTCAGCCACAAAACATCGACCGGCTTCTGAAAACAACACATCCGCGCCCCCCGCCCCCTCGCGCCGAGCCGTGCCAGCCGCCGCCGCCGCCGCCCGACCCTACGCTCCACATCCAAGCTCACCATCAGTTGACAAACAAACTCCAGCTCCTCCGGAACTGTGCTGCATTTATCAGAACCAGCCGAGACAAATATTGTGTCAGTGTTGTTGTGAAGGGCTTGCAGAAGTAACACACGCAGTGCAACTAATGTTTCGGATGGATGATCATTCAACGGTGTACAGTCGGCTTTTTCTATGAAGCGGATGATAGGGTTTTGGGGCTAAATAGACTATCTCTTTTGGTTTGTAACCCCGGGGAGATAAAGAGCAACCCCGTCATTAATCTGTGGTATTGACTAATATATAGAAAACAGGGACGGGACTATCATGGTAAGGCCACATAGAGCCGATTGACAGTCGATCCTTCGAATTTCAAAATCAATTTTTAGGACGGGCTGGCTCTTAAGGATTAATAAAAAATAAGTTTATTATTCTATAATCACGGGACAAACCCACGCCCTACATAACTTTATGAGCAGAGCAGCACAATTCATATACTTTCGGAGATATCTCCACGTGGCCCAGTTTCGAGTGAAACAACCCATACTACCAATTCCGATCGAAAAAAATCTTATCTCATAAATGCCTTTAGAACGTTCTCCACCTCTTCTGCTTTCAGATTTAGTCATACTGACTCATCTCGATGGATTGTCAAGAGCGATTCTATTGTACAGATAATTAGGGAGTAGTAGGTTCGATAGAGTCTTCCTTACTATTAGTTTGGTCATTACTTGGTAGCTCTATAAAATGAATTATAAAGTAGCTATTATTGGATCTCGTGTAACTTTTTAATTTTTCGGGATATAACTCCCATTACATTGCTCTTTGTCAACGAGACAGGTCGAAAGCAGGGGTCACGGTAGCGGAATATTGTAGAGTAGTCATCGCCGATGTCCATCGTTCTAAAAGTAATAACTAATAAGAGGCATTTAAAATAATAAGTGAAATAGGTAGGTGGCTATCCTATTTGTACGTAGCTGAAAATCTAAAAGCTAAATCAGATTTAGTTCCGCGTGTTGAGTGTTCAGTGCGCGATAATATGTGATGAGTTGTGTAAATAAATTGAACACGCCACGATAACGGAATATAATTATTGAACACGTTCTACATTCGATGGAAAATGAATGGTGGTCGTTCGGATGCGTCTACTTCTACGGACGACATCAAGGTGGGTGTAAACGACAACATGTCAAAGTGACATAATTTTGGTAAACAGGCTGATGGCCAATGGGCAGCCACATGCGTAGGTAGCTAAATAAAGTAGAACGTAGTTTGGGAAATAGAATGTATTATTTATCTTCCTAAAACTATGTTACACAAAATTTCAACCTTATGTAAAACTAATTCTCGACATTTTGTTACTCTAATTAAAATATCTTCATTCACCTCCTCCGTAACATAATGTAGGGGTCGTGGTTTCGATTCCCAATGGTGCATTTTGACTGCTCGGTTTGGTCGGTGGTAGAGCATTATTAAATGTCCGCTTGGCCAGGTCTCGCCACCTTATTTAAGCCCATCGTAGAATGTTTATTATATGTATGATGTCTCTTCGACTGTTTGAGACAAAAAGCCAGCCACCAAATAAGATGAGCGTTCCGGGTGAGTGCGTTTCCATGTTCGACTTCCTAGCCCGTTGTGCAATTTGTCCTGTGAGAACTGGGTTATAGTAGGGCTTCTGATTTCGCTATAAGAGCGAGCATACGAGTACTTAAGTTGTGTTTAACACAGCATGTACCTGGGTATATTACAGATGTTGTGGAAAATAGATTCATTAGTAATACTCTTACTGACTCTGACTTATTCGTACTGGTACATACATGAACAGTGAATATATATAATATTTTATATAAACAATTTCACTTGCCCCAGGGACGACCTCTGTGTTTGTTCTACTTCACCCATCCCTTCGGAGTGCTGTCCCCGGAGCCGCCCACCGTGCTGGGCACGCCGTTCGTGCCGCACTCGCCGCCGTCTCCGCCCGCGCCGGCGCACGTGGCACGCACTTTCATCAACATGCGGCCCGTGACGTCACTAGCGCCGTGGGCGCCGCCGCCTGCGTCCGCCCTCCTGCGACATCCGGCGCTGCACCTCGCGCCCGCCGGCGACTCTCTCTCGTCCTCGTTGACGGCCAGCGAGGTGTGGCCGGATTCCGCCTCCAGTTACGCTATGCGCGACGAAGCCCGTAGAATCTTACCTTACGGTAAAACTCTCCCGCCTCTGAAACCCCCGACCCCGAGGTACTCGTTGTCGGTAGAGGAACTTCACGATCTGTGGCCTCTCAAACGAGCCTCCCTGGAAAGATTTTTCCTCCCACCGATCGCATTGCCGAGGCAAATTGATGAGGAGACAGTCGACGCATCGCGTATGAGAGGCGGCGCAGGGGCGGGAGCGCGGTGCGGCGGGGCGGCGGCGACGGCGACGGCGACGGCTGCAGCCGTGGGAGCCAAGACGCGCTCGCGCCGCTGGCCCGGCGTACGCAAGTCCGCTCGACGCCGCGCGCTTTTTGCACGGCTTTTGAGAAAAACTGCTACAGGTGAGTCGCTATTGTACCCGTATTGTACACATACTTAAGTCATGATGACTACTTAAAAGCTACTTGGATAAATTAAGTCATATTTTTGAATTTTCCTTAGTTTCGTCAATTTAAATACTGTGATGTATGTAATTATGTAGGTAACCCCATAGTCAAGTTAGTTCCATGATTTCACTGTCCGTGATTGAGGCAGCCTTGATTCAACTCGTAGGTACATCTCTATTAATAAGTTTATTTGTTTAGCAATAAGCCAATAAACTCCACTCACATGATATCTGGGTTTTAACACGCGCGGAGAAAACAATACAAAGTTATAGCACAAAAAAAATCCATTTTACAAAAACATTATAATAAATAAAAATTGTTGCCGCCCACAATCTGCAAGTATACCCACATTTTATACGTTAAACTTGTAAAGCCTACTTAGCTATGTTTCTACTTAGTTTTCTTTTCAACTTCATCAAATTATATCATAGCCGTGATTTTTTTCACATACCCAAAATCAACCTTTTAGCTGCAAGACACTTGACTCTACAAAAATTAATATTTCGCAAACGGATCCCAGCATCGAATAACTGTTCAAGATATAGGTACTATTACTGAACGACATCCCACGCGGTAGGAGACACCTTCACATGTACGGGAGGTGCTCTAAAAAAAAATATTTTCACATTTTATTATACAACTTTGTCGGCGTGATTAATATGTACCTATGTACCTATGTCCAAGCACGGAAGTGCGCTCCGCCAAGTCGAACACACATGCACGGCCGAACACCCTTTTCTCGAAGCAACTCAACGCATCTTTATATCTTTGTTACGGACTGAAAAAACCGCCTCAATTTTATATTGTATGTACAAATATTACACGCGTGTGCAAACACGAATCCACTATAATAGCAAATTAACAAAAATGCCCGTACATTGATGATACAATAGCTCACATCAATCATTCTTTCCAAGCCGATCGCTAGATGTAGATATCTGTATTAGTTACTAGAATCAGTGATAATTTGTAGTTTATTAAAAAGAAATTGTGATACTTATTAATATTAAAGAGGCGGAAGGTTCCAGCTCACGCTAACTCACTCGCCTACTCAGATACGCAACTGACCTAATCTCATAATAATATAATACTACAGCATAACCATTTTTTAAATATAGCTATACTGTGATAATAACATTGGATACCTCCAACATAAAGTGTTCGGAACAATAAATTGTTGTGTACACCTGAAACCATTGAAAAAGGAAAAAGTACCTATAGCAATAAAAAAACATCGAAACTTCAACCCGAGCTAATCTGTCACAAAAGTCACCACGGCTCTCGGCTTGCATCGACGAGGAAGCGAAAGATGGGCTTCACGCTGGACCGGTGTCCGATCGTGCACCGATGCTGCTGGGTCCTGCCGCTGCGCGCGGGCGTGGTGGCCATCGCGGCGCTGGGCGCGGCGTGGGGCGCGCTGCACGTGGCCGCGTACTCGGCGGCCGGCGGCGCCGCGCTGCAGCGGCTGGGCGCGCCGCCGACCCTCGCGCTCGCCACGCCCACGCGGCGCGCGCACTTCGCGCTCGGCGTGCTGCTGTGCGCCGCGCACGCGCTGCTGGCCGCCGCTGCCGCCGTGCGCAGCGAGGCGCTCTGCGAGGTGTACGTGTGGGTGATGGTGGTGCTGTGGGCCGGCCTGCTGCTGCTGGGCGGCGCGTGCGCGGCCCTCGCGGCGCTCGCCGGCCGCCCGCTGCTCGCCGCCGGGGTCGCGCTCGCCACGCTGCTCGTCGTGCTGCTCAGCCTCTACTTCACCGTCGTCGTCGTCAACTACAGATCCACGCTGCCCTGCTGACCCTCGCGCTCTCACCATCGTGTAGTAAACAAATATTACATGTACTATGTGGTGATCGTATCTATTTAATACACTTTCATCGGAACTTTGTGGCGTCTTCGTTTTTATTAGTACCATAAGTACGTACATTGTGTCTATGGCGCTAGTTGTTCATCTCCTTCACTGCTTTCATCGAATTCAAGAATAATCTGCTGATTTTTTACCCCCGACTGGAAACTCCGAGTGTTATACCGGATGAGTGTTGTGATGATGTGACGCTGAGGTTGTAAACCTTTGTCACTCTTGCACACTGCTTATTAAGTATTAATTTGAAGTAAATACCTATATCAGGTAGTACTTGTGAGCTTTGGTGGACAAAAATTGTTCTTTCTTCAAATTGACCGCCGATGACGGGCATTTGTGGACAAAAAGTTGACCTTTTTTCATGGTTTTCGAAAAATGCACCGTCAAGTTTGGAAATGTTCAAAATCAATTTTCAGCGTCTTGTAGAACTAGAGAAGACGCGACTTTAGAGCTGAAAGTCAAAACCCAACCCAACAGACCCAACCATTTTTGCAATAACTAACTTCGATTCCGTGTTGTAACACGGAATCCTATATAGTAGAGCTGTAATAAAATAACTGACGAGACAAACTTGTCAATAAACAAACACGAGGCACGCACACGCGAGACTCGAGTCAGCCTCACTACCAAACGGACCAATTAACCAAACTGTACACACGTCTCGCCAACTCATCGTAAACCTCTCTGATTCACCCCAACCTTGCATCTTACATACAACTACGAATGTGGACGAGCAACTGCTGTAATTTGATCCAAATGACGTGCACTGTACGTGTAGTGCAGTTGCAATAGCTGTGACTTATTATGAGATACAGACAGACAAACACAAAAGTGTCACCTCACATCATAATATTATGGCGATGGCGGTTTCTTATTGTGTAGTCTGAGAGCGAAACTATAAATATAACGCGGAGAGTACCAAAGATGAGCGACGTGCTCTCCACGGGATTATAACCGCCTCCGTGGCTCAATGTAAACAACATTGGGTTTACGATTCGGAGGTCGCGGGTTCGATCCCCAGCGGGGTACATGTTTAAGTACTCGGTTTGGTGGTGGTAGATTTTAAATGTCCGCCTGGCTAGCTACCACCATCTTATGTAAATCTGCCGCCAAGCAGCAATGTTAATAGCATTGTTGTGTTCCGGTTGTCAAAGATAGCCAGTCCCCCAAATGTGTTGGGGTTTCCGGGTCAATACGCTTCCACCTTCGACCTCATCTTCACTTAACATCAGGTGTGGTTGAGGTCAAGTACAAACCCGTTGTGCGTAAAAAAAATAATAACTAACTATCTTTAACTGGATCAGTAAGGGTTTCTTTGTAAACAATGTCCGATATCGCACGTCGATCTCGCGCAGAGCCTCGCCCCAGCCCCAGCTCGCGGAGAAGGCGACGCGTGCAGCCTGCACTTGACCTGGCTTAATTCGCTGCGAAACGTTGTACGGTCAAATAATAGGTATTTAAATCGAAAAAAAAACATATCTGAGTGGCTGGGCGTTATGCCTTGGTACATTAGTAACCGGCCAGACCTACATGGAGTCGTCGGCGGTGTGTAGTACACAGGCGGCCGTGCTGGGGTGAATGAGCCGGCATGCGGCAGGCGGAGCGCGCCACCACGCCACCACCGCGCCACCACCGCGCCACCACCGTCGGTCGCCGGACACTCGCCGTTTGACTCAGTATTGATTTTACGTTACTTCGCGTTGTTTCCCCTCAGAGGCCTGTTTGTATTTCTCCCACGGTGACGGCTCCTGCCGGTTAGGTTAATGTTGTGCTGAGTTATCTTCTGGCGTCAATGGATTCGAGTGAGTACCTAGTAGCCGCAAATCCATGACAGATGTCCATCAGTTGGTCAAAACAATTTTGACCTCCATCACACCCCACTCTGTAAAACTATATTTAATGTAGACCTAACGCACATTCGTTAATTCTTATTTTGATTTCATTGTGCAAGGGCAGATCACCCCGAAACGATCCAAGTGGGAAGAGCGCTATAGTGATGTGGCATCTATGTATATAGCTATAATCAATAGACCACCACGACATACTTCTGTGAGTCAGTTATTAATATATTATAATTCGGCCGATAGGTTTGCACTTCCTGATAAATTAATGTGCTATGGATCCAGTTCATTGAGTAAAGTTCATCCAGACGGCGTGAGTGACAGTGATACGAAGTGGTAACAAGACCTATGATCAATAAACCTGACCAAGGTCTGAACGCAACTCCTCAGCCGAACGTAGGTATTTCATTGAAAAGCAAAAACATTATTTCAGACGAGGTACGCTATCATGTCTTTTTTATTTAAAAATGAACTGCTCAATCTCAGGCTGACTCTCGGAGAACAATAAGAAAATCAAGGGTTGCTTCTTTTAAATAGTTTCACGTATACATATCGACAAAATAGAGATAAAGTAATGTAATAAAATAACCAATAAATGCAGACACAGGCTCACGATGGACACGCTTATCATCCAACTAGATAGTAAATTATAATAGCGTTATAGTAGTTTTGAATTGTAAGAGCAAAAGGATAACCTTATTATAACATAATAACAATGGGCAACGTGGCTCTGTAAACGACTGACATAAACGCAATGTAACAATGCTACGCTGATATAGTGGACAAGCCTAAGAGTAACGTGCTATATTGTGGGCCCTGTAGGGTCTAAGCTAGTATAGTTTAGGAGCTTGGTTACTGAGTAGCTTACAGGTTATAGTAGAGTCATTCACAACCCTTTTGTGCAAATAATGCTCACACATTGATAGCTACTTACTAATAGGGGCATTTTTTTTCGTAAAGCGAACAAGTCGGTCTTTATGTCGGTCGTTATGTCGTCTCTGTTCTTAGTAGCTAGTATCCAAAATGGATATAAAGGCATAAAAGAACTAATTGTTGTACAATACCACCTCGCCCGTGTATACTTCGTTATAGTTTCCACTCTCTGTGTAAGGCCAATGTACCTAGCGGGGTGGTGCGGGGTGCGGGGCTGCGCCTCTACGAAAATAACCCAAGGCCCATCTGTCTGCGGACATATCCCGAGGACAGTCATAGTATAAGTCACGCTCCGCGGTGGCCGAGCGCGCTGGGCATGCCACAGATGTACAAGGGGTACGTAGGTATTCACATCTCTTAATTCATGTCTCAATTTTCGTTTGGTAATAAAGTAACATAAAGCGTTTGTATAGATTTGTTTGTCAACAATGTAAGTACCTAATGTTAATTATATTTCGTCGTTTCATTCTTCAGATATAATATTAACTAGGTGACTTATATCTTCGAATTAAACGACTCATATAATAATGATTCGAACTTCACTGGAGAAGTTAGTTTGATCACCTATTTTCATACAAATAGTTACCTACGCCATAACTGACCGTAACTTTTCTTACAGATATATAACAATATATTTCAAACTTCCAACTCAGTACTGTTTCCTATTTTCATTACCAATAAATTACGTATTCGTATAGATAAGATAAGTGTTTCGTATCTTCGTATTTCTCAGAAAAATACACGTCAGTGATATGAGCACCTGTTTTTGCAGCATTTTGTAGTATCTGCATTGCGGCTGCTCCACCGGGCACCGGCCACTCGGAAGGGCACACTCCTTCTTTACTAAAGTTCCTATAGTCTTCAAAGTTGATTATGTCGTGATTATGTCGTCGTTTACGTCATGAATAGAGTGTAACTACCTTTAGACGTACCCTGTAGCAACGGTCTGTACAGTGACCACAGCAATAGTGACTCATTCTAAATAATTATTGTTAATAAAATCATCTACATACGTAATTGTGGGTGTCCATATTAACAGTTGACTGGAGGGAACTTTCTGGGAGGGTGCTACTCATCAACCCTAACCTTCACACGGCGACCCTCCACGTGGTCGGCGCGGGGCACACAGTCGCATAATAATTATTTAATTATACGATACGGTGTTGTGTGCGTAGAGAACTACAAAAATTATTTTTATTATATGCGCCTAGCCATCACCTCCTCTCTCCAGGCCTCTGTCTCGAGCTTCCTTGCCCAGTAGTGGAACTCTAACGAACTTATAATAATTCTTGACCTGCTGTGCTACTCAGTCAACGTCTCCTGATTGGAATTGCAAGGGTAGCTTTTCATTTGCTCATAGCGGAGGGGCAACTCGACGCTGACGCTAAGCTTTAGTGCGGATACTTTTTCCTGTGATTCCTGTCCAAGTGGTCCACAAGACAGGGACTATCTCTGTCGGGCTGAGCATAGTCAACACATAATTCATGAGACCTGTTACATATATAATAATAACGGGCGGTCTTGTTGATGCAGGTGTGTGCGGCGCGCGGTGCGGCTCGCGAGCCCTGCGAGCCGCGCTCGGCACGGTGCGCGGCGCCTGGCCCGACCCCGAGCCGCCGCACTGCTCGCCGCGAGCCGCGCGGTGAGTCACGCCTCATCCCACTGGCTCGCGTATCTCACTCATAATCATTTACTTACGCGCTCATAAATGCGAACGTGCAATATCGCTTCCGAACGACAATGTGTTGAGTATATGCCATCGGCACTTTGCATAAGTTGGAAGCTGACATCGAGACCGACGCACTGAATGGTAGGTAGATACATGTGTATGCATGAGATGCTTAGCATACCTAGGTAGGTACTGGAGATGCGCTACTGAAACGACGAAAAAAATTGCACGCAAGTCGGCGGAGGATGCAAGCGGCGAGACGGCGCGCGCGCAGTGTGGGTCCGCGCGCGCGCCGTCTCGCACACCGCGCCCCTGCGCAGGCGCGCTCCGGGACCGGCTCGCTGCGTCCGACCGCTCTGTCGCACATCAAAACAAAATCAGTTCTAGTTGCAGTCGCTTTTGTTTGTCCAAAGGTAAGCACTTCGCGGACATCGACGGTCATACCTCACCCTTCGCGTGTAGAGACGCGCGCCGACCGACGTGTGGATGAGGATCGGGATCGGTCCACTCTACCGTAATTTGACAGTTATTTATTACACTGTTTGACTCTACGTTATAATGTATGTCAAACTCAAATTGACCGGAAATGTTGGTGCGGAGGACGCGTGTGTAGTTAGGGCACTGGTCTAATGGCCCGCAGCGGCACTCTGCAGAGTTGATGTTTCCTCGCCGACACTTGTGCTTACGGCGCGAACCCGCTCATGCTTTATTTATCCTTCAAAGTCCTGTAACTTGGTCGGTCTGTGTAAATTACCTACAATATTTATTGCACACCATCGTAATGCCCTGTGGAACTGTCTCTATGTGTGGTTAATTAATATTCTTGTGTGTTTATGTTCAAATATTCGCAGATATCTGCTACAGGTAATTGTCGCACTGCAAAATATTTACCAAAAATATATGGTGTCTAAGGATGTAAGTAGGTACACTGTAGGTACACAGATGCATAGGTTGCACACACACACGACCACCCTAGCGTGTCCAGCTGGTGCGAGCCCATTGTGCTGTGGCTACATGTGTATACAACGAGACGAGTGCAGAGGCTCTGCTTTATGCGATGCGATTGTTTTAGTCCTATAATTAATTATTTATATATATGTTTGTAGTACCAACAAATAATCTGATCTCACGTCCTAGGAGTTATATACAGCGCCAGGGTGGTCCATGTAAAGGTATCTGGCCGTGCATTCCGGGGATGGAGCATAGAGCCCAGTGATGCCGCTCGCTTTGCCAATTGTAACGGTTCAATTGAATTAAATTAATTCACACGACGCACACACTTACACACACATTTTTAGTGTGGTTTTTTAACATTTGCACAGGCACTTATAAGTTAACACTAAATAAAAGATCAATTGCGTGCGAAAAATGCAATCAGTGAATTGGTTTTGTCATATATATTTGTTTAGGCCATGTTTAGTTTGGTGTAACGTTGTTATTTTTGGAATAACAACTGTCATAATATATATTCAGTAAATACTAGCGATGACGTTAGTTTATTACCCGAATGCGCCAGAAGGAGGGTAATGTTTTTCGACTGTATGTATGTAAAAACATGACGGATTTTAATAAATAAGGTGTCGTTGGGTTCGTCATAATTGCAATATAGTTTTAAGAGAAGTTAATAATATGGCCACCGTCGCCACCATTTTTGTCGCATACGACTTTTTTATTATTATCCTATGCAGTCGTGTTGTTTCATTTCTAATAATTTACTATTATTGGTGTTAGGTTATGGTGAGTAGTACTTGTTAGCGAGTAATGGCTTCTTTTTATGCACAATTTGATCTCAATCACACCTGCTGACGTTGAGTGCAGATGACGCTGAATTGGGAGACTGTCTATCTTATCTCTATAACAACCGGAAGAGAACAATGCTATCAACATTTTGGCGGCAGACTTAGATAAGGAGGTGGTTGCTCTATCACCAACCAAACCGGGTACACCGCTGGTAATCGAACCCGCGATCTCTAAACCTTTTCTATTGTTTACATTGCGCTACGGAGGTGGTTAATTTACTAAAAATTTTGTCAATGTTTATTCGAGTACTTTGGTATTTAATATAATGCTTCTTGTTCACTGACTGCACACGTGCGCGGCCGCGGGCGGGGGGCGGGGCGGCGGGCGGATAGGGCACGTCCATAAACCACAAGTGGCTCCAATTTAATCTCTTGAATGTAGTTAATCGAATTTTAATTTTCTTTGGTATATACTTTAGTGCTGGTTTTTATTGACCTTGACCTAGAATGGGTTTATGTGTGTTAAAAGGATTATTCCGTGTAGGAGATAACAAAAATCTTTAAAGCAATAATGTCGTAACGACGGTACAGGTAGGTACTACACTATTCGACTGACCCCAGTAAATACGTCGGAGGCCGTTACCAGCTCTGTTGCTAATTTAAATTAATATATAGCAGTATATAATAGTAGATTGTATAACAAGGGAGCAATATAATATTTTTTCGGCGAGGAGTTACTCTAATTTTCATCTCCCTCTATAAGATAAACAAGACGCGCTTATTATGTAAATATTAGCTCTTTACCTATGAAATTGCCGTTTTGTATGAAAAAAATTAAACGAATTTTTTTCATGTAGTTTTTATTTGTATTAATCGAAGTAATCTAATCACCCATGCAATCAATGCATCTTTGCCAACGCAGTGGCAGTTTCTTGATGCCCTTCTTAAAGAAAGGAAGAAAAACTTTCTTGTGTGTGTGTGCGTGTGCGTGTGCGTCCTCAGTTTTGAGTGCGGCTTTTTTATATGAAGGACTAAACGAAGGGTCAGGCCTTAGCCTAGTTTAGTGAAAATCGGGTAAGCCGTTTCGAATATAGCTTTTGACACTTATCTTTCGGTGCAGTCTACCTTGACGATATAAGCATTTGTTCGATAAATGACGTCGCGGGTTTTCTGAATTTTCAATTTGCAGCTTTATTAAATATTAGTATTATAATATCTATGTTGTAACAATTGTATTGTCTTATGATAACTTAAGGCCTGCCTTCAGCAGGTATAGAAAGACTTCGATGACTTACAGACCTTTAATAACCATTCAACCCATCAGAATATCCGCGAAGGCAACCACCAACAGTTTTAATTATTTTTATCAACTATATTTTGTGTTGCCAGTTAACTGTTTCAAATTTACAACACGAACTAACAAAATAGATCTCAAAACTATTAAAACGTAGAGCATTCTCTTATACTTAGGGGAGAAAACAAATCAATAGTTCCATCTGTTAGCAAATTCCCGTCGCCGCCTTTGGTTAGCTGAAACATCCCAACGCCCAACGCCATCTGCCTGACTCATGCTTTACTAGTTAGGGTTGTTTTCACCACCGAGGATTCAATCCTATCTCACCCCTAACTTAATCCTTAGCCTAACTTATTTATAGAATTTATTTATAGAATGGGCAGTTACATCATGTAAAAGGTTTCAGTTACTGTTTTTAAATATTACTTTGACATTTTTGTTCGACAACACAAGAAGACTATCAAAGGGTGAAAAAAAGCAATATTTACTACTAAAATAAATTCACGCCCGCCCACGCCATCTGCATGAGTCATGCAACGGTTGGAATCCTGGTACGCAACCCTGAAACATCCCCCAAACGCTATCTTAAGTCACAACACAGAGTGCAGCAGTACCGCTACGACAATGGTAATTAATGCATAATGTCGTTTATTTTCACTATTCCTAAGAATTACTCAACGAAAATTCTACTGAATATACAAAAAAATATGGAAACAATAATTATTGTGCTTGTTTACTGTAATAGGCTGTATATTTCCCCCGGGAGCGGTAGTAAAGCGGATGTGCCTGAAACGCGCTAACATTGTTTTCCGCAGTTCGTCCGTATATATACGACGGTCATTTAGTCTCCATTGGGTAGTCCTGCCCTACACGGGTAACGGGAATGATGTCTCGGACATACGGGCTGTACTGTTGTGATACTGTGCGTCGTTGTGCATGTCACGGTGGGACGGTCTGAATAAATGTTCCTAGGTGTCACCCCCCGCCCCGTTACTAGCGTGGGACTACCTTTTTGCAAAAAAGTACCTAATCGTACTAATAAATACTAGCTTTTCGCCGCGTCTTCGCCTGCGTGGAATACCTTTACCGCGGTTATGGTTCATTTGTTTAAGACGCAGAACTGCTCACTTTATCGAGGTAAAAAATATCCAATGTTTTATTCCAGGGTATGTTCTACCTATATACCAATTTTCATCCAAACCAGTTCATCCATTTCGTCATGATTGAAGTTTCGCATCTAACTAATATATTATATAAGTTATTATTTATACAAATTACGTAATGTTAAAAGGTGAACAAATTCTGTGCGTCGCTCGCGCGCTTTTTTAAATTTTTTTAATTAAAAACTGCGGCCTCCATTACATTTTTCATACAATATTTTAGTTCGATCTCTATCGATATCGATCTAGTTTGGTAGAATCGTGTCAAGGAGTTCCTCGGCACGATGGAGTATAATATTAAGTCTATGTAAGAAACATGAATAATGTTCCATTTTCCTAATTCAAAACTCTTTTATTCCCTGTTCTACAGTCTCTTGGAGAAAAGACATTACATTTACACACACACACACAACATACAGCAACGTAATAGATGAGGTTAAAGGTGTCTCGTACACATACAGCAACGTCATTTCAATTTCAAAAGGTTATAAGTAATACTGCAAAGTTTTTATTTCATTTGAGAGTAGGGAATGGCAGCGCGACGGGGTTATTGGGCTTACCATTACATTAATATGTAGGTGGAATATGTGTGTTTAGTACCCGGGTGTGAAATAATTGCTGTGTTGAGTTCTGCGATAAAGGAATGTGTACTTGGGTATCTACTTTGAAGTTAGGAAGGACTAAGGGAAGTCATAATTAGTTTGGTTATGTGACAAACTTCGCGACAAATCACCTCTTTATATTTCGTTATTCACTTCCTTTTAGTCAAAAAGGGATTTACAAAAAGAATACTTAATCCGATCAGCAGGACGTCTACATAGGTTGTAGTAAGTTGTACATTTACATTTTACATTACATTATCTTTTACATTTTTTACATTTTACTTCTGCGTGCACAAATTTTGGAAAATATGTACGATGTGTTCATGCGATCCGCTAACTGATACGGACCATAACCGAGGTCCAAGTATTAGAACTTTTAGAAATTGAAATTTTAGAGCCAGAGTTTTGGCCTTGTTTTATTGTTTTGCTGTTTGGTGTAGTGGTTAGAAACTCTGACCACTATACCAAAAGCTCGCGGGTTCGAATCCCGCTAGGGGCATATGTTTGTATGATGCATACAGACATGTGTTCCAGACTTGTGGATGTTTTTCATTTATATATGCATTTATTTACAAAAAAAATTGTATTTGTGTAGTTTATCAACCATTTGGTATCCACAACACAATGATCACATGAGAATGAATGATTTAATAAACAAGGCCAGTGTGCATGTGTGTTAGTGAATGATAATCTCCTATGAAAGTGTGTGTGTTGCAATTGCTGAATTTAGTTAACAAGGAAAGTCGCTTTACCTACTCCGATCTATGCCTATGTACAATTATACCTACCAATATATTGTCTACGACAGAACACGGGCAAACACCGAGGTGATTCTATAGTGTTCCATTTTGCCCTTTTTGGTACGGGGCATACGATGTATGAATTTTCTTTTCTTTTAAGAAAATTATATTTCTTGTAAAATTTTCACACAAAAGTGTGCGCGTTTGTCCAAGTTTTGTTCTGAAATCGTTCAGTGCAGTTTGGAATTTTGACCATTTTAAAATATAATCCGAGCAAAAGAAAGGTCGCCTGTGGTGGCGTGCATCGGGGAAGGCTCATGTGCAGTAGAGGACGGAGACATGGAAACTACGAAAACGATTAACATAGATCCAATAATCACTGAACTTACAAGATGTTGTCCAGAGACGTACTCTACTGTAACGTCGCACAGCAAGTTGGTCAATCTATGTACCTACCTACACTTGGCTCGACCAACCCTGTTGTCAGCTATGCGCTAAGCATTTAAAATTTAATTTTCACCATGTATATAAGAATCGGTTTGTTATTTTGCCTAGGTACCTATCTATCTATCACTTATTGTGATAGGTATAGTTTTTTCTCATGAGCCGAATGCCTAGTATTTAAAGAGATTCATTGGTCATCATCAGTTCTGCAAATGTAGCTATTGAATTATTCCCCATATTCATTAGCGGTCGAATACATTGTGCGTTGCGGCACTTTCTTGTTCAGTGATGCGGTGGCTGGCGATTGGCGGTCGGCGGCGGCGGTCGGCGATCGGCGGCGCACAGTGCTCAGCTGGAACTGGAACAGCAATAACGGATTTAGCATCTTTTCCCGTATTTTTTTTATTTAAGACATACCTAGTTTTCAGGCAATTATGAGATAATGTCAATGTGTTTAATATGGCACATAAACAATTGTGATTTCTGAAAAATGGGTGCATTCGGCGCGCCTGGCTCATACTGGTGTTTATAGACTGACTTTTCCAGAATAAACAATAACATTCCGTATTTGTGATAGGAAACCAAATCATGGGAAAAGAGAAAAAAGACGCAAAGTCTGTTTCCAGTGGACATTTCCAGAGCAGTGTACGGCGGCGGCGCGGTGGCCGCGGTGGCCGGCGACAGCTGCAGTGTTGTCGGACGCGCTCCGTTTGTCGCGCTGAGCACGCTGGCGCACGGCACGCGGAACGTCTCGGCATAGTTGGGCCACAGTGGGCCACATCCTCTTTGGGGCTTCTATCTCTCAAGGCCGTTCACGTTCATGGCCTGTGGCCTCACCTATTTATAGACTATTTTTTTTACAAATAAAAAAAATGCAAAATAGTTTATTTGTTTTTCCAAATCATACAATCACCAATGTGTTGTGGGATCCTTCTTTTAAGCATCAAAATGCCTGTGCCAGAAAGATCCACTCTTCCTTAACTTACATATGATAGTATGATCAAGATGCAGATACAACATTGCAACTTCATCTAAACAACTATAACCAAACAACAATAACTAAATAATTATAAGTGTGCGTGCGTGCGTGCAAAGTTTTTTATTTTTTTTAGTAGAGAAACAAACGAATGAATTTTACGTAATTAATATTATCTTTTGGGTGTGAGCTCAATAGAAAACTACTTAATCGTTAGACTTGAATCAGTTAAAATTATTACAAATACAAAATAAGATGCTTATTGCTAAACGAGTATGTGCAAAGAAACTTATAGTAGTATAAACAATTTTTCGCGTATTTACTCGTACTTCATTTCTCAATTTGCAAAATGACAGCCCAAAAATATCTATTGCAATAAGATTTACATTATAATTAGTAGTGCCTCGTCAGATTGGCGACGAGCTGCAAAACCTATCGCGACTATCGGACTATTTTACTTCCGCCTTATAATGACGTGGGTTAGTACCATATTAATTCTGTGGCCGTGGTCTCCTTGTCAGTGAGTGCGTGGAAGTAGTTCCCAAGACTCAATACATATTACATGTACTGGTATCTGTGTTGTCATGGTAGCCGTGACGGCTCCCTCAAGCCCATTTCAAACACCAGTCGGATCACTGCACAATACGACAGACATGAACAGCAAGTTTACTAATGCGAAAGCTAAAATTAAATCGTGTTGATGTCAAAACGATGCCCATGTGGGCATTGTGCAGACTGTTTTGTATTCTCCGACATCTGATGCAGATAGGTTACTTTGTCAACTTTGTGGTTAATTCGACGGCCTCCGTGGTTCAAAGTAAATAACATAGGGTTTACGAATCGGAGGTCGCGGGTTTGGTACAGTATGTTTAGTACTCGGTTTGGTTGATGGAGGACATTTCGTCCGTCTGGCTAGCTACCACCACCTTATCTAAGTCTACCGCCAAGCAGCAATGTTAATAGCATTATTGTGATTCGGTTGTCAGAGATAAGATTACCTTATTGACTCCACCTTGCGACACCGACAATTAGATGGCAAACACAATGTTACTTTTTGTATGTGTCTCGACTGTATAATACTTGCACCTGAATGTGTCATGAGATGGGTTTAAATAATTTTTTCTTTCTTTCTATCCTAAATAAAATATTGGAGATAAAAAATATATTATTGCGATGCTAATGTTAATATATTGATTTCTTAAAATTTATTCCTCAGAGATACTCTGGGGGGCAATTTGTAAATCGCACAAAACGCTCGCTTCTACGGAACAAACATTATAATTTATGTCCGCGCACATTTCCTCATAATCAGGATGTCATAAGACATTATACTATGAAAATAGCTGAAATATATCAGCCTCGCGGCATCCACGTTGGTTAAACAAAGTCTAATAACGAACTTTGCGTTGCGTGCGTAGCGGTTCGACAACTTACTAACACGTGGACCCCACTTGTGGTATTAAGGTGGTGGGTTGATCGAAGGACGGAGGGTTCCGTAAATAAGATTTTAATTATTGATAACAAAGCCCTTTAATTATAGACAGGCGTAATATATAATATCGGTATTGGCGCGGACTAGGCGATATGCGTTTATGTTGCAGTAAACCAGCGCGCTACGGTTAAACACCGAAATAAGGCGAGGTTATCAATACACTACACACTGCAGCCGAGTACTAGTCGAGTAGCGCTGGCGATCCTGGCTTACAGGAGTCACAGTGGGAGGAGTGCGGAGGCGGGATCTGCAGTCCTTTATCCAACGTGATACCTAGGAATGGAGTGGTGTCCACAAGGTCCAACCCTTCGTTTTTTACTAACACAGTACCAACTAGCTGTTTGGTAATGTCACGTGGTGAAAATGTTATGCATTTGGGTTTTTCTTTCATTAATTTAGGTTATTTAATGTAAACCGTTCAACCATTCACTATTCATGTCGTCAAGAGTGTTCTGTCGTCTTTTGATTTTGAAGAACAAGGAAGTATCGTCATCAAATCTTGTTATCTCATGGTTTGTTAGGTACACAGAAATATTTATGTATTTAGGTAGACTCACAGAAATATGGATACGTGTGAAATAATCAATAATAAATAAATAAAATATATTGAACACTACACCAATTATTAGTACCGAATTAGCTCAAGTTAAAAAAGGACAACAATGATCCTGTGCGTTTGTTGCGCTTCAGTTCCCTTTCCGAAGCGGTAGTAGATTGGTCATACCGACCGACAAATGATGCAATAAGCCCTATTATTATTTCCAGTGATTTAAATTGACCATTAGTAAATGATATCATGTACCTTACATTGAAATAAATGCTTGAAAAGCCTGTAGTACAGGCTTTGTACATGGATACCTATTATATAACGGATAATTACATAAATACTGGGTCCACGTGGTGGAGTATGGCTCTCCCAGTGAGAGGTGGCTGTGCCCCGACCGTGGAGATGTGTACGGCTGTTGTTGATGAATCACAGTACATTAGTGTGTATCATGTAGAGATAATGTTATAACTTATATTTATGTGTGTGTGCAAAATATTGATACATAATTGAACCGCCTAAAATTGGCTTAAACCGACTTCAGTCAGGTTCCACTTTCTAAAACTAAAATTATTGACTCGTTGGTGTAAATGCGCCTATAAATATGTATTCCTTTAATATGTGAGGACTACCATCGGTTCCTCATAGATCATCAGAACAGGATTATGGTGAACATTGGACCACCCTGGAAGTACCTGTGTCCTATTAAATAAAAAAATAATCTTCCGAATCGATTTATAAATGACTGAGTTCTGAGGTAACAAACATAAAAAAATACAACCGAATTGATAACCTCCTCCTTTTTGAAGTCGGTTAAAAATAGTACTTTCTGATTTCGAATTCCTTCCCTGATTTTTAATTAATATTGTCCCACTTGTGGTGTAAATAAATGTACGGAGATTGAGAGACCCACTCTTGGCCGTCAACACAACCACACTTGCAGCATAGAATATCTACTGCAAATAATGTTGTGTTATATGTCTGTCAACCAGACTTCAGAAAGGAAAGTCACTGGTGGGCCCAAAACTCGTACTGTGGATCTTAAAGCAGTTGTTAGTACTTTAGTTAGTTATGTACGTTTTAAATTAGCCCTTTGAAAAAAAGATAGTAATCTGGAATGCATCACAACGAGTTCCTAAGTTCTTAAGTTTTAATCATCACATGACTGCAGCGAACTTATTAATTTCTTTAAAATACGTTACATTTCCAATAAAATATCAACGGAACATCCACTTAACTGTGTGCATCATTCTCTAGCCTGTTCCTGAATGAGGAGTCCTAACCCCGCGGCTGGCACCACTGGCGCCCGACGTGGGCCACTTATGGAGAATGACATGCGAGGACAGATGATTTTCATATTATATCTTTACCTATGCCACAAGCTCTCCTTTCACGCCAAATTAAGATCTTTGGTACTGGTACTGGGAAGTACCTACTCTAAAGGTACCTGTTCTAAAGTGAGCGTTACTTTAAGCAGGCCCACGTCAACCCGTTCAAGGTCGCGCGCTATGTGCCTGCGCTGCGGCCGAATAACGTATTCCTTGGCTTACTTGGTGAGTAACAGTGGGTTGCTCTATACGCCAGAACGCAAAGCCTTACAATATTAGTGTATTTATATAAAACTAATTGATTCATTCATTTATAACTTAGTGTTTTGTTTGTTTTATAATGCGCGCTCATTTGAAAATCTGACATTAGACAAAGCGTCGTCTCTCGGCATGCGTTATTAAAGCACATTTATCCTCGCATCAGCGAATATTTCACAATGTCATTTGGCTGTTGTAAGCTATAATTATTGACCATAAAAAATTTTATCATAGTAATTAAGAATTAACTATATTCCAGTAATAGTTCCGGACTGGTGTCCCTGTCGAGCACGGCATCGGTGTGCGCGTGCGCGGGCGAGACGGGCGGTGCGGGCGGTGCGGGGGGCGACATGCCGCTCCTGAGCGGGGAGGGGGGGCGCGCGCGGGGCTCCGCCTCACCCGGCCTGCTGCGTCGCCGGTACTCTGCACCGGAGACCATTATGAGGAAGTGAGTTGCATCGCATTCAAAAAGCCGTTTACCCGCCCATAGTCCATAGTCCATAGTCCATAGCTCCAACAGATGTGGTATCATATTAAGCATTTGTAACAGCGGCTGTCGGCGCTGGCTCGATCACTGCTTAGTGACTAGCGCTGCTGAACATACGGTTGTAAGCGTGGAGGTGCTATATGACACCTACTGGTCGGACCATCATCCTGTGGTCCTTGAATGTGACATTAACCTGATAAAGTCTAAAGTGGATTTTTCAAACGAAGGTCGTAGTGATGTAATTTGGGGCGTTAGGGACTCCAAACAAATGAATATATATGAGGAGTTTTGTCACAATAAATTGAGAGAGATAGAATTTCCGATAGAATTTCGTGATTGTGCTGACATAAAGTGTTCTGATAGTGGTCATAAACATTTAGTGGATATTATGTACAAAAGTATAATCTCTATACTCACTGAAAGTGCTATCATTAGTTGTAATAAAATTAAGCACAATAAGGGTAAAAATGTGACTGGCTGGAATAAACATGTAAGGGACGCTCACCAAAGGGCTCGACTTTGTTTTCAAATGTGGCAACTCTATGGCAGGCCTAGCACTGGGAATATTCACAGGGATATGGTCGAATCCCGAAGAACTTTTAAATCTAAGCTGAAGTGGTGCCAGAACAACCAGCAACAAATTAAAATGAACATTCTTGCCCAACACCATTCCAGCAAGGATTTTAGACTCTTTTGGAAAGAGACAAACAAACTAAACCCTAAGGCGAGCCTTCCCGTGAGCGTTGCTGGCGTGTGAGAACCCGCTGAAATAGCTAGACTTTTTCAAGGGCACTTTAGAGTGGACTCGCCTCTCGGGCCGGCGGCTGTGGTGCCTAGTGCTGACTGTCGCTCTGGTAACCTGAGTATTAGATTCTCCGCGAAGGATGTGGCGCGTGTGATCAAGGATATGGTACGGGGTAAATCCCCAGGTCACGACAGGCTCAGTATTGAGCATTTACGGTACGCCGGTGTGCACCTGCCGAGGGTCTTAGCATTGTTTTTTAATCTCTGTATGAGTCATTCTCACTTGCCAGCTGATTTAATGCAAACAGTAGTTGTCCCCATTGTAAAAAACAAAACGGGAGATGCTTCGGACTTGTCCAACTATAGGCCAATTTCCCTGGCAACAGTCGTAGCAAAGGTGCTGGACGGTTTGCTTGACCGACACCTGAATAAACATCTAAAATTAAATGAGGCGCAATTTGGTTTTCAACCAGGACTATCAACTGAAAGCGCGATATTTTGTCTCAAGCAAACTGTTCAGTACTATACCGCCAGGAAAACGCCGGTATATGCCTGTTTCTTGGACTTGTCCAAGGCATTTGACCTGGTAAATTACAATCTGCTGTGGAAGAAACTGGAGAGTGAGAGTGACTTACCACATGAGATTATTTCAGTGTTTCGCCATTGATACAATAATCAGACCAATAGTGTGAGATGGGCGGGCTCTTACTCGGACATGTACAGGTTGCAGTGTGGGGTGAGGCAGGGAGGGATCACCTCTCCAAAGCTGTTCAACCTGTACATGAACGGTCTGATCGAGGAACTCAGTGGCACTAAAATTGGCTGTCACATAGATGGTGTGTGCACAAATAACATCAGCTACGCTGATGACATGGTGCTGCTGAGTCCTTCGATCGGAGCCTTACGCAAATTATTGTATATATGTGAATCCTATGCGGTGGCCCATGGGCTCAGATACAACGCGAAAAAGAGCGAGTTTATGGTGTTCCGGGCGGGTACTAAGTGTTGTCAAAATGTACCACCTATCGCTCTGAACGGTACTCCTCTCAAACGAGTATCGCAATTTAAGTATCTGGGCCATTGGGTCACGGAGAACCTTCGTGATAATGTAGATATAGAGAGGGAGCGCAGGGCGCTGTCCGTCCGATGCAACATGTTGGCCCGCAGATTTTCTCGCTGTACCGCTCATGTTAAGGCGACGCTTTTTAAAGCATATTGTCAGTCATTTTACACGAGCAATCTGTGGGTTAATTATACGCAGAGGACGTACAGTGCGCTGCGCGTTCAGTTTAATAACGGGTTCAGAATGCTGATGGGGCTGCCGCGTTTCTGTAGCGCATCGGGAATGTTTGCCGATGCGCATATAGACGGTTTTCACGCCATAATCAGGAAACGTAGCGCGTCAATTTTGAAGCGCGTGCGCGGCAGCTCCAACACCATCCTGAGCACACTGGCGGACAGGTGGGATTCCGTGATGCTGCGGCACTGGATATGCTTGCACACATCCAAATAGTGCTGATTGTGCCGCAGCAGTCGTATGGTCCCTTCTGTTCACAGTTATTATAGATTTAAGATACTAACTTACTCCTATTTTATTTTTAAGTTACTAACCAAAATATGGGTCTAATCCTGAAATAAACTATTTTATTATTATTATTTTATTATTATTGTAAACAATTGTACTCAACTTAGACATAAGACTGTACAATCAAGGGTACTAACATTAATTTAGCTCGTTAAGTTTGGAATCCTTCTAGCGGATTCCAGCCAACGTACAGTATAAGCGCCAATCACTCCTCCAGTCGTTCTCAGGAGTTCACTGGTGATTCATTCAAACAAAGTCAACGATTACGTCGACTTTGTTTGAATGAATGGCGGCGCTGAACGCGATGTCCTCAACTCTACCAGCATCACGTCGCTATTCCATTAAACATACCCGTAAGCCTCAAATCGATAGTACAAATCATAAGTAGATTTTGTATCGCTTTATCTAAAACTCTGTAGTCAACCTAATAAGCTTGTTTTTTTATTACATTTACTAGACACGTGTTGCAAGAAGAGTTTACCTCGTAACGTGGCATCGACCACTTTACCTACCGAGTAGTCGGTAACTGACTTAACGTGGGATACCCTGCCTAACCTACAGGTGTAGGTAGTTTCTGTACGGTAATAGAGCAACATTAGCTCAGGAATCTTACAACGTGCGCATTTAACTCTTTGTCTATGCGTTTCAGATATCGAGTGGCCCAGCAGCGGTCGGATTCCGAGGGGATGTGTGGTGGGTCTCCAGTGCAGGCGGCGGTCGCATCCCCCACGAGCGCATGCGCTGCGCCTCGAGAGCTGATGCGGCGCGAGGCCCTTCTCCGCCGACTGTGGGGCCGCGCGCCCACCGGCTCCCCACTCTGCCGCTGCTGCGCGCCGCTCGACGACTGCGACCGCCCGAGCCGCTCGCTCGACGGCTCGCGATTCGAGCTGCGCTCGTCTCTTCGGCCGGACTACTCCGCACCGTCCTCACCCGAGCGACGGCGATACGAGTCGAATCAGCCGGGATCTCCTGCACTCGTATATTATCACTCCGGTCACACGTCCTACGCTAAATCGACCCCGGAGGCGGATCGCCTCAGCGTCAACGGGTCGCCCGGAGAACTGTCCGAGGGGCCGACGTCAACTATATGCGAAATTCCGAGAACGCTCGACGTAGACGTTGTTCGCACCCGGTTACGATCGGCGACACCACCGCCGCCACCCTACGAGCTGCTGGAGATAGTCGTGTCCGAGACTTACCACGCGGAACCCCCGGTGGAGTCCGTCCCCGCACCCGGCTCCCTTCACTGCGCCGATCATCAACTTGACATCGATCGCTATGTGTCCGACATCTTAGTGGAAAGTCTCAATTCGCTCACCGACCAACTCGAGAGTATGAATGCGACGATCGGCGATAGGAAAATAAGTATAGTCGAAAAGGAGATAAAGGTTAGACTGCAAAATAGGGGTGTCAATACTGTCGTACATCTAAGTCCGACGTCAAACAACCAGATTATATTCGGAAATGAGGAGCTTTACGAACGAGACGCTTGTAACAACCCACGAATGGCGGCCGTCACTTCGGTGGGCAGTCACGATACAAACCTATGTTGCGAGTCAAACAATAACTGCGGACCGGTTGAATCTCGTTCTGTCCTACGGCAGATCCGAAGGTTGTTCGGGGAGGAGTCGCCGCCCGCTACGAGGGGTCATTTGTCCGACGTCGACGAATGTCCAACCGAGAGTGCAGTGCGCATCGGTGACGACGATCCTAAACGATGCGGCGGGGATCTACCGCGCTCCGCCATCTCCATGGAAGTGAATACGTCGTCCGATGAGGCGGGTTCGCCTTGTACGAGCCTCGTGGATAGCCTGGACGATCCCAACTCGCCGCGAGGGCAGGCGCGGTGCGCGCGGGTGCTCCCGCCGCGGCCGCCCCCGGCGCGCTCTGCTGTCGCGTCGCTCGAGTTGCCGCCCGCCGAGTCGGTCGCCGCGCCGTCTCCGCCGCGCCGGGTGCCGGGGCGGGGGGAGGTCTTCTTCGTACGAATCGAGGACGACGCCGAGTGGGATCGCGAGAGGGAGAACGCGGTCGTGGCCGATCGTATGCCGGAGAGGATCAAGCGGAGACTGCGTCGACGGCAACGGAGGAGGGAGATGCGCATGGAGTGCGCGCGTCGCGGGCGTCGAGGGGAGCGCGACGAGGTGCGCGGGGAGTGTGCGGCGGCGGTCGACGCACTCGTCGACGACGTCGTGGCCGGGATCGCCCGGGACGAGTGCCGACGTGTGCGGGCTCGTCGCCGCCGAGGTCGCCCTCCGCCTCCGGTCGAATGCGACCGAAGCGTGCCCGGGGCGGGAGGTCGAGGGCGAAACTCCGGTTCCCCGCTCGGCGAGGCGCAACTCGGCGGCGGCGCGGCTCGTCGGCCGCCCCGCGGCGAGGTGCGCGCCCGGCGCGACGTGCGCGGCGTCCGTCGGGTCTATCGGGAGTCCGAGATTCGCGACGGCGGCGAGTGTGTCGAGATTCTGGAGATCCTGGAGTGCGCGGCCGCGTCGCGGAGCTCCTCGGAGGCCGCGTCGGACGAGAGCGCGGGCGCGGGTCGTTGTCGGCGATCGCGCATCCCGGTGCCGGTGTCCGCGCCCGAGCCGGCCGCGCGGCTCGCCCCCCGCGTGCCCGGGGGGCGCGGGTCGCGGGCCCCGCGCGGGGACCTCGGCCCCGGCCGGGCGTTCGACGTCATCCCGGAGGAGCGGGGCGGCGCGGGCGGCGAGTCGCCTCCCCGGCGGGCCTCCGTGCCGGGGCCCGCTCTCGCGCGCCCCACGCGCAGTGCCGCGACGTCCCCGCCGCGGGAGGGCGAGGGCGCCGCGCCGGGGACCCCCGGCGCGCTTCGTCCCGTCGAGACCCTCCGATCGCAAGGTACGTCGGTCGTTCGTCGCGTTCGCCGCCCGATCGCCGGGGTCGAACGGAGTCGAGGGACGCCCGGGTCGGCCCCCCCGGGCCTCGAGTCGGCGCCGCCCGCGCCCGCCGCTCGCTCGCGTGGAATTCGGTCGGTTCGGTTTGTCTAATGTACCGTTTCGTCCTCGTCCATCCGAAGGTCCCGAGGGGAGGACCGCGAGCGAGGCCCCGTCGAGCGTGCGCCGCGACCCCGGCGGGAGCGGGGGGCCGGCCGACCCGCCGCGACGCCGGCGCCGGGTGCCGCGCGGGCCCGCCCCCCCCCGCGCCCCCCACTCGAACCCGCCGCGCCGAGCCGACGGGCGGAACACACGCGGCGCGGCCGGCGACGGGAGCGACGGAGGCCCGACCCGATCGACCACGAGAGGGCCGACGCCGGTGCGACCCGGCCGCTCGAGCTCGACCGAGTCCGGCGGCGAGGACGCACTCCCCGCGCCGCCCGCCCGCCGCCCCCCGCCACCCCACCGTGACCCAGGTACCGCCCCGACCCTCCCAAGTTCCGAAAAAATTAGGGCTCCCATCCAACTTACCGACCGCAGCCGATCGGTTATCCTTCCCGATGACAAACCGAACGATGGTAGCTCCTCTGAACGCAGGCGACGAGAAAGGTCCCGTTCACCTCAACTAAATAAGCCAAAGGCCAGCGCTAGCCCCAGTTCCGCACGCCCGCCACGCGCGCCTCCGCACAGCTCACTCGCACGCAAGGGCTCACATATTTTTTGAGGCATTTATGATTATTGTAATAGGTATAATGTTTTTGCTAATTGTATATGCATATAAACCACCAATATTCACTCAGATTACGACCAAAGATGATTACTTATGATATTCTGTACAGTACCTACCTACTGGTGTGTTCCACTTTGTCTCGACGACGGATCTCGCAATAGTAGGGCAACCCAAGGCCAAGGTGCCTCGCAATTGGGCTCCTGCGGGTTCCAGGATGTTAGGAAGGGAAACCTTACTTACAATATAGGTTCCTACTCCAATGCACATACAGTACATTACTGAATACATTATACTCCAACGCGCACAGAGCACAGTAGTAAGTCGATATCTACATTATACTCCAACGCACACAGAGCACATTAGTAAGTCGGTACTTACATTATACTCCAACGCACACAGAGCACATTAGTAAGTCGGTACCTACATTATATTTCAATGCACGTAGAGCTGATGAAATATCCGCCAAATACGACTAGGTTTCGTCGTCAAGAAAATCATTGTTTTATTTTGTTTTGCTTTGTATCCACATAAAGTTATTTTGTTACTTATAAGTACCTTACATTACAAAATTACTTAGGTAATTAGTTTTTAAATGTGAAAAAATATGTATTTATTTATTTTCATAACAATTAAAATGAATGAAACTATCACTGTAATTTTATTTTCACTTTAAAGCTTTAGATGTAGATAAAGATAAATAAAACTCGATTTAATCGAGCGACACTCATTTGCACTTGTTACACTTTCGTTGCCAAATAACAAAAACCAGCCAATTACGTGTCGGGCCATTCGCAGTGGTGTTCCGTACTCTTTTTAAATGATTGAACCGTCAAAAATTGGCAAAATAACCGCCTGCAGTATGGGTCCACTTTCTATTTTCGGAGTCCTTCATTCGGAGTCGGAGTGCATTATGAAACTTTAACCAATTTTTTTATGGGACCCCCCGACCCCGGTGATAAACCCTAACAAACAAAAGAACAATCATCAAAATCAACAATTGACGAAAATATGGATGAACATACATAAAAAATATACATACAGACGAACATAGCACCTCTTCTTTTTTGCGAGTCTGTTAAATACAAAGCCACTGTAATTTAGTATGGAGTTTCTATGGACTTGTGACAGACCCAACTATGTAAGATGCTGGATGAGTGTCACAATCCGATCGTCTTAGATGTCATGTGGCATCACCTTATACTATCGTGGACTCGTTACAGTGATTACTGCCTAGCCGAATTGGATTCGACGATTGACCTCCTTCTCGAAGAAGGACCTAACTGGACTGTTGGTGGAGGGTATACGTATCCATCAACATCTTCAAGGCTACTGTCTCCTATCTTGGGTGGGCACATAATGGGCATTCATCACGGTCTTTGTCTTGTCCATATTTATATTAAGATCCAGTCCTTGGGCGACCCTATTGAGGTCATCTAGTATTTTACCGACGAAATTATCTTATAGTAAGTATAAATTTAAATTTAGTAAACCGCCGACATCATTGATTGAGCAAACGATTATGTCATCCACGTGGACCAAAAGGTTCGAAACGGCTTCACCGATTTCCATCAAACATAGCTAAGAAAGTATTTCCGAGTTTAATTTTATGTTTATAAACACAAATCATCTATAGTCCCAACTAAGCAAAGCTTGTACTATGGATACTAGATAACGGATAAACATACATAAATATTTATATAAACATCCATGACTCGGGAATACATGTTCATATTCATCACACAAATGTTGTGGGAGTCGAAACCGCAACCGTTGGTTTCGTAGACAGGGTCACTATCCACTACACCATTCGGTCGTTTAATCATCGAAATACACCAGAATCTTCGAAACGGCCTAATTGATTTCCATTGTTGTTTTGTTGTGTTCTATCATTTGCACTAATATTGTTTCACGTCTAAAACTTGCGTGACTGCAACATCTGGATGTATGAAAGAACATCTTTTGTAATCTGTCAGTGGAAACCTCTAATTGGCTTTCAGTTATTTAGTTTAGAGAAATTTTATCCTGAACAATAATACTATCGATAAGTATAATAAAATAGGGAGTGTTTGTTTTTTTTTGATTCTAGTTTGTTCGAGTCCCGGGCGAGGCAAGCGAGTTTTAGAAAATCTTTGAAGGCAGTTTTGTTTCTTTTTAAAAATAAAGGAATGTCTCTTTTAAGTAAAATGAGCCAGCTGAAGGATTTAAGGTAGTTTCCCTCCAGATTAATTTTTCCACACTGTATAATATAAAATATAATAAAAAAATATATAAACAAGTATAGGCGATATTGTACACTTTAAGGGTGAGACGAAATTAAACATCAACTTGAAAAACAAAAACTTGTACTATTATATAGATAGATAGATAAAGCATAATATTTACACATTTTTTTAAAATAGCAATGAAATATTCACGCAAATTAAAGTAAAGAAACAGAAAGAAAATACAAGGAGTGAGTGCGTGTCGCAGTAACACAAATGGACATAACTCAGTGTGGTATATCACTATTCGCATAATACAAGGAGTGAGTGCGTGTCGCAGTAACACAAATGGACATAACTCAGTGTGGTATATCACTATTCGCATAATACAAGGAGTGAGTGCGTGTCGCAGTAACACAAATGGACATAACTCAGTGTGGTATATCACTATTCGCATAATACATGGAGTGAGTGCGTGTCGCAGTAACACAAATGGACATAACTCAGTGTGGTATATCACTATTCGCATAATACATGGAGTGAGTGCGTGTCGCAGTAACACAAATGGACATAACTCAGTGTGGTATATCACTATTCGCATAATACAAAATATACATCACCTTAAATAAATTCGACAACATGCTTGGTGTAGCGGTTAGGTTAGGCATATGTTTGTGTCCGAGCTATGGATGTTTACATTTGTATATATTTATAAAAAAAAATGTGCAGCAGATCGGCCATCTGGTATCCATGAGACAAGCCTAGGTGCTTAGTGTGGATCTAGATGGCGCTGAGTATGTCCAAGAATATTTGTAAGAAATACAGAATGAACCTACACGATTGGAGTTCTTCTGAAATTATAAGTAGGTGCCTATAGGCGTGCCGGTTAGTTAAATATACGATCACACAGACTGTGTACGATTACTACAACTCTAAATTTTGAACTCTAATTAGTATGGGTACGGAACACTCATTGCGCGGCCCGACTCCCGTCTTTTTAAATTAGGTGCTCTAACTTTATTATTACCTATTGAGATTTGCCACTTCTGTTTGTTGTCGTCTGCTCGGCTTTCGGAGCACAGTGTAGTCTACAACGCGATCCGTGTGGCTCAGGCGCTGGCTCCGGTGGTGGCGGTCGGTGCGGGTGCGGCGGGTGCGGCGGGGGCGGTGCGGGGGGCGGTGCGGGGGGCGGTGCGGGGGGCGGCTGGTCGGTGACGGTGGCGGGGTCGTGCGGCGCGGCGCCCCCCGCCGACCTCGAGATGCGGCTGCGCTTCGCCGCCGACCCGCGCGCCCCTCACCACCACCACCGGCACAAGCAGGTAGCGTCCTCACACACACCGCACCACGGGTCGGCAGGACGCGAACGGAACATAGGGAAGGCCACTCCTCCACCCCGTCGCATTAGCAATATAGTAAGCGCGTATGTCGGCGTCCCACAAAATCTATATCAATGATGACTTGCCGCCCCACAAGAAACACAGTATTGTTTGCTGACGACAACTTAAAGTGAAAGAACAACTTTTTAAGCTCTGACGACGTAACCTGATGCTGCCATAAATATAAATTTGTTAAGTATTTAATGGAAAAAACCAAATGTGTTAAATTTGTTCTGTCTACCGCCATATCTCTAAAGTCCCGGTAAGCAGAGGACACGGGTGATCACTCCACAAATGATTGATAAATAGATGTTGCATATTACAGAAACAAACGTCCCTTAGTGGAAACGGGGCGTTACTTAATAGAACTTATGATCAGAGTAGTCAGCACAGCTATTAAAATGGGCCGAAACTCGAGGGGGATATTTTATGATTGACAGGATGCACGATTGACCACAATCTCACCTGATGGAAAGTGACGATGTGGTCGCAGATGAAGCACGCGATCTCAGAGACCCTGTTCATAAGGATCCCAAGATTGTAAGATATCGGAAAGACTGACGCCGGAAAGAAGTTGCCGTCGCTGTTCGCATAATGATGAAGAGTCAAACGGCTAACTGCAATGTTCGGTATTTCTAAGATATCTTCCCCACGCTCAGTAGTCCGAAGATGAAATAGCGATTCTATCACTCTATCATATCGATTGAACTACTTATGCACTTGTCCAATTCGTTACATTTCATAAGGCTTCTGAAAGAAATATCGACGTCCTCGACAGCTTGAGATATCATCAGATGTTCCAAACAAACGGTTTTTTTTATGCACGACGGTTCCATACTTGACCTTAATCACACCTGATGTTAAGTGAAGATGAGGCTTCATCTTCACCTGTTTGATTTTTTATCGACGTCATTAGATAAGTAGGCATTTATGTAGCTATCTGTCTGAGGCTTGGTTCAGTGGCTCTTAGTACTAGAAAGCTGTAATTGGGCATGGGTATACATATTAATTACACCGACATTTTTTTAGGGTATGCCTCCCCTACATGTAAGGTGGTGATGAATTTTCTTTTATCTCTATACACGTTCAAAAATATTAAACAGTTTCTTGATTTAGGGATGTGTTTAAGAAATATTAAGCTTTGAAGTACTAATTTTTTCACGGTAGTAGTAGGGCAACACGAAAGCAAAAAAAAATACGATTAATGAAGTTAAAGTAGATAATGGTGTCGATTAATGAAGTTAAAGTAGATAATGGTGTCGATTAATGAAGTTAAAGTAGATAATGGTGTCGATTAATGAAGTTAAAGTAGATAATGGTGTCGATTCGGAGGTACACCAACTAAACTAAAACCAGTTTTAAAGTAGTACTGTCTCTTTCTCCCTGGAACAGTACGATGCAACGGTACCACTCTAAAACTGGTTTTAGTTTAGTTGGTGTACATCCGAGTCGACACCATTGAGTAGGTAATAGTCGAAACCCTTATAAAATGTACTTTCCGTTGAAAATTATTAATCACACAACAAAACGCCCCGTTCTAAGTCCACATGTTGCGAGGGCAAATACTGAACCGACCTCATCGCGCGGACCGGGATTTGCCCGGCTTTTTTAAATTGGAACATGTCCCCGTGGTCCCGCGACATAGATGCGTTTGGATGTTGTTTGTTGCTCGATCACGGCGCAACGGATTTGGATAAATTTAGTACGTAGGTGGAGTATACCCTGGATTGAGACATAGGATGGTTGTTGTCTCGTTGAAGTGAGTAGCTCCCGCGGGCTGAGCGAATAGTGATCCCGCGCGATGAAGCTCTTCGACGCAGGCGAGCCCGCGGGCGGCGAGCCGGGAGCGCGGTGACGCGAGCGGCCGACGGCCGACGGTGCTGCGGTACACCCGGTGCTGCTGGCGGCTCGTCGGGGATATTGTGGCGGGCGGGGGGATGGACGTTCGGTGGTCGCCCTCCTCCGGCGCCCGGGGGGGGGGGGGGGGGGGCTGGGTCGGCGGTGGGTGGTGTGTGTGCCGAGTGCGACGTCGGCGGGGCGGTGGGGTGGGGGGGTGCGGCGCCCGGGGGGTCGTCTTCCCGTGGCGCGGTGCGGCCCGCTCGGATCTCGGGGCCCGACGTGTCGTTTTCCTTGCGGCAGGGGGTGGCGGGGGACTCCGGCGGCGTGCGGGGCGGGGCGGGGGTCGGCCGCGCCGGGTGCGGGCGGTGCGGGCGCTCGGCCGGCGGGTCGTCGCCGTCGGCGCGCTCGACGCCCGCGACGCTGCCGGCGATCGGCGAGCCGCGCCGTGTGCGGGCCCCGGCGGCGGCGGCGCGGCGGCGCAGCCCGGCGCGGGACCCCCGCGGGCGGTAGCCGCGGGCCGCGGCCGCCGGGCCCGCCGCCCCCGCCCGACGGCGGCCCGAGCGGGCGCCACGCTCCCCGGCGGCCGCCCCGCCCCCGCCCCCCCCCAGGTACGCACCACCCCCCCCCCCCCCCCCCCCCCCCCACACACACACACACACACACACACACACACACCACGGACCCGCCCGCCCGCCAGGCCCCAGGCGGATCACCGCCCCATCGCTCACTCAGGAATCGAACCACGAATCGAACCATCCAAACAGACACACACCCAGACACGCAGCGGACGGCGGACGCCGAGCGAAACGCCCGGGCAAACACGCGACGGGCCGGCGGCAGGGGAAACGCGGCAGCGACACCGAGCCGGCGAAGCGGGCACACCGTCCCTCTTAGCGATCTCTCGTGAGGCCCCCCAGTGTCGCACACATCACGGCACACCCGGTATCATGTAACGCGGAACGGGTAGGTACGCCACGATACACGAGACATTACGAAACGAAAGTATACCAAACGAACGTAGCAAGTGGCGACGCGGTTCGATCGGCCGCCCAGGCACTGGCGCGGCTAATTCACTCCTCGACGGTCCCAATTTTTCTTACAATTGGATTTCACGGGAATCCATTCTGGTTCAATGTTCAATGCATCGGACAGAACACTACAACGGCTTATCGCCGTCACAAGTTCGAATTTTGAATTTATCTACTAATGTTTCTTCCCAAAAACATTGTCCTCAAAACGGTCCATAAAGTCCGACCTCCTTCTTATACTCGAGAAAAAGAAATTTCCGAAGAAATGTGTTTCCGTGTATTTAAGACTCCTTAAGCTAATTTATATATTTTTTACGGGTTTTGCACTCTTATTAAGCAAGGTATGCGACCTTTCCAAATGTGGTGGAAATATCTTTATGACCCGCGACCCGTGCACCCACTGGCTTCACCCACCGGTGGGTGTGGGGGTTATGGAGATTCGAGATTGATATGTCGTCGCAGCAAGGCGTGGGATGCGTCTAATATCCAACCAGGCAGCTCGTTTGCCGCCACTGATCATGTAGCCCTGTCGTAACTGTGAGGTCGACTGTACATTACAAGCAGCCTCCATATCTCCCATTCCAGACCGACCAGAGGCTCGTCGACTCCGACAAAACCTGGACTGTTATGGAATACCTACAACGGTACTAAGTGCGCTACTGACTGTTCAAAATGGTAAGACTCTCGTAATAATGGTAAGTAATAGTTACAATAGTGAAGTAGAAACCGAATAGATTACCGAAGTTAAGCTGTACGATGCACGTACATTTTCATTTGACCTAAAATGCGGGTTATTGACACGATGCGCTCGCGTCATAGCATTCATTATAATATATTGTATTCATATAGAATAAAGACAGTGTTACTTCGGTCGTCAACGGCATCATTGTATTTTATCATCATTACCCTAGCATCTCCACGTCCTCACGTGAACTCTGTATAATAGCATAGACGATCAGACCGTGACACTCATTCAGCATCTCACATAAGCAATGTCTGGTGCAGTCAGTCCTTGGATGATGGGTGACCACTTACTTGGACAGGTTATAGTCGGTCCCGGTTGTTTTCAATTGAAGGTAGTCGGTGACCTGCAGGGGCGGCTTAAAAACAAAGACCACCAATCCATTGGGCCCGCGTGGTGGATTATGGACCCACACCCTCTCCCAGTGAGAAGCTGTGCCCCAACAGTGGGGACGTGTAGGGCTCTTGATGAAATACTAAATATTAGGTATGTTTTGTTGTACAGACAGGTCTATTACGTATACTCGTATAGTGATTAGTGACCCTATACAATCGCAACGCAACGGTTCAGTTGTGTACTTGAGTTCCGCTCGGGGTAAAAGTTTGTGTAATGAGGTCTTTGAATCTCAATTTATGAAAGTTATAACATATAAATATTTCAGTATAAACATACTAGTGTGTGTTCTGTCTTCTAGTGGTGTTTGTTCAGCAGTGGGCGTCTTTCGGCTGGTATGACGGTCCCTTCTAGTATCCATGGTAGGCACAGAGTCCGAAACAGTGTCGGTTTTAACGATACCAGGGTTGTGGGCTACATTTGGGAGCCCCCTCCAAGGAATTTCGGTTCCCCATCTTCCAAACCGTATTGAGGCAGGTGTCCAGACAGGGCAATACATAAGATACGAAACACCTGTTGAACTTGCGCGGCAATGACATTTCTCCGTACATAATGCTTCTGTGGGCATGAATTGGTCGTGTACCTTATCAGCTTCGATACTTAAATTATTAAGTTGAAAAAACCCTGATGAACTCCCCACCAGCAGGGAGAGTCTATACCTATGGTGTATACAACATAAGGTTTACACAACGGAGGTCGTGGGTTCGAATCCCGGAGCGGGGTACATGTTCGTACGCGGTGCGGCCTGGTGGTCGGCGTTTGGCCCGCTGCGACCGGCGGTGTCGTGTCCCGACTGCTCGGGATAAGACGGCCGGCACCCCTTCGATCTCATTTTCACTTAACATCAGGGGCGGTTGAGTGATCCCGTTGTGCATACGTTTTTGATGTCACACCGTGACTCGTATGTAGCGGCTGAAACCTAATCCCCGCCCGCCGCTCGGTGCCTGCTGCTCCTGGTGGCGGGTCACCGTTGACGGCCCGCTTGTTGCAGGCGTGCGGGCGCGCTGGCCGTGCTCGGGTGCGCCATCCTGCCGGGCCGCAAGCCGCGCGCCCCCACCATGAGCGAGCGGGACCTGGCGCCCCCCCCGCGCCCCCCCCGCGCGCCCCGCCCCCCCCGCCGGCGCGACCGACACGACGGCGACGATGGCCGCGGACGACGCGGGCGGGCGACCTCCCCCGCCGACTCGACCGCACTCCGCCGACAAAAATTCAGTGAAAACTTGTAAAAAATTCATTACACCCGATTAAAGGACTCTTCCGCTCGTCGCTTTGTTTCATTTGCAATTGGACGGACCAACGAAAAGTTAAACTACGAAACCACGCAGACTTCACCTCTCTCCGCTACGTCACCTCTATAAATACTTTAACGAAACGGTATGAACACTCGTAAACTTCCCCACATAACGACAACTGAACGATGCGGACCTCCTATTTCATGAAAATTCATTTAAAGACATCGCGACAGACACCGTGGTTTGAGGGTATCACACGAATCTGATTATACCTTGTAGGTATATTAGAAAATATAGACCGAAAGTAAGTATTTCTGTACTTTATATTGCAACTGTATAATATTTGCACATAATTCACACGGCACAGCCAAATTTAAAGTGTTATTTTAATATACCGGTGAGTTTTGTTACCGCAAGGAAAATAACAGGGCACATTAGGTAAGTGATATAGAAGGTATTGGCAAAGGAAGTTTAATTTTTTTTTTCCCAAAATGCACTCGCCTGCTTGAGATTGAGATGCGACTGACGGGATTTGTAGGGTTCCTATCATGCGAAATTTATTTAGAACTCATATTTTCTCGAAATTTTCTTTATTTATTTAATTTAATGATGTAATTATATGGATTAGTCTACAAACGCGACCGACAAATGACACAATTAACGCTTCATTTGATAATACTTTGGAACAAAATCATTAAATACCTATGCCAACACCTTCCATTTTACTTACATATTTTTTTTTTTATTTGCTTTTAGGAAAACTTACAGCTAATACATAAGATATCATATGAACATTGTATATAAAAATGACAATTACAAGTTCCCACATGTACCTAAGTTAGGAAAGTTAAGAAGAAGAAAAAATATGAAATAAATAACAATAGTAGGTACAGTCAGCCACAATAACAACGGTTCACTTATATAATATGCCATATTTTTTTCTTTACGGTAAAAAAACTCATCCAGTATATGCCGGGAAGGCGAGCGTCAGACATCTCGTTTGCTCGGGCAATTGCGAAGCTACCATACGTAGACATGATATCGGAATAACACTAGGCTTCAAGTGGACGATATAACGGTCTGCCCCTGATAAAACACAGGCCTGGTCACTTTAAACTCTGTGAGGAGGTAATTACAGACTACTTCATGGTTATGGAACGACGGACGTGGACGACACACGACCAGGAAGTATGATGGACCCACGAGGGCCGAATATATGAGAGACGGAATTATATATGTGTATATTAATGTTCACATAATGGTTTCCCTGTCTGTCTTTCGTTTAGCCAGTGGTTCGAGTTGTAGTGTGGAATCCAGAATGGAAACTTCAAAGGTACCCACTTTATTCTTCTTCGACTGGCTAGTCGGTGACAAACACCTCAAACTCTTGAGGACCAGAACGCGGCCACGCGCTCAGCACCGCATGGCCACACTGTATTGTTCTACATAAACGAGGGAAGTTCTACACCGCTTGTGACATATTTTTTCCATGACTATTTATATTACTGTAGCTCCTTTGATGTGTTTTTATGTGTGCAAGTGTTCAGGGCAATTACAATCAACAATCAACAAAACAGTAAAAATACGCCCCGAATACAGAACCTCCTCCTTTTTTTAAGTCGGTTAACAAAGGAATTTTTATACAATTGAAATATTCAATTAGTTAAGTTATTACTGTTTACTTTCATTAGATTGTGTATTTTATAGGCTACGCAGGCACCGACTTCAAAAAGTACCTATTGTAGGTATATATTTTTAATTTCATTATTAGGTATACCTAACTATTATTGTATAGCATATAACTTGTATTGTATTCTCATTATATATAATAGTGTATATCTATCTATAAAGAACATTCTGCTCTGGTTTATTATTTTATACTTTTCAGTTATTATTATTGCAGTAGTTTAATTAAATTATTTTTTCCGGGTTTTTTGAAGTCGTTTTTTTTTAATCCTTTTTTATTTAATTCTTTTTAGTGTCTAGTCAGACATTACAAAATAATAAAATATATCAATTGACCAATATGGGCAGGCCTACGAAAGGTGCTGCTCGTTTAAAGAACTGTCGGTCAAAAGGAACCGAAACTGAAAGGGTACTACGGCTTGCAAAAAATGCCTCACGGAACGCAATTTCGCGTTCCCAGGAGACGCCCGAAGCTCGCCGAGTACGTCTAGTAGCTATGAAAGATTACGTTAAATAACGTATTCGCCAGGAAACTCCCGAACAGAACGAGCATAGACGACCGGCTTGCCGAGGAGTCCGCTGAGCAGCGTGAGCGCAGGCATGGCCTTATAATCATGAAAACCGGCCTAAAAATCTTGGACTAATCGATGTACATACATAAAGATTACAGAACTCCCTCATTTTTTGAAGTTGGTTATAAAAAAGTTATTAGTATTTATCCGTGGTTGCTAATCTCCCTGATAATTTTTATGCGATGGCGCTTCTCGCTCCTACAGGTTAGATGGGCAGTTTGGGTGTACCAGCTGGACCTGATGATCTTCGATTTGTCATATTTATTGCTGACATTCACACCGACCTTCTCTACACTTTTTCCATACAAACCCAAACTGTATCTACTTAGTTTCCCTGTGTAAAAACTACAAAATCGTCTAAATATGTAATGCCATTCTGATGTTTACCATAATTACACAAAAACTACTGAACCGATTGCGCTGAAATTACAATGGGGCCAACTCGACGGTATCCCCTTTCATTTACACAAAGAACCATGTGAATCAACCGCCAAATCTCGGAGATATCGGTAAAAATAGATCTCAAAACTATTAAAACGTAGAGGATTCTCTTAGACTTAGGGGAGAAAACAAATCAATAGTTCCATCTGTTAGCAAATTCCCGTCGCCGCCTTTGGTTAGCTGAAACATCCCAACGCCCAACGCCATCTGCATGAGTCATGCAACGGTTGGAATCCTGGTATGCAACCCTGAAACATCCCCCAAACGCTATCTTAAGTCACAACACAGAGTGCAGCAGTACCGCTACGACAATGGTAATTAATGCATAATGTCGTTTATTTTCACTATTCCTAAGAATTACTGAACGAAATTTCTACTGAATATACAAAAAAAAATATGGAAACAATAATGATTGTGCTTGTTTATTGTAATAGGCTGTATATTTCCCCCGGGAGCGGTAGTAAAGCGGATGTGCCTGAAACGCGCTAACATTGTTTTCCGCAGTTCGTCCGTATACAGGGCGTCCCAAAGTTATGGGACATGAAGGGGAAGTACCTTAAATATCGTAGATAGTGAATTTTGCTCAAAGAAGACTTTATGTTATTTTTAAAAGTTAGTAATTCTGCATTCATAGATTTTCTAAAAATTACTTGCTTCGGCTGGGAATCGAACCGACTTAAATGTGAAAAAAAAAACACCCTACTTTTATGATGCCAATCGAAAGAATAGCTAAAAAATAATAACTCTGCCTAAGTAACATAGTATTTTAAAAGAAAGGAACAACGTGAAATTAATCATTTTAATCAAATAAAAAACAATAACACTTGTGTAAGTGAATTGCATGGACTTATTATTTAAACAGGACTGATAACTATCAAAATAATCATTTAGGAAAATGATCACTATGTCAACGCAATAAGGTATTAAATTGGATGCACCATACACAAAGGCAAATCCGAGCCGAGAGAGATAGAAATAACGGAGGCCGTGTGTCTCGTTCTTACATCTTGCCAGCAAAAAAAATGATTATGATCAACAGTTTTGGCTACTCAAAAATTCCATTGAAACACTTATATTTTTATGTTATTTTAACAATTATAAATAAACAAATAACATTCGCATTAATTTCTTTTCATATATTCTTAAATCAAACAGAAAACATACATTTTTATTTCGATTTTGTTATTTTTATGGTAACCCTGAAAAGCATGTCATGTCATGGCGGTTCGGTGTGATTTTGAATTTTCTTTGCATTAAAAGTTTTTTAAGTATTTGTTATATTATAACAAGTAAAAGGAGTAAAATGGTGAAAAAGTGTTGCGTTTATACTTGCCCAAGTGAATCCTATGGTGGTTGCAACATATCTTTCCACAGGTAAGCTAAAAATAATATTTTTGTAAATCAAAGAAGTAGGATGCCCATGAATTCTTGAAATGAGTCGAAATATGTGAAATATGTGTGATTGATTAGGGTCCTGACTGTTGTACTATTATTGCAGTTTCCCAAAAAATGAAGAAATGCGAAATAAATGGCTCACGCCCGCTAATGTCAAAACGCCAAAGTTTTTTGACAAATATTTTATTACAACATTTGTCCCAAGTAACAAATATATTGTGGTCACCCTGTTAGACAGAGACAAACGGCCTCTACGTTACACATCCTGCTCGGCTCGTTTTTCAGCGGCGAGTACTCAGTCCTGTTTAAATAATAAGTCCATGGTGAATTGAGACTAAACAGATCAATATCCGAAAAACAAACGCTCGCACATACTGTTCCATTTTCAAATTTAAGAACAACATTTAAAAATATCACTTCTTTTTAAAATATCTTAAAAAGTATGCATTCAAACAAACGCTGTCATAAACTGTTCCATTTTCAAATTATAAATTATTTATTTTTGTTTTTAATTTGCCTTCTGTCTAGCTTACAGAGGACGTATTGAAATACAAGTTTTATCATTTCATCTACACGTGCACTTATAATAAGGAAAACTATGTTAGTACCTATTTTATGAAGTGGGTACTTATTTACGAATAATCAATGCTATCTTTGGAATGATAATATCGCTACTTTTCGAACGTCGTCGGCAATAAATAACTTTCTTGAAATTTGACTCAATCATTTTATGTTGTTCCTTTCTTTTAAAATACTATGTTACTTAGGCAGAGTTATTATTTTTTAGCTATTCTTTCGATTGGCATCATAAAAGTAGGGTGTTTTTTTTTTCACATTTAAGTCGGTTCGATTCCCAGCCGAAGCAAGTAATTTTTAGAAAATCTATGAATGCAGAATTACTAACTTTTAAAAATAACATAAAGTCTTCTTTGAGCAAAATTCACTATCTACGATATTTAAGGTACTTCCCCTTCATGTCCCATAACTTTGGGACGCCCTGTATATACGACGGTCATTTAGTCTCCATTGGGTAGTCCTGCCCTACACGGGTAACGGGAATGATGTCTCGGACATACGGGCTGTACTGTTGTGATACTGTGCGTCATTGTGCATATCACGGTGGGACGGTCTGAATAAATGTTCCTAGGTGTCACCCCCCGCCCCGTTACTAGCGTGGGACTACCTTTTTGCAAAAAAGTACCTAATCGTTTTTAATAAATACTAGCTTTTCACCGCGTCTTCGCCTACGTGGAATACCTTTACCGCGGTTATGGTTCATTTGTTTAAGACGCAGAACTGCTCACTTTATCGAGGTAAAAAAAAAAAAAAACCAAAGTTATATTCCAGGGTATGTTCTACCTATATGTCAACTTTCATCCAAACCAGTTCATCTATTTCGTCGATTGACAGCAAACAAATAAAATCCAAAGTTTCGCATCAACATTATAAATGTGAAAGTTTGGATGTTTGTTTGTTTATTGTGTTTGTTGCTTAATCACTACGAAACGGTTGAATGAAATTTGGTATACAGGTAGAATATACCCTGGATTAAGACACAGGATATTTTTTTTTTTTTTTTTTTTTTTACCCCTATAAAGTGCGTAGTTCCTGCGGCTTTTATCCCGATAAAAGCCGCGAGGCTGGTTTATTTCAGTTATTTCCATAGCATTCTGACCTACGGCATTCTGTTGTGGGGAAATGCCGCTGACATAAATTGTATCTTTGTTCTGCAGAAACGAGCGGTTCGCGCGATTTACAAACTGGGCCCCAGAGTGTCTCTTAGGAATAAATTTAAATTAAACATTAACATCGCAATATGTTTACGAAAACTTAATGTATGTAAGAAAAAATATAGAATCCTTTAAGAAAAATAGTGATATAAATAATGTTAATACCAGTAATAAAAATAAACTTGCTGTTCATGCCAGCCGTTTACACAAAGTCACTAAGTCATTTAAGGGGCAATGTATACGCTTTTATAATAAGGTTCCAGTGGACATTAAACATTTAACTTTAAATAAATTCAAAACCATCATAAAACAGACGTTATTTACCAAAGGTTACTATAAAATTTCTGACTATCTGAATGATAAGCAAGCATGGACATAGACCGCTCGGCGATATTCAGTCTAATTATACAAGACAATATAATTGTAACCCAGACTTATTTAAAAGAGCAACCCTTGAGTTTCTTGCTCGTTCTTCTCTGGAGAATCAGCTTTGTGAATGAGCAATAATGTCAAAAACTTTAATAATAAGATTAAAAATATGACGTTTTCAAGTGATAGTTTTTATCCTACGAAATAAATATATTTTTTTTGATTTTGATTTTGAAAAAAAAAAAAAAAAATGAGTAGTTCCCGCGGGATAAACAATTTTCTGCAACAAAGTAATTCCACGCAGGCGAAGCCGCGAGCGAAAAGCTAGTTTATAATATTAGGTAGCTAGACGACTTCACAAGGAGTTCCTCAATTCTCAAAAAAACCCTTAATATATTATCAACCTTTTTGGAATGAGATCAAGATTTTGCAACGTCAGTGCTCTGCCTTAATAAAATAAAATCCATTTCTCCCGATAAACCAGCTTGTTATTCCCGTATTCCCGCTATTTGTACTCAGTCAATATCATTATTTCACAGACATTCCAAAAAGGTTAGTATAAAGCTCCACATTTTTAAGGAGTGGAAGATCCTAAGATCCCATGAGTATCAGCTTCTTCAACGGTCTTTTCAGAAGTCCTGTGCAAATGTTTACATCAGCAACTCGACCATGATGTCAATACAAAAAATAAAGATAAACTTGCAGGTCACATAGGTCGCCTCCGCAAAGTCAGTAATTCATTCAAAGGGTTATGTATACGTTTTTTCAATAAGGTTCCAGAACATATACAAAATCTTCCTTTCAAATAAATATAAAGATACTATAAAACAGAAACTTATTAAGAAACCATATTATAAAAATATCAGATTATTTAGATGATAAACATTCAAGGACATAAACAGCCCATTCGCATTACCAGGCTATATCACAATTAATAATGAAATATTATAATATAAAATAACAATTAATAATTTTGTAATATAAAAACTACGATTAATGGTCAGTTTGTAAATTTGTACATGATTTACAGTGCTGTCAAGTGAACCTTGTTGATAGGGCTTAAAACCAAACTTCCTCTGCAAAATTATATATTAATATAAATGCTGAATGTTTACCTAACCAAGCTATAAAGGGTGGGTGGGAGGGCGATTTTTGCCGTTTTTCAGCGTCGGAGCGTCCCGTGCGAGGTGTCGTTGGATTGGGCGCGGCGAAATCTACGAGCCTACGCTGCGCACGGCGGTTATACAAACTAACTAACAAATGGCTAATCCGAATCTAACCTAACCCATATCATATCTAACTAAACCCGAGTCTAACCTAACGTAAAGCGAATCTAACATAACTCGAACCTAAACTATGCCGAATCTGATCTAACCTAACTTAAAATAACCTAACCCGAATTTAACCTAACGTACGCCGAGTCTGATCTAACCTACGTTAGATCTAACCTAACTCCAATCTAACCTAAACTATGCCGAATATGATCTAACCTACCTTAAACTAACCTAATCCGAATGTAACCTAACCCGAATCTAACCTAACCTATGCCGAATCTGATCTAACCAACGTTAGATCTAACATAACTCGCATCTAACCTAACACGAATCAAACCTAAACTATGCCGAATCTGATCTAACCTACCTTAAACTAACCTAATCCGAATGTAACCTAACCCGAATCTAACCTAACCCGAATCTAACCTAACCCGAATCTAACCTAACCTACGCCGAATCTGATCTAACCTACGTTAGATCTAACATAACTCGCATCTAACCTAACTCGAATCTAACCTAAACTATGCCGAATCTGATCTAACCTACCTTAAACTAACCTAATCCGAATGTAACCTAACCCGAATCTAACCTAACCTACGCCGAATCTGATCTAACCTACGTTAGATCCAACATAACTCGCATCTAATCTAACCTAACTCGAATCTAACCTAAACTACGCCGAATCTGATCTAACCTACGTTAGATCTAACATAACTCGCATCTACCCTAACACGAATCAAACCTAAACTATGCCGAATCTGATCTAACCTACCTTAAACTAACCTAATCCGAATGTAACCTAACCCGAATCTAACCTAACCCGAATCTAACCTAACCCGAATCTAACCTAACCTACGCCGAATCTGATCTAACCTACGTTAGATCTAACATAACTCGCATCTAACCTAACTCGAATCTAACCTAAACTATGCCGAATCTGATCTAACCTACCTTAAACTAACCTAATCCGAATGTAACCTAACCCGAATCTAACCTAACCTACGCCGAATCTGATCTAACCTACGTTAGATCCAACATAACTCGCATCTAACCTAACCTAACTCCAATCTAACCTAAACTATGCCGAATATGATCTAACCTACCTTAAACTAACCTAATCCGAATGTAACCTAACCCGAATCTAACCTAACCTATGCCGAATCTGATCTAACCAACGTTAGATCTAACATAACTCGCATCTAACCTAACACGAATCAAACCTAAACTATGCCGAATCTGATCTAACCTACCTTAAACTAACCTAATCCGAATGTAACCTAACCCGAATCTAACCTAACCCGAATCTAACCTAACCTACGCCGAATCTGATCTAACCTACGTTAGATCTAACATAACTCGCATCTAACCTAACTCGAATCTAACCTAAACTATGCCGAATCTGATATAACCTACCTTAAACTAACCTAATCCGAATGTAACCTAACCCGAATCTAACCTAACCTACGCCGAATCTGATCTAACCTACGTTAGATCCAACATAACTCGCATCTAATCTAACCTAACTCGAATCTAACCTAAACTACGCCGAATCTGATCTAACCTACGTTAGATCTAACATAACTCGCATCTAACCTAACACGAATCAAACCTAAACTATGCCGAATCTGATCTAACCTACCTTAAACTAACCTAATCCGAATGTAACCTAACCCGAATCTAACCTAACCCGAATCTAACCTAACCTACGCCGAATCTGATCTAACCTACGTTAGATCCAACATAACTCGCATCTAATCTAACCTAACTCGAATCTAACCTAAACTACGCCGAATCTGATCTAACCTACGTTAGATCTAACATAACTCGCATCTAACCTAACACGAATCAAACCTAAACTATGCCGAATCTGATCTAACCTACCTTAAACTAACCTAATCCGAATGTAACCTAACCCGAATCTATCCTAACCTGAATTTAACCTAACCTACGCCGAATCTGATCTACCCTATGTTAGATCTAACATAACTCGCATCTAACCTAAACTATACCGAATCTGATCTAACCTAACTTAAACTAACCACAGTCCGCCGTGGACCGTCCTTTTTTTTTTTTTTTTTTTTTTTTTTTTTTCGAGGGGAAATACGTTTACGCATTCGACCCGCCGCTGTGGGGCAGCGACGGGGATATGTGGGACTCCCCGCTCCAATGACAGGAGCGGGACTACCCACTAAAACCCCCCGGCGACCTTCCTCGGCAGTAGGGAGGACCTGGGAACGCATAAGCGGCTCCAGGTCGTCCCCCGCCCCGCCTCCCCTCACAAGGGGAGGCCCGTTCCCGGAGGGCGGCTAGCGCGCCCTCCGCGGGAGCACTGTCGGGCCCCACACCGCGATCAGCGAGCGGTATGAGGCGCGACAGGGCCCGATGCGACGACACCCCCCCGGTCGCTCCGGGGGGTGTCATCCTCTCCCGGGTCGCGTCCGGCGGCTACACCGCCCCGAGATGTAGCCGCCCGCGACCCCGGGCGACGTGCAGGGGGGCTAGCGAGCGTTGCCGCCCCCCCGACGTCGCCTCCTGCGAGCGGGATCGGCCCTCTCCCGATCCCGCTCTGCGGCCTCCTTCTGGAGCATGACTGCCTCGCAGAAGGAGGCCGCTGCCCTCCAACCCTCCTCGCTCGCCAGCATAGCCGCGACTAATGCTGGCGGGGACAGATCTCGTCCGATCCGGTCGACCAGGTCTCGACGCTCGGACTGCCACGCCGGGCAGTCCTCCAGCGTGTGCTGGGCGGAGTCCTGGTCGGACGCGCAGTGGTGGCATCGTGCCGTCTCCTCCCGTCCGATTCGACTCAGATACTCACCGAAGCACCCGTGCCCGGTGAGTATCTGAGTCAACCTGTAGGTGACGCAGCCTTTCCTCCCCATCCATGCTTCGAAGTTCGGCAGAACGGCTCCGACGGCGCGTTGGCGGGCGCAGCCTTGTAGCACAAGGCGCTCCCGCCAGAGCGTCAGCGCACGTCGGTGTGCGTTCTGCCGTAGCATCGGTCCGGCGCGACCCCCTCGGCGTCCCGTCCGACAGAACGGATGCGGTCGTAAACCGCCGCGTCCATGTCGGCCAGGATGTCGAAGGGTGGAGCCCGCGCTAGGACCGTCGCCGCCTCGAACGAAATCGTCCGGTAGCCTCGTACGATCCGGATGGCCATCAGCCGCTGCAGGCTCCCGAGGAGAGCTCTGCAGCGGGAGGACCCCGCCAGGTCGCTGGACCAGACGGGGGCCCCGTAGAGGGCCATGGATCGCACGACGCCACCGTAGAGGCGGCGAACTTCCTCCCGTGGTCCCCCGAGATTAGGTAGCAGGCGGTGCAACGCGCCCGCTACCTTCCGCACTCGGGGGACCAGGCGCTCGAAATGCTCTTCGAAGCCCCATCGGCTGTCCAGGGTGAGGCCCAGGTACTTGATGCACCGCCCCACCTGGACTTCAGCGTCACCTACCCGGAGTCGCGAGCTGGGTGGTTGCCGGCCTCGTCGGAGGCCATGGAACCATAGCGCCTCGGTCTTGTGAGGCGCTACCTCCAGGCCCAGCTCGCGTACCTTCCCGACGACACATGCCACGCCAAGTTCGGCGAGCCGAAGCACCTCCTCGAAGTCGGTCCCCTCGGCCAACACCAGTGTGTCGTCTGCGTAGCAGACGACAGACAGGCCGGGGGGGGAGACTGATGCGAAGGACCGCATCGTATGCGAGGTTCCACAACAGGGGCCCTAAAACGGACCCCTGTGGAACCCCGCAACAGACATCCCTCCGTGTTTCCACCCCCGTTCCGACCAATAAACCTCACGGTCCTGTCGCGCAGATAGGCCCCGATAACGGCCCGCAGGTAGGGAGGTACCTCGTGATATACGAGGGCCTCCCTGATCGCCTGCCAGGGGAGGGCACCGAAGGCGTTGACGATGTCCAAACTCACCGCCAACGCCACACCCCCCCCGCGGACCGCCGATTCCGACAGGGAGCGAACGAGGTTGACCGCGTCAACCGTCGATCGCCCCTGCCGGAATCCGAACTGGCGGTCCGACAAATCGGGACCCACTCGCGACAGGTGCCCGCTGATACGAGCGGAGATAACTCTCTCGAAGAGTTTCCCCGTCTCGTTCAGCAGGCATATCGGTCGGAACGCAGAGGGATTGTCTGCGGTCCTTCCTTCCTTCTTCAGGAGCACCAGTCTCGCTTCCTTCCAGCCGAGGGGGAACACACCGTCACGGAGGCAGCTAGTGAATAGCTGCCTCATGCGGTTCCCCAGGATAGCCAATGCCAACACCAGCGCCTTACCCGGGACTCCGTCGGGTCCAGGCGCGGTGTTTCGGGAGGCCAGCCGCCGAACGGCCCGGTCCAGCTCACCCTCCGTGACTTCGCAATCGTCGGACCGGGGATCCCGGCCCGACTGCGACGGAGGGTTCGAGGGACTATCCTGGACCCTTGGGAAGAGCGTGTCTACCACTCTTCCCACGAATTCGGGGTCCAGGGTCTCCGTCAACGGAGGGACCCACGGTTTGAGCTTGCCCAGTACCATTCGGTACGGGCGCCCCCATGGGTCCCTGTCCAGTCCCTCGATGAGCTCTCTCCAGGACCGGGCCTTGGCCTCAGCGATAGCATCGCTGAGAGCCTTCACCGCGGCCCCGTACTCCCGACGCACTTCGGCTATCTCCTCGGCTGTGGCTCGCCGCCTTCTGCGGGCTCGAAGGTACGGGCGACGAGCTCTCGCGACCGCCGATCGCAGTCGCGAGATCTCTTCGCTCCACCAGTACGTCGAGCCCGCTCTGGCCGGCCGGACCCGGGGCATCGAGGCGTCGCAAATCGACACCATCGTGTCCCGGAACCAGGCCGCCTGCGCTTCCGGATCAGACGAGATCTCCTCCTCCCCCCAGTCCGCGACGTGGGCTGCGGCCGCGACCATATCTCGGTCGAGCCGCTTGAGGGACCAACGTCGCGGAGGGCTGCCGTCCTGACGTGGGCGGGTAGGATGGCGGAGCGACACACCGAATACGATGTGTCGGTGGTCAGAAAGGTTGACCACCTCCTCCGCCACCCTCCATCCCGACACCATGTGTATCGCAGAGGGAGTCGCCCATGACAAATCCACGATCGACTCCCCCTGCCATCGCACACAGGTGCTGACTGAACCCCGGTTTATCAACCGGAGGTCCAGTCCCGCCGCCCACTCCAGGAGGGTCTCTCCTCTCACGTCGTCCCGGGTGTCGCCCCACTCTCGCGAGTGGGCGTTAAAATCACCCAGGACGAATACGGGACGGGGGGCGCAACCGCGGATGCGGTTCGCCAGCCCGTCCAGGTATGCCTCGTACGCGGCGAGGCCGCAATTCGGAGAGATGTAGCAGCCCACTACGGCCGTGGAACCCCACTCCACGGCCACAAACCCCATCCCGCTCCCTAGGAGGGAGCAATGGAGGCCATCACCCCCAGCCCAATACACTGCAGCGGAGCCGTCGTCAGCCCCGAACCATCGAGGATGGTTCGGGACCGAGTAAGGCTCCGCTACCACCGCGAGGGCAACTGACCACTCCGCGAGCGTCTGCATCAGCAGGTCTTGCGCTGCGCGGCAGTGGTTCAGGTTGCCCTGAAGTATTATATTGGGCCGTGGGTCCATTACTGGGCCTCCATGGCCACCTCCACCGGCCTAACTAGCCCCGGCTGGGACGACTGGGATGTGGCGGGGGGAGTGCTGATAGCTCCCCCCTTCCTCCTTTTCGGCGGGGTGCACTTTTTGGCACCCAGCCGATGGTTTGACGGCCGACCTAGGTCGGCGCAAACCGGGCACCTAGGAGCGCTCGCTGTGCAGTCCCGGGCCTTATGGCCCGGAAGACTGCATTTGTAGCAGCGAGCGCTCCTGTCCACCCCCGTGGGGCACGTCGCCCTGACGTGCCCCATTTCGAGGCACTGGAAGCACTGTAATGGTCGTGCTGCCAGTGCCTCTGCTCGGACCAAGGCCCACCCCACCTGGACCCGCTGGGCGGCCGCCACCTTGCGGACCGCCGCAAGTGGGCCCCGGACCCACGCCGTGCCCAGTCGGTTGCGGCTGCCGCGAATTTCCCCGACCTTAATATCGGCCGGGGAACAACCGCCCACCTCGGCCACCGCCGCGGCCACCTCAGATAGGGTGATGGACTCATCTAGGTCCATCACCCTCATCTCGGCGGACTTACACGGACGCGTAAATCGCGCGTCCGTGTCCCCCAAGGCCGACCGGAGTCGGTCGACTAGGGCGTCCGCCTTGGTGGCGCTGTCCGGGCCGGGGACCTCCAACACGAGGCCCCCATTGGCCGCCTTACGCTGGCGGACCCCGGTACGAATGCCCAGGTCCGCCAGCTTAATTCTCGCCTTGGCCGTTGCCATCACGGCGGCTAGCGAGGTCTCGGAGCCCGGAGGCACCGAGATCAGCACGGCCGCATCGGTGGGCGGTCGGGGCAGCGTCGGTCGCTTCCTCCCGACGGGAGGAGCGACCCGTGCCGCCGCGACAGGCGCCGCCGCTTTCCTGGCGGCCGCCTTTGCCTTACGGCTAACCACTGTGGCCCACGTGTCGTCTCGGGCCGTTGAAGCCGCTGGGGCCTGACTGGCCCCCGCAACCGGCACAGGAGGTGGCTGCACGGCTGTCCTCTTTTTATTCTTCCTCCTCGCTCTCTTCTTCTTAGGAAGAAGAGAGGGGAGGACAGCGTTCGGCGTCGCGGACGCCTGGGATCTTCCCAGAGGTGGTCTGGCGCCCACCTCGGGGAAGAAACGGGCCAGTAGCTCGGACTGGAAGCGCGCAAATTCGCGGTCCATTGTGACCGTAATGCGCTCCCAGTCCCGGAGTTGCGGGTCAGGCGCCGCCTCTGTCGCGGCAGCCGACTCTTCCGGCTCCTTTCGGCTCGTCTGACGCGGCGCCGGCCTCGACTTCGTCGCCGATGGCGTAGGTGCCGGCACAGGTACAGGTGGCCGGTTAATCCGCGTTGGCGCCGGCGCCGTTGATTTTGCGGGCGCCAATGATTTTACTGGCGTCGGCGTCCTATCGGGCGCCGACGTCCGCGGGCCGCGCAGGGCCTCTGCCACTGTCTTCCCGCCGCGGAGCTCCGCGACCTCCGCGGCCAGCTCCACGATTCGAGCCGAGAGAGCCGCGACCTGAGCACAAAACTCTTTATTCTCCCGGTCGCGTTTCTCAGCTCTTCGGCACAACTCCTTTGTGCCGGCCTGCAGTGTTTGGCAGGCCAGCATGTAAGAGTTGGCCATTTCCGCCTTCGTGCTCCTGGGCTTGCTGAACGTCGTATCGACGTTCTGCAGACCCAGGAGCATTTTAGCTCCAACTTCCGCCGAGGGCAGGTGGCGCAGCTCCATGCTGGGCGTTCTTTTGGCGCTCACTCCGCCCTCCTCCTCCTCTGGACGCAGCGGTCTACGCTTTCGCGCCCGCCGCGTCGGTGTTGTAGGGAGCGAGGCCACCGACATTGCCGAGCTATCGCTCTCCTCACCTCGCTCCTCCCTCCCTATTTTGTTTGAAGTGGTCGGCCTCGAGAACACCAGCCTGAGGACTCCACTCCCCCCCGATGCTCGAGAGGAGGATCGCGACCGCGATGCCTCCTCCCCTCCTCCGGGCTCCACAGCTCGGAGCCCGGGGCCAATGTCGCTGGTGTCGGCGCACGCTTTCAGGGCGCGGGCCTCTTCCGCCGGTTCGTCGAAATCCTTGTCGTGAGCTAGATCATAGGTCCGGTTTTGGTCGCAAAGGTCATGTTGACGAGGGTCGGCATCCTGCCGACCCACGAGGCAATTTCTGCCCCCCCCAGAGTACGAGGGGCTGCCACCCGCCGCGGCGGATGGGCGGGATTCCCCCTTTCGGGGACCCGCCTGGGGACACATTTTAAAATTGCCCTGGTCCATCATCTTCAACCCGATGCTCCACATCGTCGTCTCTTTTTTCTGGGGTGAGCTCCCCAGTCAGCGCGCCCTAACGAGGACGCGCCCGCCCCGCCTGACAGGCCCAATATGGGCCCCGCCGGGGGTGCCGCTCTTCGTCTGGTCTCTCGCCTCAGGCCTGTCCGGTATGGGAAGCCCTGTCCGGCATAGCCCTGAGGGTCGTTGAGACACGCAAGCCCCTCCACCACAACAAGGTGGCGACACGCCGGAGGGGGCCGTGGACCGTCCTAGGGAGCGCGCGCAACCATAGCTCCTCCGGTGCATCCGACTGCACCCGACTGCATCCGGCTGCCCCCGACTGCAGTCGCCCCCCCGGCTGCCACCGACTGCAGCCGCCTCCGGCTAGGTTGGGTTTTTTTTTTTTTTTTTTTTTTTTTTTTTTTAAATCTAGTACCTCCAATGTCATATTTTGGAGCCTGTGCTTACTAATCTCATCTTTCATGCCAGTTCTCTCTTGTATGCTTCTCGCACTTCCATGCCTCATACTTGATCTTTCTTTCTTCCATCTCTTTTCATTCTTTGCAGGTTGGGACTACCTGCCTATTCTGTCCTATGCTAACTACATTCTTTTTCTTTCTCTTTATTATTATGGTTGGTTCAATAATTTTTTTTTTTGTACACAGCTTTTCTTTTTCTTTCTTAAATACTATTACAATAAATGCTCTTACTTTCTAAGGGATTATCTCTATTTTATTGTTACATTTTCTTACTGTCTACTGTTCTAACTTATAATGTCCTTTTTTTTTTTTTTTTTTTTTTATAATATGCAAATTATAATGTCATTATAATTTTTCTTAGACTACCTTATTTCTACATATAACCTTATTTGCTACATATACACAATAATTTAGAAATATTTCTCTTTTTTTTTTTTTACTATTTATAATTTCTGACAGGTTTCCAGCCTCAAGTTTTTTTTTTTTTTTTTTTTTTTTTTTTTATAATATGCAAATTATAATGTCATTATAATTTTTCTTAGACTACCTTATTTCTACATATAACCTTATTTGCTACATATACACAATAATTTAGAAATATTTCTCTTTTTTTTTTTTTTTTTTTTTTTTTTTTTTTTTTTTTTTTTTACTATTTATAATTTCTGACAGGTTTCCAGCCTCAAGTTTACAGTCCAACTCTTGTTCTGCCTCATCAGATTCGGTATAGTTTAGGTTAGATGCGAGTTATGTTAGATCTAACATAGGGTAGATCAGATTCGGCGTAGGTTAGGTTAAATTCAGGTTAGGATAGATTCGGGTTAGGTTAGGTTAGGTTAGGTTAGGTTAGGTTAGGTTAGGTTAGGTTAGGTTAGGTTAGGTTAGGTTAGGTTAGGTTAGGTTAGGTTAGGTTAGGTTAGGTTAGGTTAGGTTAGGTTAGGTTAGGTTAGGTTAGGTTAGGTTAGGTTAGGTTAGGTTAGGTTAGGTTAGGTTAGGTTAGGTTAGGTTAGGTTAGGTTAGGTTAGGTTAGGTTAGGTTAGGTTAGGTTAGGTTAGGTTAGGTTAGGTTAGGTTAGGTTAGGTTAGGTTAGGTTAGGTTAGGTTAGGTTAGGTTAGGTTAGGTTAGGTTAGGTTAGGTTAGGTTAGGTTAGGTTAGGTTAGGTTAGGTTAGGTTAGGTTAGGTTAGGTTAGGTTAGGTTAGGTTAGGTTAGGTTAGGTTAGGTTAGGTTAGGTTAGGTTAGGTTAGGTTAGGTTAGGTTAGGTTAGGTTAGGTTAGGTTAGGTTAGGTTAGGTTAGGTTAGGTTAGGTTAGGTTAGGTTAGGTTAGGTTAGGTTAGGTTAGGTTAGGTTAGGTTAGGTTAGGTTAGGTTAGGTTAGGTTAGGTTAGGTTAGGTTAGGTTAGGTTAGGTTAGGTTAGGTTAGGTTAGGTTAGGTTAGGTTAGGTTAGGTTTTTTTTTTTTTTTTTTTTGAGGGTAAAGTCTCAATTTTGTATGTACTTGGGATCGGTCGCTATCGGAGTACATCCGATCACAAGTATAGAGTGAGTGGTTTAAAAGAAATAATATGGGGGTATAACTTTATTTTTGAATTGAACATAGCAGAATTGAGGCTTTACCAGGGTATATTTGGGGGTGTTTGGAGTAAGAAGAGAACAGAGAGGGGGAGTTTAGAAGTAATATAAGAGTTGATGATGGGAATATATAAATAAATATATAAGTACATAGTAAGAAGGTAAGAAGAGAACAAAGGGAGGGAATTAGAAGCAGTATGAGAGTTGGTGGTGGAAATATATATATATAAATAAATATATAGATACTAGTATAAGGAAGGTCACAATTGAATAGTATTTGTACACAAGTTTTTTTTTTTTTTTTTTTTTTTTTTTTTTTTTATATAAGCAGATAGGTGGAAGAATTATATGACACAATGATTTTGTTTCTAGGAATCACAGCAAATGCGTATAGCAACATCAATTAAGCCAACAGTGAATACAATCGATAAATGCGTATAGTAACATAAACTGAGTTAACAATAAACATAATCAGTAAATGCGCATAGTAACATAAGTTAAGTTGACAGTGGACGTAATCGAACAATACCGTTTTCTCATAATTAGAATATAATCTTCTCATGATTGGGAATATATATACAAATATATATATTTTTTTTTTTTTTTTTTTTTTTTTTTTTTTTTATAATTATTCATCGTCATTTTCATTCATCATATTTTTTTTTTTTTTTTTTTTTTTTTTATATATTTGTTTGTTGTTTTTTTTTTTTTTTTTTTTTTTTTTTTTTTTTTTTTTTTTTTTTTTTTTTTTTTTTTTTCCCTTACAGAGAAGAGAGGCATGACTAATACAATTTACAATTACAGAAAGTTAGTAACCAGCTTAATTGTTACAAAAGGAAAAGAAAAGAAAACAAAAAGCAACACAAAATAAAAATTTTCGGGAAGCCAGGTCAGGTCCCCCCGTCGTACCCCAGGAACTCAGCCGATACCCCGCTGACACCCCGAACCATTTCCCTTGAGGGCCTCAGATGTCTGGGACACGCGAGACGAGGGCGCCTAGTCACAAAGTAAAATGCGTCAGGGTATCGCGGGTCCCTGACATCGTACGTTCGTGGGTAATTAGTATGCTTGTTTGCATAGTGTCTCTTCATCATGCGGTTCCTGATAGCCCTGCCACAGAGCACGCATTGCCAAAGCCATGCCTCTTCTTCCTTTGCCGGGGAAGCCGGCGTCGTCGTTGGCATTGGGTCCGGGCTTGGCAGTGGTGGCGTTGTCATTGGCATTGGGTCCGGGCTTGGCAGTGGTGGAGGAGGAGGGGGGGGTGGGAGTCGCAGCCAGTACATCTCTTCGGCCGTATATTTTGGGGACTGAGTACACGAGGGGGGAAGGGGTGGGGGGGGAGGGGGTGGTGCCATGGGGTAAAGTTTTACTGGTGCTGTAGGGGGTGGGCTGGGTGTAGTTGTAATAGGTGAAATAATGGGGGGGAGATGAAACTCCTTAAATACCCCATCCAGGTTCAGGATTTCTTCCTTAATGCCATGTTCTTCAGTACCTTCATGCTCGCTCGAGGTGGAAGGCAGTGGTTCCTGGGGGAGGGGTGGTGGGGGGGTAGGGATCGCTTGTCTGGTCTGTTCAGTCAGGGTCCGCACCGCCGTAGACAGGTTTGATATTATTTTTTGCGCCTCTTTGAGTTGAGCCTCCAGGAGGAGGCACCTCTCGCACCGGCTGTCGGCCATGACAGGGGGGGTTTCCTTTTTCCAGTCCTTATCAGGGTTGGGGGTTGTCAGTGACGAGAGGGAGAGGAGAGAGAGGGTAGGAAGGGGCAAAAATAAAAGAAGCGCAGGTAATTATTAATGATGCATGCAGGTGCAAAACAGATGCATTATAGGTGCTTTGTGTGTTGTGCAAGAATAATGCATGCATATAACTGTTGTTTATGTTAGGGTAAAGTAAATGCGGATGGCAGATAGTAATGTGTTTTGATGCATGTAGTTTATGAGAATGAGTTGTGATTGCGCATTGAGTGTGGGGTGTGATTGTTTGCTGCATGTATGGTGCTGGTGCAGTAAGGATGCAGTGCGGATGCACTTTATGGTTTTTTGGCGTGTGTTTTGTTAGTGTTTGACTTGTCTATGTCATGGGTGTGATATAATGTGATATGTATGTGTGTTTTGGCTAGTATGAGTGTAGTGTAGATGTGTAGATATACCATGGGCGTGAGGTGCGTGCGCTGTGTGGGCGTGATGCGAGAGTATGATGCGGATGCAGTGAGGATGCAGTATGGATGCAGTATGTAAGCGCATGAGGTGCGTGTCGTATGTTGGTGATATGTAGGTAGGGATGCGGTGTTGGTGCAGTCTGACGCAATGTGGGAGTTTAGCTTGGCTAATGTCAAGTGTTTGCGAGGGTATAGGGTTGGTTAGGTGAAGTTGCATTATGGGTGCAAAATGGATGCGTAGTGGATGTAGGTATTTATTTGTGTATATGTATTGTGACGTGAGTGCATGCCGAGATGCAGTCTGGATGCCAATAAAGATGCGGGTGCAGATGCTAGTTGTTAGTTTTGGGTGCAGATGCATGAGTGGATGTGGGTGCATAGGCTTACCTGTTTTAGATGCGGGTGCAGTGCTGATGCAGTAGGTGCGGCGGGTGTCCTGTTCGGAGGCTGATGCACGTATAAGGCTAGTCTATGTGTTATTGAAGTTCTTAAGGTGCTTGACTATGTAAGTAATATGTTGTCCAAAAGTTTCAATTGTTGTAGTCTTGGTGATAATATCAGAGATAGAGAAAGGCCGGAGGCCGAACATTTGAGAAGCAACCGTATGGTTGACTCGAGTGGCTCCAAAGCGGGGGCACTCCTCAAGCAGGTGTTTGATTGATTGGGTGCTTGCATTGTCGCATGGACATTTATCATCTGGGACAATTTTGAAACGATGTAGGTATTCTTTATGGTAACCGTGGTTTGTGAAGATTTGGGTGGTTGCGAAGGTGATGGGGAAGTGTTCAAGAATGTCTATTAACTGAGTGTAATCTGGGAACCAAGTCTTAGTGTATGCACATTTGGCGGGGCTATCATAGAGGACGCGGGATTCGGTAGTATTGAGATTTTTATTGACATACCTGACAAAGCTCATAGGGAATTTGGCGTAATCGGGGATTTTGTGCAGTAGGGCCGCAGACTTGGCTGCCGCGTCAGCCTCCTCGTTACCAGTAAGACCGGCGTGCGCCTTAATCCACGCAAACCTAATAGAGACTTTTTTGGTTTTGGCATGGTGAACAGCTCTAGCGATGTTGACCGCGAAGGAATTATAACTGTTGGGGTTAGAAATCTCTTGAAGACCTGACTTACTATCCGAGAGGATGTAAGTGGGGTGGGCATTGTGAGTGACAGCCCAACTGCAGGCGTTTTGAATAGCCAACATCTCAGCCTGAAACACGGAGCATGCATCATGTAATTTGTATTTTTTAGTGATTTTTTTACCGTCAGGTTTGATGACAACCATTGCAGCGCCAACCGAGCCATCGTGCTTACTTCCGTCAGTAAAGATGCGATAGCTTCGAGGCTCAATGCGGTCGCTGTATTCATCGTTGTTTAGTATTTCGTCAAATTCAATTGCAGTTCTTGAGGAGGGGTGAAGCAGGTGTGACGGGTGAGCGGGTGTGTCCAGTGGGATGTCTGCAGGTAAGTGAATGGTGACAGCTTTGATACGCGTGCTTTCAACATCAGCGGTTTCTTTGATTTTAGCCGTAATAGGGGTTAGGCGGGCGAGCGAGATGGCAGCGACGGTGCTGATTGTGCGGAAGCCACGAATGACATTAATGGCGAATCCCCTCTGCAAAGAGAGGAGGCTTTCGGTGATGTATTTATAGTTGGTTGCCGTATACCAGACGCTGGATGCATAACAAATTATCGGCTGGATAACTTGGTTGTATATGGTGCGTATGTTTTCAGGGTGGACTCCCCAAGTGGGTCTGATGAATTTAGCTAGTTTATTGTATAATCCGTATGCCTTGGCCACGATGTGCTTCACATGGGCCGTAAATCGGAGTTTGTTGTCAATTATGATTCCCAGGTACTTAATCCGGTCCGAGATGGTTATGTTTTGGCCGTCCATGAGGATGGTGCAGCGGTTAGCCTTATTGGTGAAGGCTATGGCCTGAGTCTTTGTAGGGCCAAATGTCAGCCTAACGCTGGTGCCCCACCTCATCACGATTTCAAGCGCTGCATTGATTTGGGACTGTAGTGTGTTAATGTCACGAGCGTGGGCGATGAGGAGAATATCATCGGCGAACGCTTGTATGCGACATCCTGCAGGGAATTCAAGACCCAGGAGCTCGTCTACGATAAGATTCCAGATAAAAGGGCCGCATACGGACCCTTGTATGCAACCCTTGGTGGGTTTTTTACCTGCTGTATGGTCGAGAAAGGTCATGGTTACCAGCCGATCCCTCAGATAGCTTGACATAATTCGGTAAATATTACCTGGGCATTTGATTAGGCGCAGCCTCTTAAGGACAGCAGGCCACCACGCGTTATCAAATGCGGACTTGATGTCAAGGGAGACGGCCATAACTTGGTTGCCTTTGACCTTGGCGTTTTTGATCTCATCAAGGGCACCATGAAGCGCATGGATAGTTGAGGTTTGTTCTTTGAATCCGTACTGCGCTTGATTATATTCTTCGGTACGATGCATGTGGTAACTCAGTCTGCGAGTGATTAGCTTCTCTAGTGCCTTACCAAATACGTTTATCAGACCAATGGGGCGGAAGGAGGTCATTTCTGAGTAGTCATCTTTATTGGGCTTTGGAATGATTTTTATAACAGCAACCTTCCAGTCCCTTGGAAAGTGGCTGATTTGTACGCATCGATTATATAGCTTGGTGATTAGCTCTGGATAGCACATGGCGAAGAGGTGACATATGTCCGAGGTTAAATGATCGGCTCCGGGGGCTTTTTTGGGGTTCATGCAGTTCAGGACATCCAGAACCTCGTCCGAGGAGAAGGGGGGTTCGTCAGGGGTCTGGGAGGAGGAGACTGCATCGGTGCTCCAGGGGTCAGCGACTGTTTGCGCGTCATCTGGAAAGAATTGGTTGAGCAGTGCCTCCGCGGTCTCCTTGCTTGAGGTGGTGAATTGATTTGGTCCCAACCTGAGGGCAGAGGGGGTCTGGGTATTGGCAACAGTCTTCATCACTCTGTTAGTTACAGACCATACATCCTCTTTGCCCTGTTTTTTACAAAAGTCTCTGAAGTGGTTGGTGGATGCTTCACTTATGGCCTTCCCGTAATTTGTCCTGAGGCGTCCCTTCTCCTCTAGTGCTTCGTCAAGAGGTTGGTTTCTACTAATCAGTCTCCTGATACGATGGTGATTGCGTATGACCTGTTTCTTTAAACTCTCGAGATCATCAGACCACCACGGGCAGCGGTCGCCGGGACCTCTGGTACGCGGCAAGAGTTTATCGCAGGCGGTGGTTACGGCCGAAGTGAGATCCTGGACCAGTTGGTCAAGCTGGGTGGAAGAGTAGTCGGAGATGTCGACGTTTGTCGCGAATTGGCTGTCAACTAATCTCATGAATTCAAGTTGTATATCTTTCCACTTGACTCTGGCGGTATTGTACCTAAAAGTAGATTTTTGTTTATTGCGTGTGGGGCTATATTTGCGTAAATTAAAACAGAATTGAAGAGCATTGTGATCTGAGGATGGTACCGCGTCCAGAGTGACCTTCCAGTCCTGCATATCAAGGGCCGCGAAGCTCGATATTAGCGTTAGGTCCACGATCGACTCTCGGCAGACTCCGTGAGTGAAGGCCTCAAATGTGGGAGTCGCCCCATCATTGCACACAGTAAGGTCGTGTGCAGTGATTAGGCGCGCCACCATGTTGCCCCTTTTGTTGTTAGATTTAGAGCCCCAGAGGGAGTGCCAACCGTTAAAATCTCCTCCCACAATGTGGACAGAGCCGGGATGATTGGTTAGCAGGGCCTCAAGGGTGTTTGCCGTTTTGTTGGCGTCCAGATTGGGGTTGATACCGAGATCATTAGCCGCGACCCTAGTGTGAGGCTTGAGGTAGACGCTGGAGACGAGGATTCGTCCTCGCACGGTATTTATTCTGATAGTGCACAGGTCGGGGGATGAGTACTCCGGGTAGGCCAGTGCGGACACGCTGCCTGCTCTGACCGCTATGCAGGCTCTGACCGGTCCGCTACCAGGGAATTGAAATAGTGTATACCCATGCCGATTGGAGATTGATACAGTCTTATTGTTACCTGTATAGGGTTCATTAATGAGCCCTATGTCGTATTTATTTGAGTCGAGGTACTGGAAGAATTCATGGTGAGCTCGGTATCCTCTGCCTAGGTTGGCCTGAAGAAACCTGAGGCACTTATGGGGGGGGGGTCTAGTCTGTACTATTTGGGGGTCCATAATCAATGCGTCGGCGGACGACGCCCAGCATACCGATTACGCGTGGGCATATATTGGAGGTAGCGCTGTGGCAGGATTGAGTGGGGCTAATATTATGCTTTTGATTGAATTGAGTGCAGTTGTAGCACTCCGCTTTGTTAGGGTCGTGTTTCACCGGGCAGTTTCTATATTCGTGAGTGGTTGACGAGCAATGGGAGCACACTGCGCTCCCCCGCTGGCACCTGCCTCTAGTGTGCCCAAATTGCAAGCACTTAAAACAGTGGAGCAACGGAATGTAATCTTCCGCGTGGACTCTCTGATGGTTAACGCTGACCTGACCCACTTGGGTGATAGCCAGCCAGACGCGAGGAGTGACAAGAAAAACCGCATTATACAGTTTTGAATTCTTGTTGCCCCGTTTGAACCTGAATGTGAAGGAGCCCTGGTCTGTGGAAGCATTGCGGATGGCGTCATTTTGGTTGAGAATAGCGCTGGTTAATTGCTCGGGGGTGAGGTCATTGGAGACTCCTTTCAGGATGACCATTGGTTTGAGGTTTGTAGATGTCTCAGCTGTGACCTCACTATGGGGGCGGTTAATCTTTTCCAAGGTGGCCTCACGTTGTTGCGCGTTATCGAATTCGACGCGGATTTTGTTATTTGAAATGTATCTAGCGCTGACGGGAGAAAAGTTAGTGTCAACAAATGAGACACTTTGCTTCCATAATTGCATTGTCTCCTCAGAGGAGGCAACCTTCTTCTTAGAGGAGACAATAAGGGACGGTCTGGTGACTGGGGGTGCTGAGGGTTTGGGCTGGGGTGGCGGCCTGCTCCGAACAACATC
>CASGFV010000001.1:0-38838 GCA_949316235.1 Oegoconia quadripuncta
CAAACAAACATACAAAGTAGATTATGACATGGTGCATAGCGTTCGCGCTCGCTCTCTCTCTCTCTCTCTCCACGTGTCTGTCTCGCTCGACGTTTACCCCACCGTTACCGAGTCATCGTCTAAATACATAATAAAGCAGAGAGAGAGGTTTTTTTAAAACACTACGTTTGTGGATCGCTTACGCGCCGCACGTATTTTTTGTTTTTCTTCTTCATAAAAGTGAACCATGTCCGGACGCGGTAAAGGTGGCAAAGTGAAGGGGAAGGCGAAGTCTCGCTCCAATCGTGCCGGTCTACAATTCCCCGTGGGCAGGATCCACAGACTTCTGCGCAAGGGGAACTATGCGGAGCGCGTCGGTGCCGGTGCACCGGTCTACCTCGCAGCCGTGATGGAGTACCTAGCGGCCGAGGTGCTCGAGTTGGCGGGCAACGCCGCCCGTGACAACAAGAAGACCAGGATCATTCCCAGGCATCTTCAGCTCGCCATCAGGAACGACGAGGAGTTGAATAAGCTCCTCTCCGGCGTTACCATCGCACAGGGCGGTGTGCTACCCAACATTCAGGCGGTACTCCTCCCGAAGAAGACCGAGAAGAAGGCTTAAGGGACTCTTACCGTCTCTTCCTTCTTTCTTTCTTTCGTTCGTTCGTTCGTTCGTTCGTTCGTTCGTTCGTTCGTTCGTTTGATCGATCGATCGATCGTTTTTCCTATACAAAAGGCCCTTTTCAGGGCCGCAAAATTTTTCTACTCCCGAGGGAATGTTTCACACGAACGATATCGCTCGATCAAACAACAACAAGAAGAATAATAATAATAAAAATTACCATATAGTTGTATTATGTAGCTGCTCCTGAGGAAGTCGTCGCGTGTCTGTCTGTTCGACTTCAGAAGATTGCCGTGCCGTGCGCCGCCACCACCATCGGCCAGCTACCAAGCAGTTAAGTAGCAAAGCCAGCAGCGGCAGATAAATATATCCCTGTGGAGTGGAGGAGAGTGTATTACAAAATCTACGAACGAACATATCCATGATGATGACGATGACGATGACGATGACGATGACGATGACGATGACGATGACGATGATGATGATGATGATGATGATGATGAGTAAATAAGACCCACTCTCTGCACACACTGTATACGCAATTATGACCCGAATGATGTACATTTTTTTTTTTTTTTTTTTTTTTTTTTTTTTTTTTCTCACACTCATACTGTATACGCAATTATGACCCGACTGTACATTTTTTTCTTTAATTTTTTTTTTTTTTTTTTTTTTTTTATTAATGTCACGCACGCACACACACACGCACGCGCGCGCGCTTCGTTGGCATATAAAATATTTCTGTATACGCACTTGGGAACCCCGATTGTACTTTTAATTAATCAATGAATCAATCAATCAATCAATCAATCATTCTCAATTGTTACACTGACGGAAGTGGGGAAGGGGGGAGGCAGACCGTACCCGTAATTATAATGTGTAGACACTGACACGGTAACCGGTTACTAGAGGGGAACCGGAGTGATTATATAAAGAAATCCAGAATTTTTTGAATCGACAGACTTAGCCGACCGGCCGAAGCGAGCGCACGCACGCTTCGTCACCGTACTTCGCGCCAAAGTGTTTGTGTGTTTATTGTGTTGTTGAATTGTTGAGTTGTGAAAAATGCCGCCCAAGACCGGTGGAAAGGCCGCCAAAAAATCAGGCAAGGCCCAAAAGAACATCTCTAAGTCCGACAAGAAAAAGAAGAAGCATAAGAGGAAGGAGAGCTACGCCATTTACATCTACAAGGTGCTGAAGCAGGTCCATCCGGACACCGGTATCTCCAGCAAGGCGATGTCCATAATGAACTCGTTCGTGAACGACATCTTCGAACGCATCGCCGCGGAGGCATCTCGTCTCGCCCACTACAACAAGCGTTCGACGATCACATCGAGGGAGGTGCAGACTTCCGTACGGCTACTGCTGCCCGGTGAACTCGCCAAGCACGCGGTCAGTGAGGGCACCAAGGCAGTCACTAAGTACACCAGCTCCAAGTGAGATATAGATGTCGAAACGTACGCCGCGCCATTTTACTACCAAACAAACAACAACCAAAAGGCCCTTTTCAGGGCCACAAATTTGTTCAAACCGTTTCACACGTTTACCAATTGTTGTATTGCATTGTTATCGTTTGTTGCTTGCTAGTATTTAGAGTAGGTAGGTACCTCTAGCTACCTAGTTTTTAACATTAGTGTATCGAGTACAAGATGATGATACATGACGATAGGTATTATTGGTACCTACAAGTAGCGTACGGCTCGCCCAAAGCGGCGGGCGCCCCGACAAGATTTTGCTGTTATGAAATCGTGTAATAATATGTAATATACGTAGGTGCGTTGCAAGAAAGCTCCAAATTATTATTATTATTATTATTATTATATTTTTGTACGTATGGTGTATGTTCTGTACACAACAACATACACCACCTAACATACGACCTATCTATTATGCACCGTGAATATATAATAATGAACATTATTATAATAATATTTTCTTAAAATTAGAAGAAAAAAAAAAAAAATATTTCGTTTTTAGTACCGGTTACATCCGTCGCGTCGCGTTCGCCGCGCCGCGTGCGTCTCCGCGCAACACAATATAAATATCACCCCACGACGGTTTCGAAGTTTTTCAATATCTCTCGTCCTCTCGCCGCCGACGGACGCATCGAGCGCTCGTCAGCCCGCGCGTTAGAATCTTATAGTAACTTTGTTGTGAGTGTGTGTGTAGTCAACAGTAGGTATGGCCCGTACGAAGCAGACCGCGCGTAAATCCACCGGTGGTAAAGCTCCGCGTAAACAGCTCGCCACCAAGGCGGCCCGCAAGAGCGCGCCCGCCACCGGCGGCGTCAAGAAACCCCATCGCTACAGACCGGGAACCGTCGCCCTCCGCGAGATCCGTCGCTACCAGAAGAGCACCGAACTCCTGATCCGCAAACTTCCCTTCCAACGTCTGGTGCGCGAGATCGCTCAAGACTTCAAGACCGATCTCCGTTTCCAGAGCTCGGCGGTGATGGCTCTACAGGAGGCGAGCGAGGCTTACCTCGTCGGACTGTTCGAAGACACGAACCTGTGCGCGATCCACGCCAAGCGAGTGACCATCATGCCAAAGGACATTCAGCTCGCTCGCAGGATCAGAGGCGAACGCGCCTAAAACCGGATGCCGTTTCTGTTGTGTCGTGTTGTGTGTTAATGTGTGCCGTGCCGTGTCGTGTCTTCGTGTTCGTTCTGCTGAGCGAGGGATCAACTAAATCGATCTCTTGTCTCATCTCAATCGAGATGAGCATTCGTTCATTGACGTTGAGACAGACAGACAGACAGACAGACAGACAGACAGACAGACAGACAGACAGACAGCCCGACCGACGGGCACACGACACACACTCGTGCCTCAGCGCTGCTGCGATTTAATTATGATAAAAAAAAAGGCCCTTTTCAGGGCCGCAAAAGTTTCAAACTATAAAAAATGTTTCAAAGCCGATCGTACGCATCGACCGACACCGACTCTATATAGGTACCTACTACTACTACTATGAAATAAATAATTTACAATTTCCATATACGTACGTACGTACATACATACATACATACATACATACATACATACATACATACATACATACATACATACATACATACATACATACATACATACATACATACATACATACATACATACATACATACATACATACATACATACATACATACATACATACATACATACATACATACATACATCCATCCATCCATCCATCCATCCATCCATCCATACATCCATCCATACATCCATCCATCCATCCATCCATACATACATACATACATACATACATACATACATACATACATACATACATACATACATACATGATTAATTACTTACTAGCTTGTTTGCTTTCTTGCCTCCTTCCTTACTTTATATCATCATCCATCATCCATCATCCATCATCCATCATCATCATCATCATCATCGTCGTCGTCACCATCATTTAATTAGTCTCATGATTATTATTGTGTTGGTTGGATGGTTAGGGAGGGAATGTTTCAAAAAAATGCGTAAATCCAATTTTTTTTTTTTTTCCTTATTCCTCATTGCGTTTATATAGTAGTGCGTGGCGACCGGTTAACAAGCAGAGATACCGCTCCCCGCTCTACCTCAACCCCGCAAACGTGCTCGTTTCTATATTAAGGCCGTTTTCACGGCGCTGGTTTTAGTTGAGTGAGTATCGCTCGTTCGTTCGCGTCGCGTTTCGTTTGTTGTTTGTTTGTCGCAAGTTTGTGAAAGATGACCGGTCGCGGTAAGGGAGGTAAAGGCCTGGGGAAAGGAGGAGCCAAGCGTCATAGGAAAGTACTCCGCGATAACATCCAGGGTATCACGAAGCCCGCCATCCGTCGTCTGGCAAGAAGAGGCGGCGTCAAACGTATCTCGGGTCTGATATACGAGGAGACTCGCGGCGTGCTGAAGGTGTTCCTCGAGAACGTGATCCGCGACGCGGTCACCTACACCGAGCACGCTAAGAGGAAGACCGTCACCGCCATGGACGTCGTGTACGCGCTGAAACGCCAGGGACGCACCCTGTACGGTTTCGGCGGTTAGACGCGCACCTCACAACCACCGTCGTTCGTCTCTATTCGTTAGCTCGCTGCCACTCGCGCGCGCTCTCTCTGCGGCATTGGGTTTTGTGCTGTGCTGTGCTGTGCTGTGCCGTGCCGTGCCGTGCCGTGCCATGCCATGCCATTCTGTCGCGCACAAGTGACCATCCAGTCGGATCCATGTTGTCTGCTCATCGCATCGCACCGCACATTTCTCTTTCCGTCTGTTGTCTGCGCGCAAACGAGGGAGGAAGCAAACGAAAAAAAAAAAAGGCCCTTTTCAGGGCCGCATATGATTCCTTTAACGAATATAATGTTTCATTACGATACGATCTGGTCGATATCTATTGTAAATAAATATGTCTGTCTGTCTGTGTTTGTTCGTGCTCGTTGTAAAGTAAGCCAGCCCACCAGGCACCTACCTACCTACTTACTTACTTACTTACACTGCCTACCACCTACCTATTTAGAGAATTTCTTCCGGAAGAAATTAATCTTCTTCATACATACATACATACATACATACATACATACATACATACATACATACATACACACATAGGTACATACGTAATGATATAACCCGTACTCGGAATAATTAATGCTTAGGAATAGTTACGTTCATATTTTATGGGTTGGTACGTATGCAATGGCACGGTGGTGGTGTACCCATTGTGTACCATACAACAACAACAACAACTACTACAACGATGAAGATGATTTTTATTTTTGTTCGTTTTCGTATAACGTTCGTTCGTTTGTTTGTCATTAGTTAGTTAGTTAGTTAGTTAGTTAGTTAGTTAGTTAGACAAACAAACAAACAAACAAACAAACAAACAACTGCCGCCTCACCAACTACGCACGTATACCACCTATCTACCTATCGACCGACCGACCGACCTTTTTCCTTCCTTCTTTTCGTTTTCTTTCTTTTCGTTTTTGAATGGGGTTGGCGATTCATTCAACACACACAACAAACAAACATACATACATACATACAGTGAAACGATCGAAATCGAATCCCGTACGTCCTGAACGTATGGAAGTCCGCCCCGTCTTCGCGGCCGCCGAACGGGCCTCGCGGCGAGAGCGGCGCGTCAGTGTTTTACGACCCCCGACATCTCGACGCTCAAAATAGTACCAACACGTTCGAACCAACGGCGGGATGGTCACAGTTTCTAAGCTCGGATCCCTCGACGTCTCCCGGTCGGGAATGGCGGTCGCGAACTGGCCGTTTTCGCGAGATAAATCAATTTTAAACTTCACCTCGGCCCGCCCCGGCTGCCACTATTCAAAACAAACGGACGTCGCTCCGACCGACTGCCCGGCTCGCTCTCGAAATTCGTACACACATTTAGGTGTATTCAAAACGTTTCTCTTAGACCGCATCCAATACCTATACAGATATGGATAATTGTTAAAAATTTAATCTATCCGACAAGGGTTAGTGAAAAGTTGGAACCGTTCATACGAGAAAACGTCTCGCGAGCGCGGAGTCCTCAATACAGTATTGCCACGTCCGACGGACTGGCGCTACGAAACGGTGGCGACACCGTACGTATACAAAGTGTACCACTACCACTCTACTTGCTTACTTACTTACTTAATATTATTCCTAGTTTGTGTGGTTCGGTTCAGTCGTGCGTCGCGCAGCTCGTCGTTCGTTTGTGTGTTTGTGTGTTCTACATTAAAAACATAATAATAAATATATTATTATGGCAGACACGGCCGTAGCCTCTGATGCACCCGCCCCGGCGACACCCGCCAAGAAGCCGAAGGCGTCCGCCGGAGGCGGCGCGAAGAAACCCAAAGCGAAACCGACCCACCCGAAGACGTCCGATATGGTGAACAGCGCCATCAAGGAGTTGAAGGAGCGCAGCGGATCGTCGCTGCAGGCCATCAAGAAGTATATCGCCGCCCAGTACAAGGTGGACGCCGAGAAGCTGGCGCCGTTCATCAGGAGGTACCTCAAGAGCGCCGTCGAGTCGGGCGCGCTCATCCAGACCAAGGGCAAGGGAGCGTCCGGTTCTTTCAAGCTCGAATCGAAGACGTCCGCCTCCAAGAAACCCACCACCGCCAAGTCCGGAGCGAAGGCGTCCGCGGCCAAGCCCAAGAAGGCGGCCGCCTCCTCGGCGGCGGGCGGCAAGGGCAAGAAGGCGGTCGCGGCCGCCTCCTCTCCGTCTAAGGCGAAATCGACGCCCGCAGCCACCGCCAGGGACAAGAAGGCGGCCGCCGCGAAGAAGAAGCCCGCCGCTAAGAAAGCGGCCACCCCCGCCAAGGCGAAGGCAGCCGCGCCCAAAGCGAAGAAGACCGCCAAGCCCCCGACGAAGAAGCCGAAAGCGCCAAAACCTAAGAAGGCCGCCGCCGCTTCTAAGTCGAAGCCCGCCGCGAAGAAGGCCGCCTCGGCGAAGAAGTAAATGAATCGGCCGGCCGTCCGACTAAACGACGACCAACCCCGCCGCGCCGTCGCCGCCGCCGCCGCCGCCGCCGGTCGATTATGCGATAAAGGTAAATTGTTGATATCTATCTATCTATCAACGCGTCGCGTCGCGTCGCCGTCGTCGTCGTCGTCGTCGTCGTCGTCGTCGTCGTCGTCGTCGTCGTCGTCGTCGTCGTCGTCGTCGTCGTCGTCGTCGTCGTCCCTCCGCGTCGGTCCTCGCGAGCGAGCGAGCGAGCGAGCAAGCAAGCAAGCAAGCAAGCAAGCAAGCCAAGCAAGCCAAGCAAGCAAGCAAGCAAGCAAGCACGAGACGATGCGGCCGCCATACAACAGCAAAAACAAAAAGCCCTTTTCAGGGCTAACAAATCGTTCAGAGGTCACAAGATGTTTCTTTACGAAATACGTTCAGTCGATCGTTACCTACCTACCTACCTACCTACCTACCTACCTACCTACCTACCTACCTACCTACCTACCTACCTACCTACCTATTCCCACATAAAATAAATTTTCGTTGTGTTTGTTCATTTAATTCCCGCCCTATTTTAATGCGCTTAAGGTTAACTAACTGTATTCATGCTTTTCGAATTTATTGTATGCAAACAAACATACAAAGTAGATTATGACATGGTGCATAGCGTTCGCGCTCGCTCTCTCTCTCTCTCTCTCCACGTGTCTGTCTCGCTCGACGTTTACCCCACCGTTACCGAGTCATCGTCTAAATACATAATAAAGCAGAGAGAGAGGTTTTTTTAAAACACTACGTTTGTGGATCGCTTACGCGCCGCACGTATTTTTTGTTTTTCTTCTTCATAAAAGTGAACCATGTCCGGACGCGGTAAAGGTGGCAAAGTGAAGGGGAAGGCGAAGTCTCGCTCCAATCGTGCCGGTCTACAATTCCCCGTGGGCAGGATCCACAGACTTCTGCGCAAGGGGAACTATGCGGAGCGCGTCGGTGCCGGTGCACCGGTCTACCTCGCAGCCGTGATGGAGTACCTAGCGGCCGAGGTGCTCGAGTTGGCGGGCAACGCCGCCCGTGACAACAAGAAGACCAGGATCATTCCCAGGCATCTTCAGCTCGCCATCAGGAACGACGAGGAGTTGAATAAGCTCCTCTCCGGCGTTACCATCGCACAGGGCGGTGTGCTACCCAACATTCAGGCGGTACTCCTCCCGAAGAAGACCGAGAAGAAGGCTTAAGGGACTCTTACCGTCTCTTCCTTCTTTCTTTCTTTCGTTCGTTCGTTCGTTCGTTCGTTCGTTCGTTCGTTCGTTCGTTTGATCGATCGATCGATCGTTTTTCCTATACAAAAGGCCCTTTTCAGGGCCGCAAAATTTTTCTACTCCCGAGGGAATGTTTCACACGAACGATATCGCTCGATCAAACAACAACAAGAAGAATAATAATAATAAAAATTACCATATAGTTGTATTATGTAGCTGCTCCTGAGGAAGTCGTCGCGTGTCTGTCTGTTCGACTTCAGAAGATTGCCGTGCCGTGCGCCGCCACCACCATCGGCCAGCTACCAAGCAGTTAAGTAGCAAAGCCAGCAGCGGCAGATAAATATATCCCTGTGGAGTGGAGGAGAGTGTATTACAAAATCTACGAACGAACATATCCATGATGATGACGATGACGATGACGATGACGATGACGATGACGATGACGATGACGATGATGATGATGATGATGATGATGATGAGTAAATAAGACCCACTCTCTGCACACACTGTATACGCAATTATGACCCGAATGATGTACATTTTTTTTTTTTTTTTTTTTTTTTTTTTTTTTTTTCTCACACTCATACTGTATACGCAATTATGACCCGACTGTACATTTTTTTCTTTAATTTTTTTTTTTTTTTTTTTTTTTTTATTAATGTCACGCACGCACACACACACGCACGCGCGCGCGCTTCGTTGGCATATAAAATATTTCTGTATACGCACTTGGGAACCCCGATTGTACTTTTAATTAATCAATGAATCAATCAATCAATCAATCAATCATTCTCAATTGTTACACTGACGGAAGTGGGGAAGGGGGGAGGCAGACCGTACCCGTAATTATAATGTGTAGACACTGACACGGTAACCGGTTACTAGAGGGGAACCGGAGTGATTATATAAAGAAATCCAGAATTTTTTGAATCGACAGACTTAGCCGACCGGCCGAAGCGAGCGCACGCACGCTTCGTCACCGTACTTCGCGCCAAAGTGTTTGTGTGTTTATTGTGTTGTTGAATTGTTGAGTTGTGAAAAATGCCGCCCAAGACCGGTGGAAAGGCCGCCAAAAAATCAGGCAAGGCCCAAAAGAACATCTCTAAGTCCGACAAGAAAAAGAAGAAGCATAAGAGGAAGGAGAGCTACGCCATTTACATCTACAAGGTGCTGAAGCAGGTCCATCCGGACACCGGTATCTCCAGCAAGGCGATGTCCATAATGAACTCGTTCGTGAACGACATCTTCGAACGCATCGCCGCGGAGGCATCTCGTCTCGCCCACTACAACAAGCGTTCGACGATCACATCGAGGGAGGTGCAGACTTCCGTACGGCTACTGCTGCCCGGTGAACTCGCCAAGCACGCGGTCAGTGAGGGCACCAAGGCAGTCACTAAGTACACCAGCTCCAAGTGAGATATAGATGTCGAAACGTACGCCGCGCCATTTTACTACCAAACAAACAACAACCAAAAGGCCCTTTTCAGGGCCACAAATTTGTTCAAACCGTTTCACACGTTTACCAATTGTTGTATTGCATTGTTATCGTTTGTTGCTTGCTAGTATTTAGAGTAGGTAGGTACCTCTAGCTACCTAGTTTTTAACATTAGTGTATCGAGTACAAGATGATGATACATGACGATAGGTATTATTGGTACCTACAAGTAGCGTACGGCTCGCCCAAAGCGGCGGGCGCCCCGACAAGATTTTGCTGTTATGAAATCGTGTAATAATATGTAATATACGTAGGTGCGTTGCAAGAAAGCTCCAAATTATTATTATTATTATTATTATTATATTTTTGTACGTATGGTGTATGTTCTGTACACAACAACATACACCACCTAACATACGACCTATCTATTATGCACCGTGAATATATAATAATGAACATTATTATAATAATATTTTCTTAAAATTAGAAGAAAAAAAAAAAAAATATTTCGTTTTTAGTACCGGTTACATCCGTCGCGTCGCGTTCGCCGCGCCGCGTGCGTCTCCGCGCAACACAATATAAATATCACCCCACGACGGTTTCGAAGTTTTTCAATATCTCTCGTCCTCTCGCCGCCGACGGACGCATCGAGCGCTCGTCAGCCCGCGCGTTAGAATCTTATAGTAACTTTGTTGTGAGTGTGTGTGTAGTCAACAGTAGGTATGGCCCGTACGAAGCAGACCGCGCGTAAATCCACCGGTGGTAAAGCTCCGCGTAAACAGCTCGCCACCAAGGCGGCCCGCAAGAGCGCGCCCGCCACCGGCGGCGTCAAGAAACCCCATCGCTACAGACCGGGAACCGTCGCCCTCCGCGAGATCCGTCGCTACCAGAAGAGCACCGAACTCCTGATCCGCAAACTTCCCTTCCAACGTCTGGTGCGCGAGATCGCTCAAGACTTCAAGACCGATCTCCGTTTCCAGAGCTCGGCGGTGATGGCTCTACAGGAGGCGAGCGAGGCTTACCTCGTCGGACTGTTCGAAGACACGAACCTGTGCGCGATCCACGCCAAGCGAGTGACCATCATGCCAAAGGACATTCAGCTCGCTCGCAGGATCAGAGGCGAACGCGCCTAAAACCGGATGCCGTTTCTGTTGTGTCGTGTTGTGTGTTAATGTGTGCCGTGCCGTGTCGTGTCTTCGTGTTCGTTCTGCTGAGCGAGGGATCAACTAAATCGATCTCTTGTCTCATCTCAATCGAGATGAGCATTCGTTCATTGACGTTGAGACAGACAGACAGACAGACAGACAGACAGACAGACAGACAGACAGACAGACAGCCCGACCGACGGGCACACGACACACACTCGTGCCTCAGCGCTGCTGCGATTTAATTATGATAAAAAAAAAGGCCCTTTTCAGGGCCGCAAAAGTTTCAAACTATAAAAAATGTTTCAAAGCCGATCGTACGCATCGACCGACACCGACTCTATATAGGTACCTACTACTACTACTATGAAATAAATAATTTACAATTTCCATATACGTACGTACGTACATACATACATACATACATACATACATACATACATACATACATACATACATACATACATACATACATACATACATACATACATACATACATACATACATACATACATACATACATACATACATACATACATACATACATACATACATACATACATACATACATCCATCCATCCATCCATCCATCCATCCATCCATACATCCATCCATACATCCATCCATCCATCCATCCATACATACATACATACATACATACATACATACATACATACATACATACATACATACATACATGATTAATTACTTACTAGCTTGTTTGCTTTCTTGCCTCCTTCCTTACTTTATATCATCATCCATCATCCATCATCCATCATCCATCATCATCATCATCATCATCGTCGTCGTCACCATCATTTAATTAGTCTCATGATTATTATTGTGTTGGTTGGATGGTTAGGGAGGGAATGTTTCAAAAAAATGCGTAAATCCAATTTTTTTTTTTTTTCCTTATTCCTCATTGCGTTTATATAGTAGTGCGTGGCGACCGGTTAACAAGCAGAGATACCGCTCCCCGCTCTACCTCAACCCCGCAAACGTGCTCGTTTCTATATTAAGGCCGTTTTCACGGCGCTGGTTTTAGTTGAGTGAGTATCGCTCGTTCGTTCGCGTCGCGTTTCGTTTGTTGTTTGTTTGTCGCAAGTTTGTGAAAGATGACCGGTCGCGGTAAGGGAGGTAAAGGCCTGGGGAAAGGAGGAGCCAAGCGTCATAGGAAAGTACTCCGCGATAACATCCAGGGTATCACGAAGCCCGCCATCCGTCGTCTGGCAAGAAGAGGCGGCGTCAAACGTATCTCGGGTCTGATATACGAGGAGACTCGCGGCGTGCTGAAGGTGTTCCTCGAGAACGTGATCCGCGACGCGGTCACCTACACCGAGCACGCTAAGAGGAAGACCGTCACCGCCATGGACGTCGTGTACGCGCTGAAACGCCAGGGACGCACCCTGTACGGTTTCGGCGGTTAGACGCGCACCTCACAACCACCGTCGTTCGTCTCTATTCGTTAGCTCGCTGCCACTCGCGCGCGCTCTCTCTGCGGCATTGGGTTTTGTGCTGTGCTGTGCTGTGCTGTGCCGTGCCGTGCCGTGCCGTGCCATGCCATGCCATTCTGTCGCGCACAAGTGACCATCCAGTCGGATCCATGTTGTCTGCTCATCGCATCGCACCGCACATTTCTCTTTCCGTCTGTTGTCTGCGCGCAAACGAGGGAGGAAGCAAACGAAAAAAAAAAAAGGCCCTTTTCAGGGCCGCATATGATTCCTTTAACGAATATAATGTTTCATTACGATACGATCTGGTCGATATCTATTGTAAATAAATATGTCTGTCTGTCTGTGTTTGTTCGTGCTCGTTGTAAAGTAAGCCAGCCCACCAGGCACCTACCTACCTACTTACTTACTTACTTACACTGCCTACCACCTACCTATTTAGAGAATTTCTTCCGGAAGAAATTAATCTTCTTCATACATACATACATACATACATACATACATACATACATACATACATACATACACACATAGGTACATACGTAATGATATAACCCGTACTCGGAATAATTAATGCTTAGGAATAGTTACGTTCATATTTTATGGGTTGGTACGTATGCAATGGCACGGTGGTGGTGTACCCATTGTGTACCATACAACAACAACAACAACTACTACAACGATGAAGATGATTTTTATTTTTGTTCGTTTTCGTATAACGTTCGTTCGTTTGTTTGTCATTAGTTAGTTAGTTAGTTAGTTAGTTAGTTAGTTAGTTAGACAAACAAACAAACAAACAAACAAACAAACAACTGCCGCCTCACCAACTACGCACGTATACCACCTATCTACCTATCGACCGACCGACCGACCTTTTTCCTTCCTTCTTTTCGTTTTCTTTCTTTTCGTTTTTGAATGGGGTTGGCGATTCATTCAACACACACAACAAACAAACATACATACATACATACAGTGAAACGATCGAAATCGAATCCCGTACGTCCTGAACGTATGGAAGTCCGCCCCGTCTTCGCGGCCGCCGAACGGGCCTCGCGGCGAGAGCGGCGCGTCAGTGTTTTACGACCCCCGACATCTCGACGCTCAAAATAGTACCAACACGTTCGAACCAACGGCGGGATGGTCACAGTTTCTAAGCTCGGATCCCTCGACGTCTCCCGGTCGGGAATGGCGGTCGCGAACTGGCCGTTTTCGCGAGATAAATCAATTTTAAACTTCACCTCGGCCCGCCCCGGCTGCCACTATTCAAAACAAACGGACGTCGCTCCGACCGACTGCCCGGCTCGCTCTCGAAATTCGTACACACATTTAGGTGTATTCAAAACGTTTCTCTTAGACCGCATCCAATACCTATACAGATATGGATAATTGTTAAAAATTTAATCTATCCGACAAGGGTTAGTGAAAAGTTGGAACCGTTCATACGAGAAAACGTCTCGCGAGCGCGGAGTCCTCAATACAGTATTGCCACGTCCGACGGACTGGCGCTACGAAACGGTGGCGACACCGTACGTATACAAAGTGTACCACTACCACTCTACTTGCTTACTTACTTACTTAATATTATTCCTAGTTTGTGTGGTTCGGTTCAGTCGTGCGTCGCGCAGCTCGTCGTTCGTTTGTGTGTTTGTGTGTTCTACATTAAAAACATAATAATAAATATATTATTATGGCAGACACGGCCGTAGCCTCTGATGCACCCGCCCCGGCGACACCCGCCAAGAAGCCGAAGGCGTCCGCCGGAGGCGGCGCGAAGAAACCCAAAGCGAAACCGACCCACCCGAAGACGTCCGATATGGTGAACAGCGCCATCAAGGAGTTGAAGGAGCGCAGCGGATCGTCGCTGCAGGCCATCAAGAAGTATATCGCCGCCCAGTACAAGGTGGACGCCGAGAAGCTGGCGCCGTTCATCAGGAGGTACCTCAAGAGCGCCGTCGAGTCGGGCGCGCTCATCCAGACCAAGGGCAAGGGAGCGTCCGGTTCTTTCAAGCTCGAATCGAAGACGTCCGCCTCCAAGAAACCCACCACCGCCAAGTCCGGAGCGAAGGCGTCCGCGGCCAAGCCCAAGAAGGCGGCCGCCTCCTCGGCGGCGGGCGGCAAGGGCAAGAAGGCGGTCGCGGCCGCCTCCTCTCCGTCTAAGGCGAAATCGACGCCCGCAGCCACCGCCAGGGACAAGAAGGCGGCCGCCGCGAAGAAGAAGCCCGCCGCTAAGAAAGCGGCCACCCCCGCCAAGGCGAAGGCAGCCGCGCCCAAAGCGAAGAAGACCGCCAAGCCCCCGACGAAGAAGCCGAAAGCGCCAAAACCTAAGAAGGCCGCCGCCGCTTCTAAGTCGAAGCCCGCCGCGAAGAAGGCCGCCTCGGCGAAGAAGTAAATGAATCGGCCGGCCGTCCGACTAAACGACGACCAACCCCGCCGCGCCGTCGCCGCCGCCGCCGCCGCCGCCGGTCGATTATGCGATAAAGGTAAATTGTTGATATCTATCTATCTATCAACGCGTCGCGTCGCGTCGCCGTCGTCGTCGTCGTCGTCGTCGTCGTCGTCGTCGTCGTCGTCGTCGTCGTCGTCGTCGTCGTCGTCGTCGTCGTCGTCGTCGTCGTCCCTCCGCGTCGGTCCTCGCGAGCGAGCGAGCGAGCGAGCAAGCAAGCAAGCAAGCAAGCAAGCAAGCCAAGCAAGCCAAGCAAGCAAGCAAGCAAGCAAGCACGAGACGATGCGGCCGCCATACAACAGCAAAAACAAAAAGCCCTTTTCAGGGCTAACAAATCGTTCAGAGGTCACAAGATGTTTCTTTACGAAATACGTTCAGTCGATCGTTACCTACCTACCTACCTACCTACCTACCTACCTACCTATTCCCACATAAAATAAATTTTCGTTGTGTTTGTTCATTTAATTCCCGCCCTATTTTAATGCGCTTAAGGTTAACTAACTGTATTCATGCTTTTCGAATTTATTGTATGCAAACAAACATACAAAGTAGATTATGACATGGTGCATAGCGTTCGCGCTCGCTCTCTCTCTCTCTCTCTCCACGTGTCTGTCTCGCTCGACGTTTACCCCACCGTTACCGAGTCATCGTCTAAATACATAATAAAGCAGAGAGAGAGGTTTTTTTAAAACACTACGTTTGTGGATCGCTTACGCGCCGCACGTATTTTTTGTTTTTCTTCTTCATAAAAGTGAACCATGTCCGGACGCGGTAAAGGTGGCAAAGTGAAGGGGAAGGCGAAGTCTCGCTCCAATCGTGCCGGTCTACAATTCCCCGTGGGCAGGATCCACAGACTTCTGCGCAAGGGGAACTATGCGGAGCGCGTCGGTGCCGGTGCACCGGTCTACCTCGCAGCCGTGATGGAGTACCTAGCGGCCGAGGTGCTCGAGTTGGCGGGCAACGCCGCCCGTGACAACAAGAAGACCAGGATCATTCCCAGGCATCTTCAGCTCGCCATCAGGAACGACGAGGAGTTGAATAAGCTCCTCTCCGGCGTTACCATCGCACAGGGCGGTGTGCTACCCAACATTCAGGCGGTACTCCTCCCGAAGAAGACCGAGAAGAAGGCTTAAGGGACTCTTACCGTCTCTTCCTTCTTTCTTTCTTTCGTTCGTTCGTTCGTTCGTTCGTTCGTTCGTTCGTTCGTTCGTTTGATCGATCGATCGATCGTTTTTCCTATACAAAAGGCCCTTTTCAGGGCCGCAAAATTTTTCTACTCCCGAGGGAATGTTTCACACGAACGATATCGCTCGATCAAACAACAACAAGAAGAATAATAATAATAAAAATTACCATATAGTTGTATTATGTAGCTGCTCCTGAGGAAGTCGTCGCGTGTCTGTCTGTTCGACTTCAGAAGATTGCCGTGCCGTGCGCCGCCACCACCATCGGCCAGCTACCAAGCAGTTAAGTAGCAAAGCCAGCAGCGGCAGATAAATATATCCCTGTGGAGTGGAGGAGAGTGTATTACAAAATCTACGAACGAACATATCCATGATGATGACGATGACGATGACGATGACGATGACGATGACGATGACGATGACGATGATGATGATGATGATGATGATGATGAGTAAATAAGACCCACTCTCTGCACACACTGTATACGCAATTATGACCCGAATGATGTACATTTTTTTTTTTTTTTTTTTTTTTTTTTTTTTTTTTTCTCACACTCATACTGTATACGCAATTATGACCCGACTGTACATTTTTTTCTTTAATTTTTTTTTTTTTTTTTTTTTTTTTATTAATGTCACGCACGCACACACACACGCACGCGCGCGCGCTTCGTTGGCATATAAAATATTTCTGTATACGCACTTGGGAACCCCGATTGTACTTTTAATTAATCAATGAATCAATCAATCAATCAATCAATCATTCTCAATTGTTACACTGACGGAAGTGGGGAAGGGGGGAGGCAGACCGTACCCGTAATTATAATGTGTAGACACTGACACGGTAACCGGTTACTAGAGGGGAACCGGAGTGATTATATAAAGAAATCCAGAATTTTTTGAATCGACAGACTTAGCCGACCGGCCGAAGCGAGCGCACGCACGCTTCGTCACCGTACTTCGCGCCAAAGTGTTTGTGTGTTTATTGTGTTGTTGAATTGTTGAGTTGTGAAAAATGCCGCCCAAGACCGGTGGAAAGGCCGCCAAAAAATCAGGCAAGGCCCAAAAGAACATCTCTAAGTCCGACAAGAAAAAGAAGAAGCATAAGAGGAAGGAGAGCTACGCCATTTACATCTACAAGGTGCTGAAGCAGGTCCATCCGGACACCGGTATCTCCAGCAAGGCGATGTCCATAATGAACTCGTTCGTGAACGACATCTTCGAACGCATCGCCGCGGAGGCATCTCGTCTCGCCCACTACAACAAGCGTTCGACGATCACATCGAGGGAGGTGCAGACTTCCGTACGGCTACTGCTGCCCGGTGAACTCGCCAAGCACGCGGTCAGTGAGGGCACCAAGGCAGTCACTAAGTACACCAGCTCCAAGTGAGATATAGATGTCGAAACGTACGCCGCGCCATTTTACTACCAAACAAACAACAACCAAAAGGCCCTTTTCAGGGCCACAAATTTGTTCAAACCGTTTCACACGTTTACCAATTGTTGTATTGCATTGTTATCGTTTGTTGCTTGCTAGTATTTAGAGTAGGTAGGTACCTCTAGCTACCTAGTTTTTAACATTAGTGTATCGAGTACAAGATGATGATACATGACGATAGGTATTATTGGTACCTACAAGTAGCGTACGGCTCGCCCAAAGCGGCGGGCGCCCCGACAAGATTTTGCTGTTATGAAATCGTGTAATAATATGTAATATACGTAGGTGCGTTGCAAGAAAGCTCCAAATTATTATTATTATTATTATTATTATATTTTTGTACGTATGGTGTATGTTCTGTACACAACAACATACACCACCTAACATACGACCTATCTATTATGCACCGTGAATATATAATAATGAACATTATTATAATAATATTTTCTTAAAATTAGAAGAAAAAAAAAAAAAATATTTCGTTTTTAGTACCGGTTACATCCGTCGCGTCGCGTTCGCCGCGCCGCGTGCGTCTCCGCGCAACACAATATAAATATCACCCCACGACGGTTTCGAAGTTTTTCAATATCTCTCGTCCTCTCGCCGCCGACGGACGCATCGAGCGCTCGTCAGCCCGCGCGTTAGAATCTTATAGTAACTTTGTTGTGAGTGTGTGTGTAGTCAACAGTAGGTATGGCCCGTACGAAGCAGACCGCGCGTAAATCCACCGGTGGTAAAGCTCCGCGTAAACAGCTCGCCACCAAGGCGGCCCGCAAGAGCGCGCCCGCCACCGGCGGCGTCAAGAAACCCCATCGCTACAGACCGGGAACCGTCGCCCTCCGCGAGATCCGTCGCTACCAGAAGAGCACCGAACTCCTGATCCGCAAACTTCCCTTCCAATGTCTGGTGCGCGAGATCGCTCAAGACTTCAAGACCGATCTCCGTTTCCAGAGCTCGGCGGTGATGGCTCTACAGGAGGCGAGCGAGGCTTACCTCGTCGGACTGTTCGAAGACACGAACCTGTGCGCGATCCACGCCAAGCGAGTGACCATCATGCCAAAGGACATTCAGCTCGCTCGCAGGATCAGAGGCGAACGCGCCTAAAACCGGATGCCGTTTCTGTTGTGTCGTGTTGTGTGTTAATGTGTGCCGTGCCGTGTCGTGTCTTCGTGTTCGTTCTGCTGAGCGAGGGATCAACTAAATCGATCTCTTGTCTCATCTCAATCGAGATGAGCATTCGTTCATTGACGTTGAGACAGACAGACAGACAGACAGACAGACAGACAGACAGACAGACAGACAGACAGCCCGACCGACGGGCACACGACACACACTCGTGCCTCAGCGCTGCTGCGATTTAATTATGATAAAAAAAAAGGCCCTTTTCAGGGCCGCAAAAGTTTCAAACTATAAAAAATGTTTCAAAGCCGATCGTACGCATCGACCGACACCGACTCTATATAGGTACCTACTACTACTACTATGAAATAAATAATTTACAATTTCCATATACGTACGTACGTACATACATACATACATACATACATACATACATACATACATACATACATACATACATACATACATACATACATACATACATACATACATACATACATACATACATACATACATACATACATACATACATACATACATACATACATACATACATACATACATACATCCATCCATCCATCCATCCATCCATCCATCCATACATCCATCCATACATCCATCCATCCATCCATCCATACATACATACATACATACATACATACATACATACATACATACATACATACATACATACATGATTAATTACTTACTAGCTTGTTTGCTTTCTTGCCTCCTTCCTTACTTTATATCATCATCCATCATCCATCATCCATCATCCATCATCATCATCATCATCATCGTCGTCGTCACCATCATTTAATTAGTCTCATGATTATTATTGTGTTGGTTGGATGGTTAGGGAGGGAATGTTTCAAAAAAATGCGTAAATCCAATTTTTTTTTTTTTTCCTTATTCCTCATTGCGTTTATATAGTAGTGCGTGGCGACCGGTTAACAAGCAGAGATACCGCTCCCCGCTCTACCTCAACCCCGCAAACGTGCTCGTTTCTATATTAAGGCCGTTTTCACGGCGCTGGTTTTAGTTGAGTGAGTATCGCTCGTTCGTTCGCGTCGCGTTTCGTTTGTTGTTTGTTTGTCGCAAGTTTGTGAAAGATGACCGGTCGCGGTAAGGGAGGTAAAGGCCTGGGGAAAGGAGGAGCCAAGCGTCATAGGAAAGTACTCCGCGATAACATCCAGGGTATCACGAAGCCCGCCATCCGTCGTCTGGCAAGAAGAGGCGGCGTCAAACGTATCTCGGGTCTGATATACGAGGAGACTCGCGGCGTGCTGAAGGTGTTCCTCGAGAACGTGATCCGCGACGCGGTCACCTACACCGAGCACGCTAAGAGGAAGACCGTCACCGCCATGGACGTCGTGTACGCGCTGAAACGCCAGGGACGCACCCTGTACGGTTTCGGCGGTTAGACGCGCACCTCACAACCACCGTCGTTCGTCTCTATTCGTTAGCTCGCTGCCACTCGCGCGCGCTCTCTCTGCGGCATTGGGTTTTGTGCTGTGCTGTGCTGTGCTGTGCCGTGCCGTGCCGTGCCGTGCCATGCCATGCCATTCTGTCGCGCACAAGTGACCATCCAGTCGGATCCATGTTGTCTGCTCATCGCATCGCACCGCACATTTCTCTTTCCGTCTGTTGTCTGCGCGCAAACGAGGGAGGAAGCAAACGAAAAAAAAAAAAGGCCCTTTTCAGGGCCGCATATGATTCCTTTAACGAATATAATGTTTCATTACGATACGATCTGGTCGATATCTATTGTAAATAAATATGTCTGTCTGTCTGTGTTTGTTCGTGCTCGTTGTAAAGTAAGCCAGCCCACCAGGCACCTACCTACCTACTTACTTACTTACTTACACTGCCTACCACCTACCTATTTAGAGAATTTCTTCCGGAAGAAATTAATCTTCTTCATACATACATACATACATACATACATACATACATACATACATACATACATACACACATAGGTACATACGTAATGATATAACCCGTACTCGGAATAATTAATGCTTAGGAATAGTTACGTTCATATTTTATGGGTTGGTACGTATGCAATGGCACGGTGGTGGTGTACCCATTGTGTACCATACAACAACAACAACAACTACTACAACGATGAAGATGATTTTTATTTTTGTTCGTTTTCGTATAACGTTCGTTCGTTTGTTTGTCATTAGTTAGTTAGTTAGTTAGTTAGTTAGTTAGTTAGTTAGACAAACAAACAAACAAACAAACAAACAAACAACTGCCGCCTCACCAACTACGCACGTATACCACCTATCTACCTATCGACCGACCGACCGACCTTTTTCCTTCCTTCTTTTCGTTTTCTTTCTTTTCGTTTTTGAATGGGGTTGGCGATTCATTCAACACACACAACAAACAAACATACATACATACATACAGTGAAACGATCGAAATCGAATCCCGTACGTCCTGAACGTATGGAAGTCCGCCCCGTCTTCGCGGCCGCCGAACGGGCCTCGCGGCGAGAGCGGCGCGTCAGTGTTTTACGACCCCCGACATCTCGACGCTCAAAATAGTACCAACACGTTCGAACCAACGGCGGGATGGTCACAGTTTCTAAGCTCGGATCCCTCGACGTCTCCCGGTCGGGAATGGCGGTCGCGAACTGGCCGTTTTCGCGAGATAAATCAATTTTAAACTTCACCTCGGCCCGCCCCGGCTGCCACTATTCAAAACAAACGGACGTCGCTCCGACCGACTGCCCGGCTCGCTCTCGAAATTCGTACACACATTTAGGTGTATTCAAAACGTTTCTCTTAGACCGCATCCAATACCTATACAGATATGGATAATTGTTAAAAATTTAATCTATCCGACAAGGGTTAGTGAAAAGTTGGAACCGTTCATACGAGAAAACGTCTCGCGAGCGCGGAGTCCTCAATACAGTATTGCCACGTCCGACGGACTGGCGCTACGAAACGGTGGCGACACCGTACGTATACAAAGTGTACCACTACCACTCTACTTGCTTACTTACTTACTTAATATTATTCCTAGTTTGTGTGGTTCGGTTCAGTCGTGCGTCGCGCAGCTCGTCGTTCGTTTGTGTGTTTGTGTGTTCTACATTAAAAACATAATAATAAATATATTATTATGGCAGACACGGCCGTAGCCTCTGATGCACCCGCCCCGGCGACACCCGCCAAGAAGCCGAAGGCGTCCGCCGGAGGCGGCGCGAAGAAACCCAAAGCGAAACCGACCCACCCGAAGACGTCCGATATGGTGAACAGCGCCATCAAGGAGTTGAAGGAGCGCAGCGGATCGTCGCTGCAGGCCATCAAGAAGTATATCGCCGCCCAGTACAAGGTGGACGCCGAGAAGCTGGCGCCGTTCATCAGGAGGTACCTCAAGAGCGCCGTCGAGTCGGGCGCGCTCATCCAGACCAAGGGCAAGGGAGCGTCCGGTTCTTTCAAGCTCGAATCGAAGACGTCCGCCTCCAAGAAACCCACCACCGCCAAGTCCGGAGCGAAGGCGTCCGCGGCCAAGCCCAAGAAGGCGGCCGCCTCCTCGGCGGCGGGCGGCAAGGGCAAGAAGGCGGTCGCGGCCGCCTCCTCTCCGTCTAAGGCGAAATCGACGCCCGCAGCCACCGCCAGGGACAAGAAGGCGGCCGCCGCGAAGAAGAAGCCCGCCGCTAAGAAAGCGGCCACCCCCGCCAAGGCGAAGGCAGCCGCGCCCAAAGCGAAGAAGACCGCCAAGCCCCCGACGAAGAAGCCGAAAGCGCCAAAACCTAAGAAGGCCGCCGCCGCTTCTAAGTCGAAGCCCGCCGCGAAGAAGGCCGCCTCGGCGAAGAAGTAAATGAATCGGCCGGCCGTCCGACTAAACGACGACCAACCCCGCCGCGCCGTCGCCGCCGCCGCCGCCGCCGCCGGTCGATTATGCGATAAAGGTAAATTGTTGATATCTATCTATCTATCAACGCGTCGCGTCGCGTCGCCGTCGTCGTCGTCGTCGTCGTCGTCGTCGTCGTCGTCGTCGTCGTCGTCGTCGTCGTCGTCGTCGTCGTCGTCGTCGTCGTCGTCCCTCCGCGTCGGTCCTCGCGAGCGAGCGAGCGAGCGAGCAAGCAAGCAAGCAAGCAAGCAAGCAAGCCAAGCAAGCCAAGCAAGCAAGCAAGCAAGCAAGCACGAGACGATGCGGCCGCCATACAACAGCAAAAACAAAAAGCCCTTTTCAGGGCTAACAAATCGTTCAGAGGTCACAAGATGTTTCTTTACGAAATACGTTCAGTCGATCGTTACCTACCTACCTACCTACCTACCTACCTACCTACCTACCTACCTACCTACCTACCTACCTATTCCCACATAAAATAAATTTTCGTTGTGTTTGTTCATTTAATTCCCGCCCTATTTTAATGCGCTTAAGGTTAACTAACTGTATTCATGCTTTTCGAATTTATTGTATGCAAACAAACATACAAAGTAGATTATGACATGGTGCATAGCGTTCGCGCTCGCTCTCTCTCTCTCTCTCTCCACGTGTCTGTCTCGCTCGACGTTTACCCCACCGTTACCGAGTCATCGTCTAAATACATAATAAAGCAGAGAGAGAGGTTTTTTTAAAACACTACGTTTGTGGATCGCTTACGCGCCGCACGTATTTTTTGTTTTTCTTCTTCATAAAAGTGAACCATGTCCGGACGCGGTAAAGGTGGCAAAGTGAAGGGGAAGGCGAAGTCTCGCTCCAATCGTGCCGGTCTACAATTCCCCGTGGGCAGGATCCACAGACTTCTGCGCAAGGGGAACTATGCGGAGCGCGTCGGTGCCGGTGCACCGGTCTACCTCGCAGCCGTGATGGAGTACCTAGCGGCCGAGGTGCTCGAGTTGGCGGGCAACGCCGCCCGTGACAACAAGAAGACCAGGATCATTCCCAGGCATCTTCAGCTCGCCATCAGGAACGACGAGGAGTTGAATAAGCTCCTCTCCGGCGTTACCATCGCACAGGGCGGTGTGCTACCCAACATTCAGGCGGTACTCCTCCCGAAGAAGACCGAGAAGAAGGCTTAAGGGACTCTTACCGTCTCTTCCTTCTTTCTTTCTTTCGTTCGTTCGTTCGTTCGTTCGTTCGTTCGTTCGTTCGTTCGTTTGATCGATCGATCGATCGTTTTTCCTATACAAAAGGCCCTTTTCAGGGCCGCAAAATTTTTCTACTCCCGAGGGAATGTTTCACACGAACGATATCGCTCGATCAAACAACAACAAGAAGAATAATAATAATAAAAATTACCATATAGTTGTATTATGTAGCTGCTCCTGAGGAAGTCGTCGCGTGTCTGTCTGTTCGACTTCAGAAGATTGCCGTGCCGTGCGCCGCCACCACCATCGGCCAGCTACCAAGCAGTTAAGTAGCAAAGCCAGCAGCGGCAGATAAATATATCCCTGTGGAGTGGAGGAGAGTGTATTACAAAATCTACGAACGAACATATCCATGATGATGACGATGACGATGACGATGACGATGACGATGACGATGACGATGACGATGATGATGATGATGATGATGATGATGAGTAAATAAGACCCACTCTCTGCACACACTGTATACGCAATTATGACCCGAATGATGTACATTTTTTTTTTTTTTTTTTTTTTTTTTTTTTTTTTTCTCACACTCATACTGTATACGCAATTATGACCCGACTGTACATTTTTTTCTTTAATTTTTTTTTTTTTTTTTTTTTTTTTATTAATGTCACGCACGCACACACACACGCACGCGCGCGCGCTTCGTTGGCATATAAAATATTTCTGTATACGCACTTGGGAACCCCGATTGTACTTTTAATTAATCAATGAATCAATCAATCAATCAATCAATCATTCTCAATTGTTACACTGACGGAAGTGGGGAAGGGGGGAGGCAGACCGTACCCGTAATTATAATGTGTAGACACTGACACGGTAACCGGTTACTAGAGGGGAACCGGAGTGATTATATAAAGAAATCCAGAATTTTTTGAATCGACAGACTTAGCCGACCGGCCGAAGCGAGCGCACGCACGCTTCGTCACCGTACTTCGCGCCAAAGTGTTTGTGTGTTTATTGTGTTGTTGAATTGTTGAGTTGTGAAAAATGCCGCCCAAGACCGGTGGAAAGGCCGCCAAAAAATCAGGCAAGGCCCAAAAGAACATCTCTAAGTCCGACAAGAAAAAGAAGAAGCATAAGAGGAAGGAGAGCTACGCCATTTACATCTACAAGGTGCTGAAGCAGGTCCATCCGGACACCGGTATCTCCAGCAAGGCGATGTCCATAATGAACTCGTTCGTGAACGACATCTTCGAACGCATCGCCGCGGAGGCATCTCGTCTCGCCCACTACAACAAGCGTTCGACGATCACATCGAGGGAGGTGCAGACTTCCGTACGGCTACTGCTGCCCGGTGAACTCGCCAAGCACGCGGTCAGTGAGGGCACCAAGGCAGTCACTAAGTACACCAGCTCCAAGTGAGATATAGATGTCGAAACGTACGCCGCGCCATTTTACTACCAAACAAACAACAACCAAAAGGCCCTTTTCAGGGCCACAAATTTGTTCAAACCGTTTCACACGTTTACCAATTGTTGTATTGCATTGTTATCGTTTGTTGCTTGCTAGTATTTAGAGTAGGTAGGTACCTCTAGCTACCTAGTTTTTAACATTAGTGTATCGAGTACAAGATGATGATACATGACGATAGGTATTATTGGTACCTACAAGTAGCGTACGGCTCGCCCAAAGCGGCGGGCGCCCCGACAAGATTTTGCTGTTATGAAATCGTGTAATAATATGTAATATACGTAGGTGCGTTGCAAGAAAGCTCCAAATTATTATTATTATTATTATTATTATATTTTTGTACGTATGGTGTATGTTCTGTACACAACAACATACACCACCTAACATACGACCTATCTATTATGCACCGTGAATATATAATAATGAACATTATTATAATAATATTTTCTTAAAATTAGAAGAAAAAAAAAAAAAATATTTCGTTTTTAGTACCGGTTACATCCGTCGCGTCGCGTTCGCCGCGCCGCGTGCGTCTCCGCGCAACACAATATAAATATCACCCCACGACGGTTTCGAAGTTTTTCAATATCTCTCGTCCTCTCGCCGCCGACGGACGCATCGAGCGCTCGTCAGCCCGCGCGTTAGAATCTTATAGTAACTTTGTTGTGAGTGTGTGTGTAGTCAACAGTAGGTATGGCCCGTACGAAGCAGACCGCGCGTAAATCCACCGGTGGTAAAGCTCCGCGTAAACAGCTCGCCACCAAGGCGGCCCGCAAGAGCGCGCCCGCCACCGGCGGCGTCAAGAAACCCCATCGCTACAGACCGGGAACCGTCGCCCTCCGCGAGATCCGTCGCTACCAGAAGAGCACCGAACTCCTGATCCGCAAACTTCCCTTCCAACGTCTGGTGCGCGAGATCGCTCAAGACTTCAAGACCGATCTCCGTTTCCAGAGCTCGGCGGTGATGGCTCTACAGGAGGCGAGCGAGGCTTACCTCGTCGGACTGTTCGAAGACACGAACCTGTGCGCGATCCACGCCAAGCGAGTGACCATCATGCCAAAGGACATTCAGCTCGCTCGCAGGATCAGAGGCGAACGCGCCTAAAACCGGATGCCGTTTCTGTTGTGTCGTGTTGTGTGTTAATGTGTGCCGTGCCGTGTCGTGTCTTCGTGTTCGTTCTGCTGAGCGAGGGATCAACTAAATCGATCTCTTGTCTCATCTCAATCGAGATGAGCATTCGTTCATTGACGTTGAGACAGACAGACAGACAGACAGACAGACAGACAGACAGACAGACAGACAGACAGCCCGACCGACGGGCACACGACACACACTCGTGCCTCAGCGCTGCTGCGATTTAATTATGATAAAAAAAAAGGCCCTTTTCAGGGCCGCAAAAGTTTCAAACTATAAAAAATGTTTCAAAGCCGATCGTACGCATCGACCGACACCGACTCTATATAGGTACCTACTACTACTACTATGAAATAAATAATTTACAATTTCCATATACGTACGTACGTACATACATACATACATACATACATACATACATACATACATACATACATACATACATACATACATACATACATACATACATACATACATACATACATACATACATACATACATACATACATACATACATACATACATACATACATACATACATACATCCATCCATCCATCCATCCATCCATCCATCCATCCATCCATACATCCATCCATACATCCATCCATCCATCCATCCATACATACATACATACATACATACATACATACATACATACATACATACATACATACATACATGATTAATTACTTACTAGCTTGTTTGCTTTCTTGCCTCCTTCCTTACTTTATATCATCATCCATCATCCATCATCCATCATCCATCATCATCATCATCATCATCGTCGTCGTCACCATCATTTAATTAGTCTCATGATTATTATTGTGTTGGTTGGATGGTTAGGGAGGGAATGTTTCAAAAAAATGCGTAAATCCAATTTTTTTTTTTTTTCCTTATTCCTCATTGCGTTTATATAGTAGTGCGTGGCGACCGGTTAACAAGCAGAGATACCGCTCCCCGCTCTACCTCAACCCCGCAAACGTGCTCGTTTCTATATTAAGGCCGTTTTCACGGCGCTGGTTTTAGTTGAGTGAGTATCGCTCGTTCGTTCGCGTCGCGTTTCGTTTGTTGTTTGTTTGTCGCAAGTTTGTGAAAGATGACCGGTCGCGGTAAGGGAGGTAAAGGCCTGGGGAAAGGAGGAGCCAAGCGTCATAGGAAAGTACTCCGCGATAACATCCAGGGTATCACGAAGCCCGCCATCCGTCGTCTGGCAAGAAGAGGCGGCGTCAAACGTATCTCGGGTCTGATATACGAGGAGACTCGCGGCGTGCTGAAGGTGTTCCTCGAGAACGTGATCCGCGACGCGGTCACCTACACCGAGCACGCTAAGAGGAAGACCGTCACCGCCATGGACGTCGTGTACGCGCTGAAACGCCAGGGACGCACCCTGTACGGTTTCGGCGGTTAGACGCGCACCTCACAACCACCGTCGTTCGTCTCTATTCGTTAGCTCGCTGCCACTCGCGCGCGCTCTCTCTGCGGCATTGGGTTTTGTGCTGTGCTGTGCTGTGCTGTGCCGTGCCGTGCCGTGCCGTGCCATGCCATGCCATTCTGTCGCGCACAAGTGACCATCCAGTCGGATCCATGTTGTCTGCTCATCGCATCGCACCGCACATTTCTCTTTCCGTCTGTTGTCTGCGCGCAAACGAGGGAGGAAGCAAACGAAAAAAAAAAAAGGCCCTTTTCAGGGCCGCATATGATTCCTTTAACGAATATAATGTTTCATTACGATACGATCTGGTCGATATCTATTGTAAATAAATATGTCTGTCTGTCTGTGTTTGTTCGTGCTCGTTGTAAAGTAAGCCAGCCCACCAGGCACCTACCTACCTACTTACTTACTTACTTACACTGCCTACCACCTACCTATTTAGAGAATTTCTTCCGGAAGAAATTAATCTTCTTCATACATACATACATACATACATACATACATACATACATACATACATACATACACACATAGGTACATACGTAATGATATAACCCGTACTCGGAATAATTAATGCTTAGGAATAGTTACGTTCATATTTTATGGGTTGGTACGTATGCAATGGCACGGTGGTGGTGTACCCATTGTGTACCATACAACAACAACAACAACTACTACAACGATGAAGATGATTTTTATTTTTGTTCGTTTTCGTATAACGTTCGTTCGTTTGTTTGTCATTAGTTAGTTAGTTAGTTAGTTAGTTAGTTAGTTAGTTAGACAAACAAACAAACAAACAAACAAACAAACAACTGCCGCCTCACCAACTACGCACGTATACCACCTATCTACCTATCGACCGACCGACCGACCTTTTTCCTTCCTTCTTTTCGTTTTCTTTCTTTTCGTTTTTGAATGGGGTTGGCGATTCATTCAACACACACAACAAACAAACATACATACATACATACAGTGAAACGATCGAAATCGAATCCCGTACGTCCTGAACGTATGGAAGTCCGCCCCGTCTTCGCGGCCGCCGAACGGGCCTCGCGGCGAGAGCGGCGCGTCAGTGTTTTACGACCCCCGACATCTCGACGCTCAAAATAGTACCAACACGTTCGAACCAACGGCGGGATGGTCACAGTTTCTAAGCTCGGATCCCTCGACGTCTCCCGGTCGGGAATGGCGGTCGCGAACTGGCCGTTTTCGCGAGATAAATCAATTTTAAACTTCACCTCGGCCCGCCCCGGCTGCCACTATTCAAAACAAACGGACGTCGCTCCGACCGACTGCCCGGCTCGCTCTCGAAATTCGTACACACATTTAGGTGTATTCAAAACGTTTCTCTTAGACCGCATCCAATACCTATACAGATATGGATAATTGTTAAAAATTTAATCTATCCGACAAGGGTTAGTGAAAAGTTGGAACCGTTCATACGAGAAAACGTCTCGCGAGCGCGGAGTCCTCAATACAGTATTGCCACGTCCGACGGACTGGCGCTACGAAACGGTGGCGACACCGTACGTATACAAAGTGTACCACTACCACTCTACTTGCTTACTTACTTACTTAATATTATTCCTAGTTTGTGTGGTTCGGTTCAGTCGTGCGTCGCGCAGCTCGTCGTTCGTTTGTGTGTTTGTGTGTTCTACATTAAAAACATAATAATAAATATATTATTATGGCAGACACGGCCGTAGCCTCTGATGCACCCGCCCCGGCGACACCCGCCAAGAAGCCGAAGGCGTCCGCCGGAGGCGGCGCGAAGAAACCCAAAGCGAAACCGACCCACCCGAAGACGTCCGATATGGTGAACAGCGCCATCAAGGAGTTGAAGGAGCGCAGCGGATCGTCGCTGCAGGCCATCAAGAAGTATATCGCCGCCCAGTACAAGGTGGACGCCGAGAAGCTGGCGCCGTTCATCAGGAGGTACCTCAAGAGCGCCGTCGAGTCGGGCGCGCTCATCCAGACCAAGGGCAAGGGAGCGTCCGGTTCTTTCAAGCTCGAATCGAAGACGTCCGCCTCCAAGAAACCCACCACCGCCAAGTCCGGAGCGAAGGCGTCCGCGGCCAAGCCCAAGAAGGCGGCCGCCTCCTCGGCGGCGGGCGGCAAGGGCAAGAAGGCGGTCGCGGCCGCCTCCTCTCCGTCTAAGGCGAAATCGACGCCCGCAGCCACCGCCAGGGACAAGAAGGCGGCCGCCGCGAAGAAGAAGCCCGCCGCTAAGAAAGCGGCCACCCCCGCCAAGGCGAAGGCAGCCGCGCCCAAAGCGAAGAAGACCGCCAAGCCCCCGACGAAGAAGCCGAAAGCGCCAAAACCTAAGAAGGCCGCCGCCGCTTCTAAGTCGAAGCCCGCCGCGAAGAAGGCCGCCTCGGCGAAGAAGTAAATGAATCGGCCGGCCGTCCGACTAAACGACGACCAACCCCGCCGCGCCGTCGCCGCCGCCGCCGCCGCCGCCGGTCGATTATGCGATAAAGGTAAATTGTTGATATCTATCTATCTATCAACGCGTCGCGTCGCGTCGCCGTCGTCGTCGTCGTCGTCGTCGTCGTCGTCGTCGTCGTCGTCGTCGTCGTCGTCGTCGTCGTCGTCGTCGTCGTCGTCGTCGTCCCTCCGCGTCGGTCCTCGCGAGCGAGCGAGCGAGCGAGCAAGCAAGCAAGCAAGCAAGCAAGCAAGCCAAGCAAGCCAAGCAAGCAAGCAAGCAAGCAAGCACGAGACGATGCGGCCGCCATACAACAGCAAAAACAAAAAGCCCTTTTCAGGGCTAACAAATCGTTCAGAGGTCACAAGATGTTTCTTTACGAAATACGTTCAGTCGATCGTTACCTACCTACCTACCTACCTACCTACCTACCTACCTACCTACCTACCTACCTACCTACCTACCTACCTACCTATTCCCACATAAAATAAATTTTCGTTGTGTTTGTTCATTTAATTCCCGCCCTATTTTAATGCGCTTAAGGTTAACTAACTGTATTCATGCTTTTCGAATTTATTGTATGCAAACAAACATACAAAGTAGATTATGACATGGTGCATAGCGTTCGCGCTCGCTCTCTCTCTCTCTCTCTCCACGTGTCTGTCTCGCTCGACGTTTACCCCACCGTTACCGAGTCATCGTCTAAATACATAATAAAGCAGAGAGAGAGGTTTTTTTAAAACACTACGTTTGTGGATCGCTTACGCGCCGCACGTATTTTTTGTTTTTCTTCTTCATAAAAGTGAACCATGTCCGGACGCGGTAAAGGTGGCAAAGTGAAGGGGAAGGCGAAGTCTCGCTCCAATCGTGCCGGTCTACAATTCCCCGTGGGCAGGATCCACAGACTTCTGCGCAAGGGGAACTATGCGGAGCGCGTCGGTGCCGGTGCACCGGTCTACCTCGCAGCCGTGATGGAGTACCTAGCGGCCGAGGTGCTCGAGTTGGCGGGCAACGCCGCCCGTGACAACAAGAAGACCAGGATCATTCCCAGGCATCTTCAGCTCGCCATCAGGAACGACGAGGAGTTGAATAAGCTCCTCTCCGGCGTTACCATCGCACAGGGCGGTGTGCTACCCAACATTCAGGCGGTACTCCTCCCGAAGAAGACCGAGAAGAAGGCTTAAGGGACTCTTACCGTCTCTTCCTTCTTTCTTTCTTTCGTTCGTTCGTTCGTTCGTTCGTTCGTTCGTTCGTTCGTTCGTTTGATCGATCGATCGATCGTTTTTCCTATACAAAAGGCCCTTTTCAGGGCCGCAAAATTTTTCTACTCCCGAGGGAATGTTTCACACGAACGATATCGCTCGATCAAACAACAACAAGAAGAATAATAATAATAAAAATTACCATATAGTTGTATTATGTAGCTGCTCCTGAGGAAGTCGTCGCGTGTCTGTCTGTTCGACTTCAGAAGATTGCCGTGCCGTGCGCCGCCACCACCATCGGCCAGCTACCAAGCAGTTAAGTAGCAAAGCCAGCAGCGGCAGATAAATATATCCCTGTGGAGTGGAGGAGAGTGTATTACAAAATCTACGAACGAACATATCCATGATGATGACGATGACGATGACGATGACGATGACGATGACGATGACGATGACGATGATGATGATGATGATGATGATGATGAGTAAATAAGACCCACTCTCTGCACACACTGTATACGCAATTATGACCCGAATGATGTACATTTTTTTTTTTTTTTTTTTTTTTTTTTTTTTTTTTCTCACACTCATACTGTATACGCAATTATGACCCGACTGTACATTTTTTTCTTTAATTTTTTTTTTTTTTTTTTTTTTTTTATTAATGTCACGCACGCACACACACACGCACGCGCGCGCGCTTCGTTGGCATATAAAATATTTCTGTATACGCACTTGGGAACCCCGATTGTACTTTTAATTAATCAATGAATCAATCAATCAATCAATCAATCATTCTCAATTGTTACACTGACGGAAGTGGGGAAGGGGGGAGGCAGACCGTACCCGTAATTATAATGTGTAGACACTGACACGGTAACCGGTTACTAGAGGGGAACCGGAGTGATTATATAAAGAAATCCAGAATTTTTTGAATCGACAGACTTAGCCGACCGGCCGAAGCGAGCGCACGCACGCTTCGTCACCGTACTTCGCGCCAAAGTGTTTGTGTGTTTATTGTGTTGTTGAATTGTTGAGTTGTGAAAAATGCCGCCCAAGACCGGTGGAAAGGCCGCCAAAAAATCAGGCAAGGCCCAAAAGAACATCTCTAAGTCCGACAAGAAAAAGAAGAAGCATAAGAGGAAGGAGAGCTACGCCATTTACATCTACAAGGTGCTGAAGCAGGTCCATCCGGACACCGGTATCTCCAGCAAGGCGATGTCCATAATGAACTCGTTCGTGAACGACATCTTCGAACGCATCGCCGCGGAGGCATCTCGTCTCGCCCACTACAACAAGCGTTCGACGATCACATCGAGGGAGGTGCAGACTTCCGTACGGCTACTGCTGCCCGGTGAACTCGCCAAGCACGCGGTCAGTGAGGGCACCAAGGCAGTCACTAAGTACACCAGCTCCAAGTGAGATATAGATGTCGAAACGTACGCCGCGCCATTTTACTACCAAACAAACAACAACCAAAAGGCCCTTTTCAGGGCCACAAATTTGTTCAAACCGTTTCACACGTTTACCAATTGTTGTATTGCATTGTTATCGTTTGTTGCTTGCTAGTATTTAGAGTAGGTAGGTACCTCTAGCTACCTAGTTTTTAACATTAGTGTATCGAGTACAAGATGATGATACATGACGATAGGTATTATTGGTACCTACAAGTAGCGTACGGCTCGCCCAAAGCGGCGGGCGCCCCGACAAGATTTTGCTGTTATGAAATCGTGTAATAATATGTAATATACGTAGGTGCGTTGCAAGAAAGCTCCAAATTATTATTATTATTATTATTATTATATTTTTGTACGTATGGTGTATGTTCTGTACACAACAACATACACCACCTAACATACGACCTATCTATTATGCACCGTGAATATATAATAATGAACATTATTATAATAATATTTTCTTAAAATTAGAAGAAAAAAAAAAAAAATATTTCGTTTTTAGTACCGGTTACATCCGTCGCGTCGCGTTCGCCGCGCCGCGTGCGTCTCCGCGCAACACAATATAAATATCACCCCACGACGGTTTCGAAGTTTTTCAATATCTCTCGTCCTCTCGCCGCCGACGGACGCATCGAGCGCTCGTCAGCCCGCGCGTTAGAATCTTATAGTAACTTTGTTGTGAGTGTGTGTGTAGTCAACAGTAGGTATGGCCCGTACGAAGCAGACCGCGCGTAAATCCACCGGTGGTAAAGCTCCGCGTAAACAGCTCGCCACCAAGGCGGCCCGCAAGAGCGCGCCCGCCACCGGCGGCGTCAAGAAACCCCATCGCTACAGACCGGGAACCGTCGCCCTCCGCGAGATCCGTCGCTACCAGAAGAGCACCGAACTCCTGATCCGCAAACTTCCCTTCCAACGTCTGGTGCGCGAGATCGCTCAAGACTTCAAGACCGATCTCCGTTTCCAGAGCTCGGCGGTGATGGCTCTACAGGAGGCGAGCGAGGCTTACCTCGTCGGACTGTTCGAAGACACGAACCTGTGCGCGATCCACGCCAAGCGAGTGACCATCATGCCAAAGGACATTCAGCTCGCTCGCAGGATCAGAGGCGAACGCGCCTAAAACCGGATGCCGTTTCTGTTGTGTCGTGTTGTGTGTTAATGTGTGCCGTGCCGTGTCGTGTCTTCGTGTTCGTTCTGCTGAGCGAGGGATCAACTAAATCGATCTCTTGTCTCATCTCAATCGAGATGAGCATTCGTTCATTGACGTTGAGACAGACAGACAGACAGACAGACAGACAGACAGACAGACAGACAGACAGACAGCCCGACCGACGGGCACACGACACACACTCGTGCCTCAGCGCTGCTGCGATTTAATTATGATAAAAAAAAAGGCCCTTTTCAGGGCCGCAAAAGTTTCAAACTATAAAAAATGTTTCAAAGCCGATCGTACGCATCGACCGACACCGACTCTATATAGGTACCTACTACTACTACTATGAAATAAATAATTTACAATTTCCATATACGTACGTACGTACATACATACATACATACATACATACATACATACATACATACATACATACATACATACATACATACATACATACATACATACATACATACATACATACATACATACATACATACATACATACATACATACATACATACATACATACATACATACATACATACATACATACATCCATCCATCCATCCATCCATACATCCATCCATACATCCATCCATACATCCATCCATCCATCCATCCATACATACATACATACATACATACATACATACATACATACATACATACATACATACATACATACATGATTAATTACTTACTAGCTTGTTTGCTTTCTTGCCTCCTTCCTTACTTTATATCATCATCCATCATCCATCATCCATCATCCATCATCATCATCATCATCATCGTCGTCGTCACCATCATTTAATTAGTCTCATGATTATTATTGTGTTGGTTGGATGGTTAGGGAGGGAATGTTTCAAAAAAATGCGTAAATCCAATTTTTTTTTTTTTTCCTTATTCCTCATTGCGTTTATATAGTAGTGCGTGGCGACCGGTTAACAAGCAGAGATACCGCTCCCCGCTCTACCTCAACCCCGCAAACGTGCTCGTTTCTATATTAAGGCCGTTTTCACGGCGCTGGTTTTAGTTGAGTGAGTATCGCTCGTTCGTTCGCGTCGCGTTTCGTTTGTTGTTTGTTTGTCGCAAGTTTGTGAAAGATGACCGGTCGCGGTAAGGGAGGTAAAGGCCTGGGGAAAGGAGGAGCCAAGCGTCATAGGAAAGTACTCCGCGATAACATCCAGGGTATCACGAAGCCCGCCATCCGTCGTCTGGCAAGAAGAGGCGGCGTCAAACGTATCTCGGGTCTGATATACGAGGAGACTCGCGGCGTGCTGAAGGTGTTCCTCGAGAACGTGATCCGCGACGCGGTCACCTACACCGAGCACGCTAAGAGGAAGACCGTCACCGCCATGGACGTCGTGTACGCGCTGAAACGCCAGGGACGCACCCTGTACGGTTTCGGCGGTTAGACGCGCACCTCACAACCACCGTCGTTCGTCTCTATTCGTTAGCTCGCTGCCACTCGCGCGCGCTCTCTCTGCGGCATTGGGTTTTGTGCTGTGCTGTGCTGTGCTGTGCCGTGCCGTGCCGTGCCGTGCCATGCCATGCCATTCTGTCGCGCACAAGTGACCATCCAGTCGGATCCATGTTGTCTGCTCATCGCATCGCACCGCACATTTCTCTTTCCGTCTGTTGTCTGCGCGCAAACGAGGGAGGAAGCAAACGAAAAAAAAAAAAGGCCCTTTTCAGGGCCGCATATGATTCCTTTAACGAATATAATGTTTCATTACGATACGATCTGGTCGATATCTATTGTAAATAAATATGTCTGTCTGTCTGTGTTTGTTCGTGCTCGTTGTAAAGTAAGCCAGCCCACCAGGCACCTACCTACCTACTTACTTACTTACTTACACTGCCTACCACCTACCTATTTAGAGAATTTCTTCCGGAAGAAATTAATCTTCTTCATACATACATACATACATACATACATACATACATACATACATACATACATACACACATAGGTACATACGTAATGATATAACCCGTACTCGGAATAATTAATGCTTAGGAATAGTTACGTTCATATTTTATGGGTTGGTACGTATGCAATGGCACGGTGGTGGTGTACCCATTGTGTACCATACAACAACAACAACAACTACTACAACGATGAAGATGATTTTTATTTTTGTTCGTTTTCGTATAACGTTCGTTCGTTTGTTTGTCATTAGTTAGTTAGTTAGTTAGTTAGTTAGTTAGTTAGTTAGACAAACAAACAAACAAACAAACAAACAAACAACTGCCGCCTCACCAACTACGCACGTATACCACCTATCTACCTATCGACCGACCGACCGACCTTTTTCCTTCCTTCTTTTCGTTTTCTTTCTTTTCGTTTTTGAATGGGGTTGGCGATTCATTCAACACACACAACAAACAAACATACATACATACATACAGTGAAACGATCGAAATCGAATCCCGTACGTCCTGAACGTATGGAAGTCCGCCCCGTCTTCGCGGCCGCCGAACGGGCCTCGCGGCGAGAGCGGCGCGTCAGTGTTTTACGACCCCCGACATCTCGACGCTCAAAATAGTACCAACACGTTCGAACCAACGGCGGGATGGTCACAGTTTCTAAGCTCGGATCCCTCGACGTCTCCCGGTCGGGAATGGCGGTCGCGAACTGGCCGTTTTCGCGAGATAAATCAATTTTAAACTTCACCTCGGCCCGCCCCGGCTGCCACTATTCAAAACAAACGGACGTCGCTCCGACCGACTGCCCGGCTCGCTCTCGAAATTCGTACACACATTTAGGTGTATTCAAAACGTTTCTCTTAGACCGCATCCAATACCTATACAGATATGGATAATTGTTAAAAATTTAATCTATCCGACAAGGGTTAGTGAAAAGTTGGAACCGTTCATACGAGAAAACGTCTCGCGAGCGCGGAGTCCTCAATACAGTATTGCCACGTCCGACGGACTGGCGCTACGAAACGGTGGCGACACCGTACGTATACAAAGTGTACCACTACCACTCTACTTGCTTACTTACTTACTTAATATTATTCCTAGTTTGTGTGGTTCGGTTCAGTCGTGCGTCGCGCAGCTCGTCGTTCGTTTGTGTGTTTGTGTGTTCTACATTAAAAACATAATAATAAATATATTATTATGGCAGACACGGCCGTAGCCTCTGATGCACCCGCCCCGGCGACACCCGCCAAGAAGCCGAAGGCGTCCGCCGGAGGCGGCGCGAAGAAACCCAAAGCGAAACCGACCCACCCGAAGACGTCCGATATGGTGAACAGCGCCATCAAGGAGTTGAAGGAGCGCAGCGGATCGTCGCTGCAGGCCATCAAGAAGTATATCGCCGCCCAGTACAAGGTGGACGCCGAGAAGCTGGCGCCGTTCATCAGGAGGTACCTCAAGAGCGCCGTCGAGTCGGGCGCGCTCATCCAGACCAAGGGCAAGGGAGCGTCCGGTTCTTTCAAGCTCGAATCGAAGACGTCCGCCTCCAAGAAACCCACCACCGCCAAGTCCGGAGCGAAGGCGTCCGCGGCCAAGCCCAAGAAGGCGGCCGCCTCCTCGGCGGCGGGCGGCAAGGGCAAGAAGGCGGTCGCGGCCGCCTCCTCTCCGTCTAAGGCGAAATCGACGCCCGCAGCCACCGCCAGGGACAAGAAGGCGGCCGCCGCGAAGAAGAAGCCCGCCGCTAAGAAAGCGGCCACCCCCGCCAAGGCGAAGGCAGCCGCGCCCAAAGCGAAGAAGACCGCCAAGCCCCCGACGAAGAAGCCGAAAGCGCCAAAACCTAAGAAGGCCGCCGCCGCTTCTAAGTCGAAGCCCGCCGCGAAGAAGGCCGCCTCGGCGAAGAAGTAAATGAATCGGCCGGCCGTCCGACTAAACGACGACCAACCCCGCCGCGCCGTCGCCGCCGCCGCCGCCGCCGCCGGTCGATTATGCGATAAAGGTAAATTGTTGATATCTATCTATCTATCAACGCGTCGCGTCGCGTCGCCGTCGTCGTCGTCGTCGTCGTCGTCGTCGTCGTCGTCGTCGTCGTCGTCGTCGTCGTCGTCGTCGTCGTCGTCGTCGTCGTCGTCCCTCCGCGTCGGTCCTCGCGAGCGAGCGAGCGAGCGAGCAAGCAAGCAAGCAAGCAAGCAAGCAAGCCAAGCAAGCCAAGCAAGCAAGCAAGCAAGCAAGCACGAGACGATGCGGCCGCCATACAACAGCAAAAACAAAAAGCCCTTTTCAGGGCTAACAAATCGTTCAGAGGTCACAAGATGTTTCTTTACGAAATACGTTCAGTCGATCGTTACCTACCTACCTACCTACCTACCTACCTACCTACCTACCTACCTACCTACCTACCTACCTACCTACCTACCTATTCCCACATAAAATAAATTTTCGTTGTGTTTGTTCATTTAATTCCCGCCCTATTTTAATGCGCTTAAGGTTAACTAACTGTATTCATGCTTTTCGAATTTATTGTATGCAAACAAACATACAAAGTAGATTATGACATGGTGCATAGCGTTCGCGCTCGCTCTCTCTCTCTCTCTCTCCACGTGTCTGTCTCGCTCGACGTTTACCCCACCGTTACCGAGTCATCGTCTAAATACATAATAAAGCAGAGAGAGAGGTTTTTTTAAAACACTACGTTTGTGGATCGCTTACGCGCCGCACGTATTTTTTGTTTTTCTTCTTCATAAAAGTGAACCATGTCCGGACGCGGTAAAGGTGGCAAAGTGAAGGGGAAGGCGAAGTCTCGCTCCAATCGTGCCGGTCTACAATTCCCCGTGGGCAGGATCCACAGACTTCTGCGCAAGGGGAACTATGCGGAGCGCGTCGGTGCCGGTGCACCGGTCTACCTCGCAGCCGTGATGGAGTACCTAGCGGCCGAGGTGCTCGAGTTGGCGGGCAACGCCGCCCGTGACAACAAGAAGACCAGGATCATTCCCAGGCATCTTCAGCTCGCCATCAGGAACGACGAGGAGTTGAATAAGCTCCTCTCCGGCGTTACCATCGCACAGGGCGGTGT